>CM038039.1:194791218-195333718 GCA_021397845.1 Areca catechu
CAAGTGAACAACATGAAGAAGTGGTAAGCAAAAATCATGATGATATACCTAAAGAATGGAGGTATGTACACTCACATCCCAAAGAACTAATTATAGAAGATCCATCTCAAGGTGTTAGAACTAGAGCTGCACATAGGGATGCACATGATTTGATTGCTTTTGTTTCTCATGTAGAACCACATACTATAGAAAAAGCTGAAACTGATCCTAATTGGATGTTAGCTATGCATGATGAGTTAAACCAATTTAGGAGAAATAATATTTGGACACTTGTAGAAAGACCTAATGACTACCCTGTTATAGGTACTAGATGGGTTTATAGAAATAAACTAGATGAGCAAGGTAATGTAATTAGGAATAAGGCTAGACTGGTAGCTCAAGATTATAATCAAGAAGAGGGAATAGATTTTGATGAGACATATGCACTAGTAGCTAGGCTAGAGGCTATTAGATTACTCTTGGCATATGCATGTTTTATGAATTTCAAATTATTTTAAATAGATGTAACGAGTGCATTTCTAAATGATTTTTTATCTGAAGAAGTTTTTGTTGAACAACCACCGGGTTTTATCGATCACACATTTTCAAATCATATTTTTAAATTAAATAAAGCTTTATATGATCTTAAACAGGCACCTAGAGTCTGGTATGACAGATTAAGTAAGTTTTTAATTGAAAATGATTTTGTAAGAGGTAGTGTTGATACTATATTGTTTATTCAAAGAAAAGATAATGATATTTTAGTTGTTCAAATTTATGTTGATGATATAAAATTTGGATCTACTGATAAATCTTTATGTCAAGACTTTGCTAAGTTAATATAGGATGAATTCGAAATGAGTTTGATGGGTGAGCTGAGTTACTTCCTCGGGCTTCAGATCAAACAACCAAAGGAAGGAATTCTGATCAACCAAGCCAAATATATCAAAGAGATTATCAAAAAGTTTGGCATGGAATCAAGCAAAGAAGTTGGAACACCCATGAATCTTGCATGTAGACTTGATAAAGATGAAAATGGCACAAATATTGATCAAAAATTATATAGAGGTATGATCGATTCTTTACTTTATTTAACTACCAGTAGACCTGATATTTTATTTAGTATTTATATGTGTGCACGTTTTCAATCTAATCCAAAAGAGTCACACATCGTAGCTGTTAAAAGAATCATTAAGTATCTTAAAGGCACATGCAATCTAGGATTATGGTATTCTAAGCATTCATCTTTAAAATTAATTAGTTATTCTGATGCTGATTATGGAGGCTGTAAAATTGATAGAAAAAGTACAAGTGTCACTTGTCAATTTCTAGGTGTAACTTGATTTCATAGCACTGTCATAAATAGAACTCTGTAGCACTGTCTACTGCTGAGACAGAATATGGGACTGTGGGGAGCTGTTATGCACAGGTGTTGTGGATCAAGCAATAACTAGAAGATTATGGTATTGTCCAATCTAAAATTTCTATTAAATATGATAACACTAGTGCTATTAATTTATCTAGAAATCCAATTCAGCATTCTCGAACTAAGCATATAGAAATTAGACATCATTTCATTCAAGATCATGTTTTAAATAATGTTGTAGAATTAGAATTTGTACATACTGAAAATTAACTTGCTGACATTTTCACCAAACCTCTTAGTCAAGATAGATTTGAAAATATTAGAGGTGAGTTAGGTCTGTGTGACCCATTCTGAAAGTTTTGACCTAATTTTTTGAAAATAAGAAAAATATCTAGACATTTTAAAATTTCTTTTAGAGCTCATGACCACCTTTAGTACTAAGAAATCTATAGAAACTCATTTTATCATTTTTTGAGTTTTAACCTAGATTTGGGCTCGAGCCGACTCGAGCCACCTGTTGTTCCTGCGAGCCGACTCGAGAGTATGCTTTTTAAATAGGGCATCATAGGTTTGAATTTGTTATTTCTTTCCACCCTTCCTATTTTTCCTTAGCCATTTTCTATTCCTAACCTAAGAAAAGTTCTTAGAACACATCCACACCCTTCCAAAACCCTAATTTAACCTAGATGGCTCCTAGGAAAGCCATGGCAAAGAAACCTAGAAGGGTTGTTCGGTCGTAGAGGAAAGAAGGACCAAAAGGAGGCTTGACATTTAAATCCCGCAGAAGAACCACAAGATGAGCAAGAAGAGGAACAAAAAGCTCCAAGGCAAATAGTTTTGATGGGGAATAGGCAAGTAACCTCAGGCCATTGCATTGATTTTACATTTCTAGAACAAGAAAGTTTGAAAATTGGTGATTGGCTAGTAGGACAAGGTTGGAAGGATTTTTGCATGCTAAATCTATCTACATATCCTAATCTTGTCAGACAGTTTTCGAGAATATGTCTCTCGGTGCTTTTCATATTGAATCTGTTGTGAAGGGGAAGCACATTGAGGTTAGTGAACAGAAATTGTCAAATGTTTTACAAATACCTAAAGAGGGAGAAAGCAACTTAGTATTGAAAGAAAAACAGAAGACACTGAGAATTATACTTGAGAGGACTAATGTGACTGGTGTGATACATGTTAGAGTTAACCAACTCTCATTGGAGATGAGGTTGCTACATAACATCATTAGCCACATTTTTCTATCCCGGACTGGGAGATTCGACTGGATGAGCGAGAGGGACCTAGTCTTTATGAGATGTTTAGTTAAGGGGGAGGCCCTTAACTTACTTTTTATTATGTTATCTCAGATGAGGGAAGCTGCTCGTAGGGCACGAGCATGTCTTCCGTATGGCATGGATTTTACCTTACTGTTTCAGGATGCTCATGTTGATTTGTCTGGAGAGGATAGCAGACCATTATTGCATACAGACAAATATAACATTAAATCTTTGACCAGGATGGGATTCTTAAAGGTAGAGGGTTACTGGATCAGGAAGAGTTCAAGAATTCCAGTGACATATTCTGATGAGGATTCCAGAGAGGATGATCAGGAAGGATAGGAACAGGATATCGAGGAGGAGCCACATGCTGACAAGGCTGGACCTTCAGAGCCAGCTCCTTCTACACCTTGATTACCTGTCAAAGGATCGACTACTGTTGGATCAGGTGATGATGATAGACTGCAGCATATACTGGATGAGATCTCTAGTATTCAGAGAGGGAGATTAAAGATAGATGCCAGGATACTGGCACTTCAGTCAGAGATGCATCAGGGTTTTCAGGACATTCTAACTATTTTTCAGCAGATTAGAGCAGCCATCACTCTGCACCCTACTCCTTCTTTAGCAGCACCAGACATTAACATAGATTGTGGGCAGGGAAAGGCAGTACACTCCACTAACATTCCTACAGCTGCTACTCCTGTTGAGGCTGGCACTGGTACTGTGGATCCGAGTTCTGATGTTGGAGACACTCTGGCGACAGAGATTTTTTCTACCACCAGCACTCTTGCCTTCTCTGTTGATCCTCCTTCTGCTCGACCTACTCCCATCATGATTTCTTCTGAGCCTATAGCTAAAGCTAAACCTAGAACCTCTAAGACTACTACTCCTGTTAGGGCCAGACTTAGGGACCTTAGGCCTAGGTTCCCTAAATTCAAGCTTGCTCCTGGTATTTTAGAGGTCGGTTCCTCCTCTAGTGAGGAAGAGCCTAGTGATGATGACCCTAGTCCATCATTTTAATGTTTTAGGACTTTATGTTTAGCTTTTTATATTGTTTGTGATACTACTTTTGATGTGCTGTGACACTTTTGTATTGTATTACTCTTGTATTGACACTCTTTTCATATATATATATATATATCTTTTTATGATACATCTAATAAATGTTGTGAATGATTTAATTTATGAATGAATATTCTCCTTATTATATACCTTTGCGTTGATGACAAAAAAGGGGAGAAAGGAGAGAAGAATGTGCATGAAATTATGAAGCTTGTGTGAATATGAAAGTGAATATGAAAATGAACGAATTAAGTAAAATGAATGAATTAAGTATAAAATATGAAGAAAACTTCATTATATTAGTAAGGGGGAGCTTGTGTTAAGCTTTTACTAAACTCACTTCAAATACAAGTTAATACTGTGAAGTTTTGATACTTAGTGCATGGATGATACAAATGATACATTGTGTTGATACTCGTCAGTTTAATAATTTGATACTTGATCTAGTTTGATACACACTATGTTAAATATTCTTTGATATGTGTGAATATGATACATAGTAATTGTAAAGTGTTTTAAATCCTGTTCATGCCCAGTGTTTTGTCATCATCAACAAGGGAAGATTGTTGACATCTGGAATGATTTTGATGGTCACAAAATATTGGAGCATGTATACTTTACTAATTCTTTCAATTACTTGAGAAGTTTTTGCAAAAATTGTTTATCTTTACTTTAGTTGGTTTTTCAAATTGGTTGAAAGGTATCCCAACTGTGTATAAACTCTTATGTACTTCAAATTGTAAAAGCCCTAATTTTTTATCTATGTAATCTTGTAAAAGGGCTATAAAATTATAAAAATAAGAGTGAGTAGATTAGTTCTTATTGGATTCATGTTTTGAAGAACTTTGGAGAAGTTTGAAACTTTAAAAGAAGTTTTTGTAAGAGCCAACTCATGGATCAAGAGCCAACTCCTTCTGGCACGGCACAAATTTTTTTTAGAGTTTTAGTACCTCGAGCCGACTCAAGTCCCAAGAGCCGACTCAATGAAGAACCAATATTTTTGAAGTCTGAGACCTCGAGCTGACTCAAGCCCTAGAAGAGCCGACTCGTCCAGAGTTAGGTTTGTTGGTAACTGAGACTTCGAGTCGACTCTGCCTTGAAGAGCCGACGAAAAAATTTGAATTTGTACTAATTGAGGGTTCGAGCCGACTCAAGCTTGAAGAGCTGACTCGCACAGAATTTTTGTTTGGGCTGTCTAAGACTTTGAGCTGACTCGTGGATCTTAAGCCGACTTGAGTGACCGTTTTCTACAGTCTAACGGCTAGTTGCTGAAAGTTATTTTTGAACTCAAAAAGGTCTCCTACAGCTCTTTCTCAATTCCCAGGCCCTTCAATGGTTATTTCTCATGGAAAACTATAAAAGAAAGTATTTTTGATAGATTAAACAATTTTTTGAGGGATTATTCATTGATTTATCTTGGGAAGTTGAAAAGTCTTCAAGTCTTTCACCAACTCACTTCAGGAGCATTCAAGATAGGATTCAAAGCTCCATCAACTTTTCTTCATCATTGAATCCAACCTTTGAAGAAGTAAATAAGTAGCTTGAAGAGCATTAAAAGAGCATTCAAGGCTAGGCTTTACTTTGATCTTCATCGACAACATTTAAACAAACTCGATTTATTGTATAGTTGCTTTATATTTTTGACATATCTTTGTTTTCTCTCTAAGAACAGCAAAGGGCTGTGTCTTAAGAGAGGGTTAAAGGTTTTTAGGTGAACCTTGTGAAAACTTAATTTGGATTCTTGGTGCTCCCTGTGTAAAACTGATGCAGGACGAAAGCTCTTATACCAAAAATGATGCAGAACAAAAGAGATGATGCGATGCGGAAGTAAATTAAAATTAATTATTTTTTCTTATTTATTTATTTTCAGAAGTCGGCTTTGACTCAAAGGAAAGATAAACTAATGTTGAAAGAAACTAAGAAATGACAGAAAGCACAATTAAAAGGAGTGGATTATCAGAGTAACTCAGAAGTAGGATCGCTAGGGATTGAGAAACCCCCAGACCTAGGGTTTACTCCTCTTTTTCAAGAAACAGACGAAGAGAGAAGAGAAGGTTTTATACCTGACTGTGATATCTCTCGTTGCTTCAATTGAAGGACACTCTCGAGCAGATTGTAGGATCCTTGGAGACGGGGTATCTTCGCAATGGATCCTCAGATTGTAGTCCTATGGCAAGGTTGGCCTTCTTCTCGAACTCAGGATCTGGAAGAAGAAGAACAAAAAAAAAGAACCTGAAACTCAAAGAAAGACACTGACCTGAGGACTTAATGAAGATTGTTGGATGTAGAAGTTCCGGAGATCTTGATACTGATCTGACTCTTCGTTGAACTGCTCTGTAGTTGAAACAGTTGATCTAAACCTGGATGCTGGTGGCCGGCCTCTATGTGGAAGAGAGGGGCCGTGGGATGTAGATGAAAATTAGGGTTTGGTGGTGGTGGAGTAGAGATGGGTGGACTAAGCTAGGGTTTTGGGGTTGGAGATCTCACATCTCCTCAAGGTTCCTAGGGAACCCGGATTTACTCCCTCACAGAGCTCAACACTTGAATACAAGTGCGGAAGAGAGAAACACAAAGTTGCTCACAAAGAATTGATTTCATTCATCATTTTAAATTCAAGAGTTACATAGAGTTGAATATATAGACATAACGAAGAAATAAAATTTTATACATTTCCCATATGGGACTAATAGGACTAACCCATACTTTAGGCATCAAATTCTCTTCCCAAGACTCCTTCCATGAGTGGGCAGCCCAAAAACTCCAAGAAAACTTGAAAATCAGCTCCAAATGGTAGGTTATGGGGGTGTCTCCTAGTATCTCTCCATGAATCAAGGATTTTCCCTTCATGGTTTGGCTCTTTGGACACCTCCTAGTCTTGCTCCACAAGTTTAGGCTTCTTCCTTTCATGGCTTTGGTACTTTTGGAAACTTTTGGGTGCCTCCTTGATTTTCTCCCCAAGACATGCTCTCTTCCCTTTTATAACTTGGATTTTTATGGAACATTGTGGGGCACCTCCTTGATCCTCTCTTCAAGAAAAACTCTTGCCATCCTGGCTTGGGTTTATCTGGAAAGAAGTTGGCTCCTCCTTGGATTGAGGTATCTTGATGGATTTCTCTCCCAAGTGGTGCAAGAAAAAAGAACCTGCTTACTTGAGGCGTGGGGACAAAGGTACACTCGATGGAGATGTGGCAGGGAGTGTGGCACCCACTTGTAGCTGGAAAATGTGGTGCCCTATGGCAAAGGGAATGACACCTACCTTGGCCTTGGACTTGGACTGAGTCAACATGACCCAACAAAAATTGAAATGACAAAATTACAGACTCAAAATTGAGTTGATCAGGTCAACCCTTATTACAAAACTAGAAAACCCTAATTCTTCGGGCAAGGTCAATCAGAGATCTAGATGGAGCCCTGAAGTCTTCTTCTGAGTCTGGTGCTCGTACCAAAAACCAAGATTAGGGTTTCTTTGGTGATCCCGGTAAAATCAAAGTGTATAGGTTTGGATTGTGAGCCTGTTAAAACAGTTTGACTATATTCCGGTTAGGGGATATAGTGAAAATCCTAATTGGTGCTTGGATAGTAGACGTAGCAGCCGGTTGCTCCGAACCACTCTAAATTCCTTGTGTTTGTGATTGTGCTTACTTTACTTTATTGCATTTATTTAATTGCTTCCGCATTGCGTATTGCATATACTTGCCAAAGTTTTTATATCCTAAACCCCCTCTTGGGAAGCCACCTGGGCAACAGAATGACTCGCTGTATCTCAATTTGGCAAAACATTGGCCAGGATAGTTCTTGTGATGAGTCACAAAACTTGTAAAGTTGAGACATATCTGTATGGACCAAATTAGAGTTGGCAGTCAAATCCTAGGCCATAATGAGCATTATGAGGCCAAAGGGATGAATTATGCGGTAACTATATGCCAGAGGTTCTTGAAAGTTGCTCTGCAATCTTTGACCTATCCGGACGTCGGGTATCATTGCTAGATGAGGACTTTGACTGGTATTGGAAGTATTCTACTTCTATCGGTTTAGTGTTTGAACCTATGGAGTCACACACCATAGGGATTTCTATCTGATCGAAAGGCTGAGCGATGATTAAGAATCGTTTGCTGTCACTGGCGATCAATATGATTGACCATGTGTCGACACTGAGGGGTCGACACCGGGCTATGACAAAAAGCATTTTCAGAAGTCATTTCTGGACGAGCCGACTTGACCCCTGCTCGAACCAACCGTTCTGTGTTTTGGACGAGCTGACTCGACCTATGCTCAAGCTGACTCGTTCTATTTTTGGATGAGCTGACTCGACCCCTGCTCGAGCTGACTTGTTCCTACTGAAAGAACAGTCTGATTGTTCTATGTTCTGGATGAGCCGGCTCGACCCTTGCTCGAGTCGACTCATCTCTGCTCGCTCAGAAAAAACTAAATGAGATTTTCTGGGTTTTGATCTGGTTTGAATTTCGAATTCTAGATGTTTTGGCTCCAAACTTTCATGGAACGATTGTCATTCCTTCCTAATATGGTTAGAGCCAATTGGTATGCCCTTGACCTTCTCCCCCAATCACTCCTCCTTCCTCTTTCTCTCCTTTCTTGGCTGCCTCTATAAATAAAGGTTGTTTTAGGGGCTGCTGGTTGGCTGAGAGTGAAAAAGGTTGAAGAACTAAAAGGAAAAAGGGGCTTTGTGAGGACTTGGGATTAGGTGTGAGAATACCTAGCATTTAAGCTACGTCTTGGGAAAGAAAAAGTTGGGAAGGTTCCACCTCTCATCCTTGTCTTTCGAGAAGAAGAAGATCGGCCCGAAGGATCCCAAGGAGCTAGCACTCCGAGGGAGTTGATCAGAGTCGAGCCCCGGTGTGGATTACCTATAGAGGCCAGACACGTGTAGGGCTCGAGCACTTTGCCCTTTTCCATAATATTTCAAAGGTATAACGTAAGGTACTTTTATATCTTTGATTATTTTTCTTGCTCTTGATGTATATTGCTTGCTGTATTATCTTACTAGATCCTGTTGCTGGCAGATTGGTAGTTCGTTTTGATCGATCTACCAAGCCTTCCACTATTTATTTTAAAATTGTTTTAAAATACTTTCTTTCTGCCTAGCATGTTTTCCCTTCAGGTGGTCGGTAGGACTCACTGATACCTTGGATTATAGGAGTTGGCCTCTACTGTCATCTGCCTGAGGACTTCTAGTCGAGTGTTTTGGGGATGATCGACAGGGCTCGCTGATGCCTTGGTCAAGGTGTGCATCACTCTGCCAGTATAGACCGACACTATTGTAGATCCCATGTACGGATTTGATCATATTTTTTTTCAATAGATATCCCCCTACTTCCTGGTCCTGGTTTAGCCAGATCACAAAATATCTTGAAAAAGGAGGATCGGGAGCATGGGGACCCTTGTGCTGGAGGGACACCATTTTCAAAGTGGATTCAAACAAGCAACATAATGATGCACCTCGCCTTGTATTTCTTAATGGTGCTTTGCATGGTGACTTCATTAATTCCTAGATGACTTATGATAGTCTGATATGGCAAGGATTCACCACTTGATGACGGTTGAGTACCCCGAAGCCCCTGGAGCCATCTACTTTATTTAAAAGGATGACTCTTGCTTCCTATGGTTTCTTCCATGTTTTGAACTGGGAATTCCTTCTCTTAGGGCCTCTGGTTCTCATCTCCAACTTTGGGTGCCGGCTTCCTTCCCATTTCTCACTGTCCCCTTTGAAGAGTTTAGTACCTTTGATCTTCCACTTTGTCTAAACACTAGATCGGCTCTCTTTCACTTGCAACAATTTTCCTTTCATTTTAGGATTTGGGATGAATGTCGAGCCCTAGGGACCCTAGAAAAGGGAAGGCACTTAGGAAGGAGGGGTTGATGAAGGCCCTGGCACCCCATGGAAGGAGCGTGCCATGCCGGCCACTACTAAATTGGATGTGTATCCATCTTCAATAGATGGGAAGGACCTCTCCCTCATTCGATTGATGTATTGCATGCTAGATGAATTTGAAGTAGAGTCGCTAGATCCATGCGCCCGAGATGATAAGGTACCTTTGGCTATCTAGCTGTATTTGAGGAGGCACTTGAGGCGGGGCTTAGATTTCTACTTCCCTCCTTTGTCCTCAAAGTCCATTTTTACAAAATCTAATTGTATATCCTGACTTCCAATTCCATCCACACACACTATAGGGTTGCTAGTTCTCTGCTCCCTGACCAAAATCCAACTGACTCTCTCCTTATTTCGGGCCTTCTTTACCATCCAGATTCATCCTTACACCAAATCGTGGTGGTACTTTACTATCCAAAGGGGATGGAACCATTGATTGAAGGTACTTTGACTGCTATTAAGGGATGGAAAGAGTGCTTTTTGTTCGTTTCCTGCCCTTTTTAGATAGTTAGGGTTTGTCGAACTAGGGTCTGCCAAATGGGGGTTAGCTAGATACATCTATCATAGGTCCCCCAGAACTTAGCGATGAGGGAAAAAATCTCTTCTCGATTCTCAAAGCCTTTAAGGCTCCTCGGCTGAAGCTTCTTTTATTAGAGGAGTATATTTGTAAGGTGGGGCTTAGCAGGCTCTCTAAAGGTGAATTTTGGACCCCAACCCCTTTTTATCGATCATTATTAGGTATCTGACCGATTTTCAATGTGCAGGTATGACTCCTAAATAGCTAGAATTACGAAGGGAGAGCTGGCTCAGTAGTGAAAAAGAAAGGGGAAGGCCTCCTTATCTACTTTCAAAGAGGGTTAAGATTTTTGAGCCCCAGTAAGCTAAGACCGATTTGCCTGTGCCTGCTCTTGTGGTGGTCGAGGCCATGTTAAGACTTTTGATGTCTTGTTGAGGCCCGATCTACCACCAATATGCCACATCCCTCGGTTGTTTCTTTCCATTACTTTGGTCTATGGTGCCAGAAAAGCTATGCTTAACTTAAGGCCTTTGGTTAGTGGTCTAGAGGATATATTCCCCAAGACTGGAAGAAGATCCAAGATTCTCTTAAAAGTGCTCTGCTACTCAGAGGAGTGGAAAGAGTCTAGAGCACAGACTCTGAAGACCTAAAGCACCAATCTGTGGTGGCTTCCCAATAGGTATTTCATCAACATTTTGCTTTCTTGATGTAATATTCCATGCTAATGTCAAGTTGGACAGGTGATCCACTTTACCACAGGCCTGCTGAACCAGACTTGGAGAGCCAAAGAGGGCATGAGCAGTAGGAGAAGGACACTGCTAAGGCCAATCAGAGGGCCTAGGTACTCTAAATTGAGGCCGAGCTCTTAAGGAAGGTGCCGTTGTTCTGAGACTAATCCAAGTGCTACACTGATGGGGACCGAGAGTGTATTTCATTTTATTTTATTTGAGTCCATTAGTCCTATGTCACCTAAGTCAAAGTGAGCCAATTGAGTCCTGTAATAAAGTGAGACAACTGAGTCAGTTGAGTTCACTTAGTCAGGTCCAGTCATTTTTAGTTCAATCAAGTCTGATCGAGTCCATTCAAGTTATGTTCAAGAGGAGAGTCAGCAGACCGGAGATTCACTAGGCCTCCCCAACCAGAGCTGGCCTTCATGCACCTAGGCCCTTTCATGCAGCCAAGCCCACAAGAGAGAGTTCCAGTCCAAGACAAAAGCCCATTGTTGACCAGGTCCACTAGGATTTCTTGGTCCACAAGTCAGGGTTTCTAGCCCTCAAGTCATGTACCTTGTGGTGAATCTATAAATACCATCCCTCCCCTCTTGTATGAAGTATTTTTTTCTTATGAATACAAACTAAAATATATTTTAATCTAAGTTTTGAGTTTTTCTCCGGATTAGAGTGGTTGTGATGCCATGGTTCTCTGTCTTGAGTGCAAGCCCTAATCCCCTGCTAAACTTCTACGCTTGCCAGCAATCTTCCTCCACTTCCTGTCCCGCATCAACTTGGTATCAGAGTCCAGCATATTAGAGTTTTTCTTCTTCCTCGTTGGCTCTATCTCCTTTCTCCCGATTGCAAATCCAGCCACCATCACGCCAGATCCAGATGGTCACCCACCACCGTTCCTCCCTTCCAGCCCCTGCCCCTGCTTTCCGCGTCGTCCACACCATCGATCGAAACTTGCCACCCAGATCCAAGCCCCACGTCCTCCGCCCTAATCACGATTTTTTTCCTTGTTTTTTTCCTCCTCCCATGTTGGAGAGGTATCCGCATCCGACCTAATCTATATTTTGGGGTAAGATCTTCCATCGAAGCCCTAATAAAGCTATTCCTACAAATCCAAAAACCCTCCCTCCCTCGGAACATGGTTGGATCGGTCTCCGAGGGTTAACAGGGGAAGGCAGATGATGAGGAGGTGCTCGCTCTGCAGCAACAACGGGCACAACTCGCGGACGTGCCCCAACCATGGGGTTAGGCTCTATAGAGTCGGGCACATCGCTGATGACTCTCCCATCCGACCAAAACAAACCAAAGCCCAGCATGGGAACATCGCCCCTACACCCGACACTCCACCCCCCCCCCCCCCCCCCCCCCCCCCCCCCGACCACCCGGGGCCACGATGGCTACGCCTCCAAGGATATCCCCCGTGGCAGCCGCGCCGAGCGCAAGAAAGGAGTTCCATGGATTGAGGAAGAGCACTCTCGCTGCCTACAAGTCCATCTAGGATATTGCTGTGGTGGAGCTGAAGCCGACGCACCCGATCCGGTTGGGGCGGTCCCTCAACTTCTTGGTGTTTTACTACGAGATCTTGAACTCGCCGACGGGTATGCACTCTCGTGAAGGCAGGCTCCCATCTTCTCCATCGGAAGGCCACCGCCCGCCCCCCTTGCCACTCCAATGCCTCCGCCCCCCCACCACCGTCGAATGCCATCACCCCTGTACCGTCCACAGGAAGCATCTCCCCGAGCCACTGTCTCCGCCCCAGCGCTGCCACCGGCGAAGCTCGCCGGACTTCCCTCCCCCTCCGCGAGCCTCCCTTATTTTTTGGTCCGTGGAGAAGGGATGCTCCAGCACATGAAAGTAAAGGCAAATGCCATTCACTATTGTTGACTTCAACCTACATAGTTTTCCGGAGCTGCACGATTCATAGAGTAGCAGATTTCAGCATTACATGGCTTTCAAAATTACATGACTTTTAGAGTAGAGATGATAAAAAAAAAAGAAAAAAAAAGAGAAAAAAAAATGAAGAACCTAGTTTTTTTGTGATCGGTTTCGGTTCCATCAAACCCCGCTCATCCAAACTCAACGGAGTCGAGTTCTTCTACTGCAGGGAAATGATGGAGATCGAGAGTCTATTTCATTTTATTTTATTTGAGTCCATTAGTCCTATGTCACCTAAGTTAAAGTGAGCCAATTGAGTCCTGTAATAAGTGAGACAAACTGAGTCAGTTGAGTTCACTTAGTCAGGTCCAGTCATTTTTGGTTTAGTCAAGTCCGATCAAGTCCATTCAAGTTATGTTCAAGAGGAGAGTCAGCAGAACCAGAGATTCACCAGGCCCCTCCAACCAGAGCTGGCCTTCATGCACCTAGGCCCTTTCATGCCGCCAAGCCCGCAAGAGAGAGCTCCAGTCCAAGACAAAGGCCCACTGTTAACCAGGTCCACCAGCATTTCTTGGCCCATAAGTCAGGGTTTCTTAGCCCTCAAGTATGTACACTGGAGTGGAATCTATAAATACCACCCCCTCCCCTCTTGTATGAAGTATCTTTTCTTATGATACAAACTAAAAAAAATTTTGATCTGAGTTTTGAGTTTTCTTCAGATTGGAGTGGGTGTGATGCCTTGGTTCTCTGTTCTTGAGTGCAAGCCCTAATCCCTGGTGACTTCTATGCTCGCCAGCGATCCTCCCCCGCTTCCCGTCCCGCATCACACACAGTGTAGCTTGGCCAAGGTGAAGGCCAACATAGTAATGGCGAGAGCTGATTTGGAGTTGGAGAGGTGAAAGAGAGGTTGATGCAGCAACGGTCGAGAAAAAGTTGAGACAAGAGGTGGAGGCTGCCATAGAAAAATACAAGACCTCTACTGACTTGTCAGGCTATGGCCGTGTAGTGGAGGACGTTTAGAGTGCAAATGTCAAAGGAGTTCTTAGATGCATGCATTGCCTTTAGCCATGAGGCCTTCGTGGAGGGTCACAAGCTAGGGATATTAGAGTGCTGAATCCAGATTGCTCAACACCATCAGGAGCTAGATCTCTCCTTCTTGGATGAAGAGTCTGATGAGGAGCCTTCCAAGGGACTGTTATCTCGGAGTGTCCCGACAAAATCATCCTAGCCCAATGCTCGAAGCCCATCTAATGAGCTCGTGCCTCGAACCAATTGTTGCTAAGTCGATCACTTTTAAACCTCCAGCTATAGGGGAAGCCGCTCGTCCGATCCTATTGTTGTGTTTGAGCCACCTACTGCTATCGATCCCAAAAGGTTAGGAAATAAAACTTTATAATTTTTATTTTCTTTTGAGATTTGACTTCTTGACCATTGTAATATTCCTTCTCAGATGCTATAAGAAGATATTTTTAAATAAATGGAATAGTATTTCACCTTTCACTCTTGCATTGCATATTCATTAGTTGTAGCCTCTCTCAGGATGTCATTTTGCTCTCGAAAACATTGATGCCCACCAAACTCCTTTATAAGGAGGTCGATATTAGGGCATATGTTTCTAAATGGGAGGCCCAGGCTTAAATTACAAAGAAAAAATCTTCTGACCGGAAAAGGAGGCTACTAAAGGCACACAAGGCATTGAAGAGAGCCTATGAGGAAGTGGATCACAATTGCTCAAAATGTACTAGCTGCATTCTTGAGAAGACTGCACTGAAAGCTACCTTTGTCAAGGAATGGCAGAAGCTATCAGAGTGAATTTCTTAATTTTCTAGGGTGCTATTTTAGGATAGTTCGGCTACGAGATTAGCTTTTCCTTGCTTATGGAGAAATTTCAAGTCTAAAATTGCTGCTCGCATCTAGGGATTCTCGTTAGGAGATAGTGCTTGAGTAGCCAAACTTCAAAATGAACTCCATTAGGCCAAAGGGTAGATTTCCGGCCTTAAGCAGTCTTTGAAGGGCAAGGGTACAGTGATTGGCCCAGAGATTGGAGGGACACCTTTGGTCGTTGTCTCCATATTAGTCAGACCACCCCTAATGGAGTCATGCCCATCACTACCCTGAGAGGGGACATGCCACATGTCCGACACCAGTGCCATAGGGAGTTCTGAGACAAGATTAAGGCATCGATCGGTGCGATCTCATTGATCTGGTCAATGGTCTAGATCACATAGCCACCATCAGTCAAGCCATCGATCCGAGTCATAGAGCCATCATCCTTTTGGCCATCAGTCTTACTCAAAGGATTGTTGCTGCACCTGGGGCTAGGGGAAAACAAGGGAGCAAGGCCATGGAGAAACTGATGTTCTATTAGGGTCATCTAGTGGGATATGGCAACTGCAAGGACTTAATACGGGTCTCCATCCCTCTATCAATCTTCATCACTGGCATCCTTTGGGTATGAGCATAGGAAAGTTCATCATGGAACTTGCAATGAACCCAAGTCCTCTCCAGGATGAAGAGCATGGCACTTCTTATCGAGAGGTGTTGCTTCCACTAGGAGATCCTCTAGAGAGCTCTGGGGTCACAAGAGATCCACCATCTACCACGAAGGGGCTCGCAAATCTAAAGAATAATAAAGCCAGTCATTAAAGGTGGGCTCTTGGAGCGATGATGATGACCGATCACTGCCCGAGGTGGGCATCGTGGATCCCAAGGTTGGGAAGGCATAGTTTATTTTATTTTGTTTTGATCCTTGTACTTCGTTCTTGTAGCCTTCGGGCATTTATTTGAAAAGTATAGAATCTTCTTTATGTAGTCCTTGCTTAATTGAAACAATTTATCAAATCATTTCTTCTCTCAAGCCCATCATGGATCCGCACTAACCTGGGTTATAGTTGTCGGCTACTTTTCAAGTCTCGATCATTCATGGATCGGTTGCGTAATATCATAGCCTTTCAAATGTTCTAGAGATTGCTCCGATTGAGAGTTTATTTGAACTTGGAGTTATGATTAGGAGACTGACCGATCTTAGGTCTATTTGAGCCAATGGAACTGATTACCTCAGAGCTCTGACCCGAGTGCTACTTGATCACTTGGAGTTGATAGGTGTTGATTGTTTGAGGGCTCTGACCAAGTACTACTCGATCACTTAGAGGCAATAGGTGCTGATCAATTAAGGGCTCTGACCGAGCACTACATGGTCATTTGAAGCCAGTAGGCATTGATTGTCTGAGGGCTCCTAACCGATCTAAGATCAATTGGAGCCAATGGGCACTGATTATCTGAGGGCTCTAATCAAGTACTACTCAGTTACTTGGAGCCAATGGATGTTGATCACTTGAGGACTGACTAAGCACTACTTGGTCACTTGGAGTTAATAGATGTTGACTGCCTAAAGGATCTAACCAAGCATTACTCAATTACTTCAAGCCAATGGATGCTGATTGCTTAGGGCTCTAATCGAGTGCTACTCGATCACTTGGAGTTGATGGGTGCTGATTGTCTGAGGGCTCTGACCGAGTCTCTCGATTACTTAGAGCCAATGGATGTTGATCATCTGAGGGCTTTGACCGAATGCTACTCGGTCACTTGGAATCAATGGGCGCTGCATTGGTCTTGGGGCTCTGACTGATCTAAAATCAATTGGAGCCAATGGGCACTGATAGCCTGAAGGCTCTAACCGAGTGCTACTCGGTTACTTGGAGCTAATGGGTGTTGATCGCCTAAGAACTCTGACCGAGCACTACTCAGTTATTGGAGCCAATGGGCATTGATCACCTGAGGGCTCTGATCGAGCACAACTCGGTCACTTGAAGCCAATGGATGTTGATCGCTTGAGGGCTCTGATCGAGTGCTACTTGATCACTTGGAACTAGTGGGTACTAATCACCTGAGAGCTTTGACCGAGTACTACTTGGTCACTTGAAGCCAATGGACATTGATCACCTGAGAGCTCTGATCGAGCGCTATTAGTCACTTGGAGCCAATGGGTGCTGTATTGCCCTTAGGTCTTTGATCGATCTAAAATCAATAGAGCCAATGGATGCTAATCGTTTGAGGGCCATGATCGAGCACTATTTGATCACTTGACCCAGGATGTTGATGTCTGAGGGCTCTGATGAGACTACTCGTCACTTAGAGCAATGGTGTTGTTGCTTGGGCTCTGAACTAAGGTATTAAGCTAATGGATTGATACTGAGGGCTCTAATCAAGCACTACTGGTCACTTAGAGTCAATGGGCATTGCCTGGGCTTGATGATCTAAGTCAATTGGAGCAATGGATGCTGATTGCTGAGGGCTCTGATCAATTTCTCTATGGTCACTTAGAGTAATGGGCTTTTATCGCTGAGAGCTTTAGGTGATCTAAGATCTATTGAGCCAATGGATGTTTTGATTGCTTGTGGGGTGCCTTGATTTTCTGATCCTCCAAAAATTTCCTGAAAACCATTAGGTTGACCTTTAATGAAGGTGTTGGAGTCACTGGGCCCTCTTCCGAAGAAAGATTCTCTCCAGGAGCAAATGCTATGCGCATCTAGTATCGTTGCTGGACCACCACCACTGAGTCGGTTGGCGAACTTAATAGCCAGCTGTCAAGTAGCATTACTATAGATATAGCTGGTCAGTAGACTTAACACGAGCTGGAGGGCTCATGCTCCTTGCCACTTTATCCAAGCCTTCCTTTAGAAGCCACTCTACTTCACTGAAGTGGCAGATTGGGAGCTCTTATTAGAGGTTGGGATAGCAGGAGCAGTATAAGGATGAATTGGAGATAGCTTCTCAACACTTTGACCAGCTTTGCCCACCTATGAGCTTTCTCCTTCTAGTGGTAGGTTGCTTTGCCGAATGTTGTTGCATGGATTTGTTTTCACCTCGTCCTCCTCGCCGGTGTTGCTAGGTGTGCTCTTCATCATACTAACTATCTTCTAAAGGAGGATGGTGTACCCATACCCTCAGTCACTTCCTATCTTCGCAGTCATCCTGCCAAGGGCACTAGTGTACTTGACCACTTAGAAGGCAGTTCCAGCTTTATGAAAAGCTCAAGATTAGGAGACATCCAATCCAATGGGCATTACTATTTCTTGTACTTTAAAAGTCTAGGAAGCAAAGTTATTAGTCGAGAAGCTCAAAATCCATGTAATTCGGTCATAAGGTCACATGTGTATAACCCTTTCTTCGGTGATGAAAAACTCTTTGACATTTTCATGCTTTTGTTGTATCCTTTATCTTTTCGAGTTGCATTCACTTTTTGTACAATTGCAGAGTTGTATCTGGTTAGAGGCTCGGGTGGTTGGTCGCAGTATCTCTAATCACAGCTCCTTCAACCTCATTAAGCTATAGCAAAACCAATCATTGGATGCTATGGACTTCTTGCCATCATGGCTGATCGCTGGAGCTATGAGCTTCCGATCATGCTCTTTCAATCATAGGAGCCTATGGGTGTTCATCATCTTCTTTCCAATCACAGGAGCTTGTGGGCGTCTGATCATCTTTCTAATCGCAGGAGCCTATGGGCTTTTGATCACTTTTTTCGATCGCTGGAGCTTGTGGGCTTCTGATCACTTTCTTTATGAGAGCTTTTTTTTTTCTTCTGATTATTGGAGCTTATGGGCTTCCTATCGCTACATTTTGATTGCTTTCTTTCTAATCACAGAAGCTTATGAACTTTTGATCACTTTTTTAATCATTGGAGCCTAAGGGCTTTCGATCTCTTTCTTTTTTTAATTGTTAAAGCCTATGGGCTTCCAATCTTTTTCTTTTTTTTGATCATTGGAGCTTGTGGGCTTCTGATCGGTATTAGCAATTCTATTTTTGGTTTAAGGATCCTTTGTGTTGATCTTTTAAGGACGAATCCCTTAGCCAATGTATTTCTAAGCCTCCTGACATGGGATCCAGATCATGCGAGTAGCTTAGCTCATAGCCAAAAGTGGTTTTAAATGAATTTCTTGAACTTCGTTTAGTCTAGGGGTTCACGCTTGGGGGACTTTCATCAAAGGATCCTTTCAACTATGGTTATTAATAAGAAAAATAACTTTTATTTAATAAGAAAGGATACTACTGATATAGATCCATAGATTTGCAAAATCCATGGTCGAAGTAGAGGGATTCCATCTAGTTGATTCAATCGATAGGTCCCTGGTTTGACGATCTCTTCCACCAGGTCACCAACCTTGAAAACTTTGTTTGGACCTTGGTGTTGAAGTAACAGGTGACCATACTAGTATGCTACCATCTTGATGTGCGCCTTCTCCTGAATCTCATTTATCAAGTCCAGGTCTGCATGTCATCTTTTCGGGTTTGCTTGTTGTAATTTGTAATTTGTTTTGAGGGTATTCTAATTTCGACATGTATCACTACTTCAGTTCCAAAGTTAGATTGAAGGGTTTTTCTCCCATCAGAACCCTTAGTGTGATTCGATATGCCTAAAGCACATGGTAGAAGGGTTTCTCTCCCATCAGAACCCTTAGTGTGATTCGATATGCCTAAAGCACATGGTGGAGCTCATCGGCCCATGACCCTTTAGCCTTACCAAGCCTCTTCTTGATTCCTTGTAGGATGGCCTGATTCATGATCTCGGCTTCTCTGTTGGCTTGTGGGTGTGCCATCGAGGTGAGGTAATATGAGATTCCTTGATATTTATAGAATTTCTCAAAATGGGCTCCAACAAATTACCATCCATTATCGATGATTAATATCCAAGGGATGCTAAAATGACAGATGATAACTCTCCACATAAAATCTTTCACTTTGGATTTAGTGATGCGGGCCAATGGCTTGACCTCACCCATCTTGTAAAGTAGTCAATAGCCACTATCAGAAACTTGCATAGTTCGAAGGTTGGAGGGAATGGACCAAGGATGTCCATTCCCTATTGTGTGAAAGGCTATAGGATGCATATAGGCGTGATTGCTGCTACCAGGAGATGCTAAATATTGGTGTTCCTCTGACAGGCATCACACTTCATTACAAACTTCTTGGCATCCTACTGCATAGTCAGCCAATAATAGTCCTATTGGAGCAACTTGTATGTTAGGGATCTCTTCTCGATGTGATCCCTGCAGCTTCCTTTGTGAACCTCTCTTAATATCAATTTTGCCTCTGATGGTTGCAGGCATCTAAGGAGAGGTAAAGAGAATGACCACTCGTAGAGCTTCCCCTCATGCACTAAGAACTTGAAGCAGCTATACTTGATCCTACGGGCCATTTTTTGATTTGTATAGAGTCAACCATCCCTCAAGAGTCAATTAATGGGTTAATCTAGCATGGCTTGTGATCAAGCTACATGACCTCTGATGACTCCTCGGCAGTCGACTTTTGATTTACTAGAAATAGATTTCTAGGGAAGTGCCATCAGTGAGTGGTTACCACTTTGGCTAATAAGTTTGCTTGGGAGTTATTTTCTCCTGGAATCTATCTGATCTCGAAACTTTGGAGACCACTGATCAGCTCCTTGACTTTTTAGAGATGTTTGATCATGTTTCCCTCCTATGCCTCGGCATCGCCTTGACATGGCCAAAAACTAATTGATTATCGCTATAGACTCTAAATCTTGCACTCCCAACTCTTTAGCAATATCGAGCCCTGCTATTAGTTCTCGTATTTAGCCTCATTATTAGTTGCAGGGAATTTAACATATAGGACATGTCGGTGATGATTCCTTTTCCATTAATGATGACCACTCTTGCCTCAAATCCTTTAGAATTAGATGATCCATCCACATGTATCTCCCATATGTCATTTGGGCTCGGAGGGATATTCAATGCTAGTTTGGATAGCTCTGTTGCCCCAAGCTAAGCTGGTTTATTAAGAATAGTACATTTGACTAGGAAGTTAGCTAGTATTTGAACTTTGATCGATGATCTAGGCTAATACTTAATATCAAACTTTGAGAGCTCAATCATCCATTTGGTGATGTGTCCAGATGTATCGAACTGATGGAGGATATTCTTTATAGGTTGATCAGTCAGCAAGGTGATAGTATAAGCTCAAAAATATGGGCAGAGTTTTTGAGTAGCACTAAAGAGAGCATATACTAGCTTCTCCGGCTTCGTATACCGAGTCTCCACATCTCTTAAAGTCCTACTAACATAGGAGATGGGCTTTTGGACCCTATTCTTTTTCTGAATCAGCACTGCGCTCATTGCTGAGGGAAAGGTGGCCAAATATAAGAAAAGCTCTTCACCATGATTTAGCCTTCCTAGCGACGTGGATGAGTCAAGATAACTCTTAAGGTCATTGAAAACTTTTTATCATTCCTCCATCTACTAGAATCCTTCGAGTGCTTTAGAGTTTTAAAAAAAAGAAGGCAACGCTCTACCGATTTAGAGACAAATTTACTGAGAACCGTGACCCGTCTAGTGAGACACTGGATATCCTTAACCGTCTTTGGCAAGCTTATTCATAGATAGCTTTGATTTTCTCT
Source organism: Areca catechu (assembly GCA_021397845.1). NCBI lineage: Eukaryota > Viridiplantae > Streptophyta > Magnoliopsida > Arecales > Arecaceae > Areca > Areca catechu. Next base: position 194,812,314 of record CM038039.1, read on the forward strand.
GGGTTAACCTTCATTCCCTATTAGAGATCATGAAATCCAAGAATTTGCATGAGACCACTCTAAAGACATATTTGGTGGGATTCAGCTTCATTTGATACTTTCTGAGGATATAAAAGTCTCCTGGAGGTCTTCAACATGGGTCGTAGCCATCTTGCTCTTGACGAATATGTCGTCTATGTATACTTCCATATTTTGTCTGATTCGGTGGACCTTGGTCAGTAATAAAAGTAGTTTTATCTTCCTCTTCTAGGGCTATTCAAATTTGGTTGTATCCAGAGAGGGTGTCCATGAAGCTAAGATGATCATGGCCCGAAGTTGCATCAACCATTTGATCGATATATGGCAATGGATAGCTATCTTTTAAGCATGCTCTTTTGAGATTGGTGAAGTCAATGCAAATCCATCATTTATCATTCTCCTTTCTTACCATGATTGGATTGGTAATCCATTTTGGATAGGTAGTTTCTTGGATGAAGATGACATCGAGCAACTTGATGATCTCCTCGGTGATAGCATTTTGGTGCTTGAGTGTAAAGTTTCTTTCTTTTGCTTGATAGATTGGCATTTGGGATCCACTTTTAATCGATGGACCATCACCAAGGGGTTGATGCCCGACATGTCCATGGGTGCCCAATGAAGAATCAACATTCTTCTTTAAAAATGAGATCAGTTAGTCTTTAGTTACCTGATCTAAGTTGGAGCTGATCTTAACTGTATGTTCAGGATTGCTATTGGCTTGGGGTTCGAAAATGAGGTCCTCGGCTAGCTCTCCTCACTATTTGGTTAGGTCATCTTGAGTATCTAGACCTTCAATCGGATAGTCCTCGGTGGTTCTTTTTCCTTAAAGCTTGATGCAATAAATACTGGACTAGGTTTTGATCTCCATGGATCTCTCTGATCTCGTATATTGTTGGAAACTTTACTTTTGGACAATACATAGAGACAATAGCTCAGAAGGTGTTAAGACCTGGTCATCCAAGAATAACATTATAGGCTGAGGGCATTGAAATGACTAGGAAGTCTAGCGAGTGATGGATCATAGGGGAGAGTGCCCTATTCTCATGGTCAGGGTATTAGAATTATGTCCCGAAGCCAATCGTCTAGGCTATAGACGGTTGTGCTATTTTGTATTTATATATGAATTTTTAATAATAAATAAAAGTTATTTATTTTTGGCTATCCATCATTTTACATTTTTCTGTAATGAACTCTTGTATGATGGAGTCCTTAGAACTACATTGTTTGATATAGAGAGGATATATCAAGTAGTTCTTAAACTGATTCACAACCAAATGATACATTGTTATAGGATGACGATGTATCAAGTATAGGTTGTTGTATATCACATTTATTGGTTGTCCTCTTAACCAAGGAGTGTGGAGACACTGGTGTGACATACAAGTGAAGTGTATGCATTTCACTGAACGTGACCATCTGCAGAGCTCCCTTCTGCCAAAGGGTTGCTTGCGAAGGGATATGGGTATATGTGTCCCTCAGACCTGAGGTCACCATGGCAGCTTGCAAGCAACTCACTGTACTTTGGTGCCGGACTACCTGGATTTCTAATCTAATGATGGAAGGTTTCTGGGTGCAATGCTAATTGTTAGGGGAAGGGGCCTCACAAAGGAGAGAAAATTCCATCCCATATAAACCAAAATCTTTTTGACTAACAACTAACATGGAACTAATGATGCCCTCCTTCTATACCATAACATAGCCTCTCAGTCAAGGAGAACTCTGAGCAAGGTTGCTAGGAGGACCCCATAATCACAAGTGCGTAAACTTGTATGGACCACCAATGTTGCAGCCCAAAGGCTCGTGACTTGGATGAATCGGTCTCCCTCTCTAAATATAAGGTATTATATGTTTCAGTCTTAAACCACTATGGAATGGGGCCTCACAATTTTGCCTGTCAAAAGACGCCTCACAGGGAAGAGAAGGTCTCATCCCATATAAGCCAGAGCCTCTTTAACTCATAACCAATATATAGGGGTGGACCGTCGAGGGAGGGGGGCAGGGGGGCCTTGGCCCCCCTAATTTTTTTTCAATTTTTTTAAGATTAATATTTTATATAAATTTTAAATATGTATGTATTTACAGATTTAGCCCCTTTTAAATTTGGAGTATTAAATATAGCTCGAAGAATCTTGGAAAAAAAATTTAAAATGCAACATATACTATAAATTAGCTTTCTCTACGGGAAGTTGGATCACTTCCAAGTTTATCTTTCATTTTTATTAATTTTTTCTCCATAATATTTTAGGAGAAGACAAAGAGTTTTTTTTTTATCGCTCGATCGGCATCCATATCTAGAATTCGTCATGGTCAAAGCCACCGTACACAGCCAGCACTATCCCATTCATCGCATCGATGGATGAGATGGTAGCTAGACCTGTCATGTGATACGATCGATGGGAACACTCCCACGGCAAGACCAGGTAATTGCGCATATGCAAGGTCGAATACCACTAATACACTAGCCTACAACTGCTATCTCCGTGGCCTTCGTCAACCTCGCCGCACGAGGTATGTCATGTGTGGTGAAGCCGTGCATCGTCCTAGCAACCAGACCTATCATGTAGCATGATCGGGTCTTGGATTTGTATTCCAAACACATTAAGAGCTCCATTCTAAATGCTTGATTTGAATAACCTTGTCATATTATTTGGATTTATATAATAAATAAAATAAAATAGCCAAAATATTTATCTTAAATATATGCAGAGGTAGAAATGCATTTTATATTTCTAGCAATATGCAAAGCTTAGATGGACCTAGAAGTATAAACATTTAAAAGTATTACGAAAAACTTTAATTCTTTATGCTTGGATTGTACTTTTGTATTTATGCAAAATCAAAATAAATTGCAGAAGATATACCTAGCATCATTGTCCTTAGCATGTATAGATCACGTAGTCCTCGAGATGTCTATTCTTCATCCCGAAATGTTTGGTTTTCTTTCTTTTCACCCTCTTCTCCTTATGTGGATCGATGGAAAACCGTTCACCGCTATCATAAGAGTTGAAGAAAAAAAATCAAGTTATTTTCATATTTATACCTGTACACGTCTCACCCACCATAAGACTAAAACCTTAATTAGAGTTTAACTCCAGTTCTATTTGATCAAGAAGTCGATCTGATTAGGAATAGATTTTTTTAATCAAGTGGACTCTCTGTAATTGATTCAATACATATAGTTGATCCAATGAATTAAACATGACTAAGAAATGGTCATTAGGCCATATTAGATATCAAATCTAATAAAGAGTGGACTCTCTTTTTTCTTTTTCTTTTTGAGAGAAAAGGAGGTAGAATAACTGTCCAGATTATTTTGAAAGAAAATCTATTTACAAAATGAAAGGAAGAACAACAAGGGTAAACAAGGAATTATCATATTTCTCGATATTGTTTATAAGCCCAAGTCAATATATAAAGTTATATTGCGATTATTTGTATAGTGTATATTCCCCTTTGCACTTAATCTTTATTTCTATTTAAATGTGATCTAAACATTGTACATTCATCTAACCAGCCATCCCTTTAATCATTTTAGTGATATCAATCTGAATGCAATTAGATTGGTATCCTAACTAATCCTTTTCCAGTAATGAAAAATGGTGGGTGCCAATGTGTTCAAGAGGATGATAGCTAATATTTAATAGTTATTATTTTTAAGAGTGTTGTTGGTTATAATCCCAATACTTCTGCATACAACATTGTGATGCATTCTTAGTCTTTTAGATTACTTATATTACTCCACATAATCCTAGTATTGGCTTCTTGAAAATGTAATAGACATTTCACATTACTTACACCAAGGTTAGATTTCAGGATGAACAAGAATTACATTATTTATTAGTGATTAGACCATTTTCCTTCCATGAAATCATTTATTTGCCTAGATATCCCCTTTTTCTTAAGTATTATAAGCATTATGCATAGGTTGATTAATTGAGTGCTCCTATTGTGTTCATAATGATTCATATCCTCTTCATTACTTTGTACCTTGAGAAAAATCGACAAGAAGATGGCTTACTTTAAGTTGGGAGGGTTTTTTTTTTTTTTTTATTGCTCATGACAACTCATGGCAAATTCTTAAAATCATTTTACAATATTTTACCTGGGGTGCTCTCAATTTTGGAAAAAAAAAAACCTTGATATATAAGTGAAACTTATCTTCTAAGACCATGAAAATGCATGAAGTAAATATGCAACAAATGCTCTTTCTTTTATCTTCAAATATTAGACATTTGATTATTTGAAACAAAGTAGGCTGGGAGATGTCACCGACATAATTATAATGTATAAAAGAATAAAATTAAGCATATCACCAAGATAAGATGTCAACTTCATGAAACCAAAATTGGGAATGTAGACAACAAACATTAGAATAATGCTTAGATATGATATGTTGCTATGTGTAAACCTATCATCAAACTCCGGTAGTAGAGCGGGAGTACTCCATTCTTCTTCGACAGGGACCAGATATCTTCTTATGGACGGATTTGCTCCGTTGGCCTGCAAGAAAGTTTTTGAGCTAAGAATATTGGCAGGAACAATCCGATGCTCAAGTCATGATCGGATAACATGAGGCTACAACGACTAGAGCTAGAGGAGGCCTATGATAGTCTAATGAATCAAGATATGAGAGCATATGAGAATGTCTGACTATGGTTGGAGATCCCTCTTACCTGTTTGTAAGGCTGCGTGATGTAACAGAAAGCTTTCGAAATGGGTGTCCATCCCTGACAACCACAACGGATCTAGCTGAGATGGCAAGATTCTATCGTCTGAGATTTCTACTACTGAGATTTTTTTGCTGTAGTATCAAGTGTCACTGGGGTTTTGCCTGCCCGCGCACTCAGGCCAGCTATGCTATTGTGGGCTCACGGCTATCCAAGCATTAGGCGGCCTGATTAGGAGACCGACCAACCACTTGCTGGCTCTAATAGAGCACCCAACTAGGAGACTAGCCAATTGCTTGCTGGCACTGACGGGACTACCTGACTAAACTGACTGGACTGAGTATGGAGCCGACCCAACTGGCTAGCTAGACCGAGATGGGGCAAGTGCATTTGTGCCACCCCTCCTAAGCACAGCCGCTCGACCCATCAGTGGTGCACGTGGCAGTCCATGTTATCTCTGGCCAAACGTGGGTGATAGCCATATCAGTGGTAGAGGTGACTTTCTTATAGTTTTATAGATCACCACCATATTATGCATTGCTATGCTTCACTAAGGAAGTCTTATTGTTGTAAGCTTTTTAAAAAAATAGCATAAAAAGATATGGTTGGATAAGCACAACTCATATAATTAACACCAGCAAATTAAAATCAGGCAGATATCAGAAAGAATATTGCATGTTTGATGGCATCATTCGAGCCAGGAGGCCTAAACATTGGTTATAACTCACAGAATTAGTTTTTCACTATTACCAAATGTCTTAGTTAACAAATGAGTGACCTGGCATGGTTAACCATAATTTTACGGGTATTTAATTGCCGGTCCCCCATTTGACCCGAAACCAACGAAAATCCCTGTTGACTAATATTGTAACTTCCGGTCCCTGAGGACCCCTGAGAAACATACGACAGTGTATTTGGCAGGAAGCTAAGCAAGGAAAATATCGGAAATGCCCTTTCTTATGAAGTATTATTGAAACGTGTCGTTTTCCCATTTAATCTTGTTTTTTTTTAGTGGAAGCACTCACTCTAAGAAACGTTTGTTGGTTAGTGTTTTTTCTCTTTTTTTTTGGGATACTATTTCATTGGCTAAACTCTCTCCCTCAAAGCTTTGATTCTACAAGGAAATCCATTTCGAATTTCTCCTTCCGAAATCGAAGTTTGTTTCGATGTCATTGACCTGAACTCCATCAACTAAAAAGGAAGCAAAGTCCAATCTCTGTTCGGTAATCCATTTACTATTCGAACAGAGGCTGTCATAAAATCTCGTTTTGGCCTTCCATAATTCCATATCACTTGAATATTATATTAGATGTATAGATAGTTTTATTACTCACAAGAATGTATTTATAAAAATCATTATTTAGTCATGAATATTTTTTTTTATTTTGCTGACCTTCGTTTAGGAGTTCTTCTTGCTTCAAAAGTGACCCATTTTATTCATTGTTGGAAATCTCGAAGGTCTGAAAAAATTATTTTCTTCAGTATTATGTCTTGATAGGTTATTCATGACATATTAGTTGGATTTTAAGAAACTATTAGATGTTTATGAAATGCTTCATCTATCTTAGTAGTAGTCATGGATTGTAAAAATAATGGAAATAATAATTTCATAGCCGTTTGCAGTTATGATGGCGAGGGCCACATAATTTCAATATCACATGATTCAACCCTGAATTACATTTTCAGTGAAATAGTGGAGAGATGGAAGCATTTATCATCCCGCAATGATAGATGTAAATTTTACATTCCAATAATTCGAGAAGCTTGTGAAGCTCATGATAGACAAGGATGTTATGAATATGTATGATATACATCGGAAGTTGAAAGCAGTGATAATTGAAATGGTTGTAAGTCATTCTATATTGCCAACCGAGTCACCTACTATGGTAATTAAAATGAGGTAATATACTATTTTAAGTTAACTGCAAAATTTTTAATTTTGAAGTAGTCATTTTGAGCATTTGTATGTTTTGGTAGGCTGATCATAGTACTTATTAATGTTTGGAAATTCTAAAATTATTGCTAGTATATATAAGAAGTTTTTTTGTATTTATTGCAGGGATATTGCATATCACAGAATGTCGAACAAAAATGTGAATGGAAAAATGCTCAAATTGTTGATTCATCTAAAATTTCTTCATTTGGTAGTTCAAGTAACTTCTTAAAGTTGTTGAAGAAACAAGATGTGCAATTCAAGATGAACGAAGCCAAAGAAATACATTGGATGCATGGAAGGGCTCTATAGAGGGTATTGGTCAAGAATTCAAAGATGTTGAAACCGTTCATGTTACAATTCGCAACTTCTGCATTGCAAATGGCAGAGATTTCGTGTTCGTGAAGAATGATCGTCAGCATGTAACAATCGAATGTGCATATGATGGATGTCGATGGCGCATTCATGCTTCTCATTTTGGAAATCAAGAAAAACTCATAATTAAAACCATGAACATGGATCATACATGTCGAGTAGGTTTGCAAAATCGATGTCATCCTAAGGCCTCGAAGCATTGGGTTTCAAATATGTTCAAGAAGAAACTTCAAGATATGCCTCTATATAGGCCAATTGATATCGTAAAAGATATTCACCATCAATATGGTGTCGAATTGCCATATCATGAAGCATGGCATGGAAAGGAGGTTGCTATCAAGGATCTGTATGGTGAGAGGTCGGTTTCTTATGAACGGGTATGATGGTATTACGATGCCATTCGTGTGACCAATCCTGGTAGCATAGCAGAGTATGAAACCATTGAAGATCGTTTCAGATGTATATTCATTTCATTTAAAGCCTCATTAGTGGTTTCATTAAAGGTTGTAGACCTATGATATTCATGGATGCAACATTTGTTAAGCATAGGGATGGTGGAGTTTTACTTGGTGCTGGGCAAAGATGCGAATGATGATATGTTTTCCATAGCATATGCTGTTGTTGATATAGAAAATGATGATAATTGGGACTGGTTTGTAGGATTCTCAAAGGAGCCATACAAATGTGCGAAGAGCATCATGGTCAAAATTTACCATTATGATAGATAGACATCAGGGACTTCTAAAAGCAGTGCCGAAGTACTTCAGCGGTAGCTATCACTCATTGTATCCGTCATGTTAAAGATATTTTAAAAATCAGGTCTGCAGTATATTATTCTGATATGTAAATAATTTTTGAAATATATTGGTTCATTAATTCAGTCATACATTGAGTTTTCATTTGAATACATGCAGGTGCTTGTCCATTATCGTGCAGCTGAAAGGAAGCGATTGGTTGATTATTAAATGCTGCTGCCTATACACCCAATGTGGAAATTTTTAGGAAACTAATAAGCAAACTTATAGCCGAAGCACCAGGAACAAGAACGTTTATGATGCAAGCAAAGCCGGAGCATTGGGCAAATGCTCTATTTCCAGGTCCGCGATGGGGTATCATGACATCCAATGTGGTAGAGTGTTTCAATAGTTGGATCTTAGAGGCTCGACACCTTCCTATTACTCAGATGGTTGATCATATAAGACTCCAATTTATGCAATTGATGCATGATCGATGAACTCGAGGTGTCACTATAAAAACCCATCTCTGTCCTGATCCAGAAAAGGTTTTGCAGAAAAATGCAGAAGAAGGTCGAAGGTTAAATGTCTTTACATCGAGCATCATGATTTATGATGTGAAGGATACAAGGTACTCAGTTAAAGTTGATCTACATGAATGTACTTGCTCTTGTGGTGAATGGCGAATCTTTCGTATGCCTTGTAAGCATGCATGTGCATGCATCGAAAAGTGCAGTAGATCTTTGTATCACTTCACCGATAATTGTTTCATGGCTGACATGTATAGAGCAGCGTATGCAGAAGCTATCAATCCAATTCCAGATTTTGATGTGGGCAATTATGTTCCAGATGAGATACATATTCTACCTCCGATCATGAAGAGCCGACTTGGCAGGCCTAAGAAAAAGAGAAGAGCTTCACAAGTTGATTTAACCAAAATTGTAAAATGTTGGCGATGCATCAAAGAAGGACACAATAGAAGGACTTGTAATGAAGTTATTGAGTAACTGCTTAGAAATGCAGTTGTGTTGTCGGCAGAGAAATTTTTGGAAGTTGTAATTAATGTGGAAGTTGTGCATCGTCGAAAAAAGTGTAATATATGTGGAAGTTTAATTTTGTTTTTTGTAACTTTGAAGTTATTTTGTCAAAAAATATTCAGCCCAAATTTTGACCTGTGTGCCAAGCATATAGAATTTAACCTTATTTTAGTTGAAATTATTTGAAGTCTTTGGTTCATAATTAGTGGGGAAATTAGACTTATTTAACTCTGATCCATCCCTATTCTTTTACATACTGAATTGTTGACATATGTTCAATATTTAGTCCAGAAAGATGTTATATGCCGTCGTGCCAAAATGAGAATGCATGACAACCTTTTTGACATTATTTATTGTTATTTCAGTTGAATTATTTTTAAATCTTTGATTCAAAAACAAGATGAAATCTGACCCATTCACGTGACAACCTTGATGACTTCATTTTTTTGACATTATTTAGATGAAATTAATTTGATCTGTCAGCTTCATCGATTTTTAAATCATGTTTATCTTCCTATGTCATATCCGTTATCATTAGGATACCATATTGATGATAAATGTTCAATAAGACATCGACTAAGTTATTCTGTGAGAACGTGCCAAATTCTGAATGCGTGTCAAATTCTGAATGCGTGCCAAATTCTGAATGCGTGCCAAATTCTAAAAGTCTCAACTCTTATCATTCAGACACTACACTTACTTGCTTAGATTGAATGGACATATCCTTTCATAACATTCTTCGATAGAAAGTTGTATTGCATATACAGTGTATTTCTTCACTTTAGAAGCGTGTACACAGTTATTCAGAGTTGTGTACAGAGTTTTCAGAGTGATGTATACAGTTATTCAGAGTTATGTACAGTTATTTAGAGTGGTGTACACAGTTATTCAGAGTGGTATACACAGTTATTCAGAAGTGTGTACACAGTTAACTTTAGAAGTGCTGTACACAGTTATTCAGAGTGGTGTACACATTATTCAGAGTTGTGTACACAGTTATTAAGAGTGTGTACACAGTTATTCAGAGTGGTGTACACAGTTATTCAGAGTTGTGTACACAGTTATTAAGAGTGGTGTACACAGTTATTCAGAGTGGTGTACATAGTTATTCAGAAGTGTGTATATAGTTAACTTTAGAAGTGTGTACACAGTTATTCAAAGTGGTGTACACAGTTATTCAGAATGGTGTACACAGTTATTCAGAATGGTGTACACAGTTATTCAGAGTGGTGTACATAGTTATTCAAAGTGGTGTACACAGTTATTCAGAAGTGTGTACACAGTTAACTTTAGAAGTGATGTACACAGTTATTCAAAATGGTGTACATAGTTATTCAGAGTTATGTACACAGTTTACTTTAGAAGTGTGTACACAGTTATTCAAAATGCTGTACACAGTTATTCAGAATGGTGTACACAGTTATTCAGAGTGGTGTACACAGTTAACTTTAGAAATGCTGTACACTGTTATTTAGAGTGGTGTACACAGTTATTCAGAGTTGTGTACACAGTTATTTAGAGTGGTGTACATAGTTATTTAGAAGTATGTACATAGTTAACTTTAAAAGTACTGTACACAGCTATTCAAAGTGGTGTACACAGTTATTCAGAGTTGTATACACAGTTATTCAGAGTGGTGTATACAATTATTCAGAGTGGTGTACACAGTTTATTCAGAGTGGTGTACATAGTTATTCAAAGTTGTGTACACAATTATTTAGAGTGTTGTACACAGTTATTTAGAAGTGTGTACACAGTTAACTTTAGAAGTGCTGTACACAGTTATTCATAGTGGTGTACATAGTTATTCAGAGTGGTGTACACAGTTATTCAGAGTTGTATACATAGTTATTCAGAGTGGTGTACAGTTATTCAGAGTGGTATACACAATATTCAGAAGTGTATACACAGTTAACTTTAGAAGTGTGTACACAGTTATTCAGAGTAGTGTACATAGTTATTCAGAGTTGTGTACGCGGTTATTCATAGTGGTGTACACAGTTATTCAGAGTGGTGTATACAGTTATTCAAAAGTGTGTACACAGTTAACTTTAGAAGTACTGTACACAGTTATTCAAAGTGCTGTATACAGTTATTCAGAATGGTGTACACAATTATTCAAAATGGTGTACACAGTTATTCAGAGTGGTGTATAAAGTTATTCAGAAGTGTGTACACAGTTAACTTTAGAAGTGTGTACACAGTTATTCAGAGTGGTATACACAGTTATTCAGATGGTGTACACAGTTATTCAGAGTTATGTACACAGTTATTCAGAGTGGTGTACACAGTTATTCAGAAGTGTATACATAGTTAACTTTAAAAGTGCTGTACATAGTTAACTTTAGAAGTGTTGTACATAGTTATTCAAGTGGTATACATAGTTATTCAGAGTTGTGTACACAATTATTCAGAGTGGTGTACAAAATTATTCAAAGTGGTGTACACAGTTTATTCAGAGTGGTGTACACAGTTATTCAGAGTTTTGTACATAGTTATTCAGAGTGTTGTACACAGTTATTCAAGAGTGTGTACACAGTTAACTTTAGAAGTGCTGTACAAAGTTATTCAGAATGGTGTACACAGTTATTCAGAGTTGTGTACACAGTTATTCAGAGTTGTGTGCACAGTTATTCAGAAGTGTGTACACATTAACTTTAGAAGTGCTGTACACAGTTATTCAAAGTGCTGTACATAGTTATTCAGAATGGTGTATATAGTTATTCAAAATGGTGTACACAGTTATTCAGAGTGGTGTATATAGTTATTTTGAAGTGTACACAGTTATTTAGAGTGGTGTACACAGTTATTCAGAGTGGTGTACACAGTTATTTAGAGTTGTGTACACAGTTATTCAGAGTGGTGTACACAGTTATTCAGAGTGGTGTACACAGTATTCAGAAGTGTGTACATTGTTAATTTTAGAAGTGCTGTACACAGTTATTCAGAGTGGTGTACATAGTTATTCAGAGTTATGTACACAATTATTCAGAGTGGTGTACACAATTATTTAGAAGTGTGTACACAGTTATTCAAAGTGGTGTATACAGTTATTCAGAATGGTGTACACAGTTATTCAGAATGATGTATACAATTATTTAGAGTGGTACACAGTTATTCAGAAAGTGCGTACACAATTATTCAGAAGTGTGTACACAGTCGATAATAAAATAAAAGATCAATGTATTCCGTCGACAACGTTGTCGACAAAAATACAGCAATATAGGCAAAAAATAGAATATCCTTGAGAAATTGTCGACACAATTATCGACAAACACGGACTCTGATACAAAAAAAATAAGTTATTGTGAACATGTCGACAATATTGTCGACAAAAGGATTGGCACAAGCTCTGAAACTGTATGGCAGCTCTGAGATTGTCGACAAACGAAAAAATCAATTCTTCTGAAATTATGTTATCTTTAAAAATATTTCCTTAAAAATCATATATGAAATTATAAAGGCTAGTAAATAATGAAAAGGAAAGATGCTAAAAAATATGTATATATGTGCTTCAAATTGGAGAAATTTCATGGAGAATACAGTGTGTTGGCAATTTTGAATATTTCGATGTAGTTTGACATCATTTCAGAAACATTCAAATGACCCTTTACAATAAAATTAAAAATTATTTACGAACAAATACACAATGTTGCGAAGAAAAAAAGGTATACATCGTAATCATTAAGAACAAAATTCCTTTCATTTAAATCTCCAAATAGTCTTTACAAATTCTCTATCCTTAACTTTCATATACAAATGCATCCTTTACATCACAAATTTTTTCTACAACAACGATGCCCCTACATTGTCAACTTACATATCATCTTTTCCATGCAATAAAAAAATTCTTGGTATATAGCATAACAGTGATGTAACAAAATATTCCCCACTATCCACCTCCTGTGCAAGGATGATTCGTTGAACACTTCATTGAAATGTGTTGATTCATGTCTACATAGATGCTCTGAAAATAGTAGCATGTATATTTTATAGTCAACTGTATCATGCCTCTGTTGTAGACAGTCTCTTACATCTTCTACTTTAGTTGAATGGATGGTTACCCCAAATTGTTCTTCAAGCCAAAATCGAACAAATATTGCCTAAATGATAAATTACGAATTATCACAAAATCCAACTTATTGATTTTTAACAAAATGAAAAGCAAAAACATCAAATAATTATTGCTTACATATTTTTCAGTTTCTTCTGATACTTTAATACTCCATAAAGAGTTGTAGCAGTAAAATCGGTGCTCAATCAAATCCAGAACAAGCAGATACCAATACCATCTTGTGTTCATTGGCATGAAGAGGTACCTACGATGATGCATATCACTCAAGCGAATATTCTCCATCCATTTCTTAATGCTCGAAGAAGACGAAAATAGAATCTTTTCGTCACATCTAACGTCACCTCACTGACCGACGATAGACATTCAAGTACATCACTCTACATTCAATAAAAGAAAAGATGAAGATAAGTAAATAACATCATAAACCAAGTAAAGGATCTATGTTACTGTAAATATAGTGTATACCTATATCTCACACCGTAAAAACAAACAGCGGTTCTTCAAAGAATGCCTGTTCTCTAAATGTGCAAGCTCCAATATACGTAACTAAACATTAATGACCTATATCATTAAAAAACAAAAAAAATAAAACAAAAAAGGCAACATAATTTCTCAGCTTGAACAACCAACAACCATAGACAGTTAAATATTACATACATCGTTCCGTACTAGGCCATCTTTAAGTACTTGATCCAATGCAGCAGAGGTACAAGAAGGTTTTGTAGAATCGGGATCCTTCCAAATAGTATCACTGCATATATTCGACCAATGATTCTTAAGAAAGTTATTCTCATACGTATACTTATTCCAATAACTTACTATATTTGATCATCTCTCTGAAAGAATTGAATTACTGCTTCCATGTATGATGGGAGTATACTTCTGCCCTTCTCAATATTAGTCCCTCTTGCTCCCGTTACTTTTGTCAAATCAACAATCACTGAACTTGAAATATCTACTTTTCGACAAGAGGCTCGATTTTGCTAAACTTAATTCAATACATTAATATATTTGAAGTACAGAGGATATAAGGTTACATAATGTCAAACAAATGTAAAAATTCATACAAAAAAAATTATCTAAACCTCTCTAATAGGAGATGAAGCATGTTCTTCTTCAACTTCTTCCGGCTTCTCCACATTTGCAGATGATACAGGTTCCGAATGTGTATAATGAGCCTGGAGATTAGACTAGATAGTAGGCAATGCTTCAGCTCCTTCACCCATCTCCTGCTCCTTTTTCTTTCGAGCGCGTTTATAGGTTCTTTGATCTTTTACCGTGACCTTGGCTTTCTCAGTGGGCTTTCTAATGCGAGGTCCAATTTTTACTCTCTTGTATAAAGATGACACATGTTTTGAAGCAGAACCTTCCTTATCACATGAAACATCGTCCACCGAGGTGGCCTAGCAACAACAAAAATCCCACTTAAGTAACACTTCATATTTAACTATGAAAACCAAATCTTTCACAATAAATTGAGATACCTGAATATCTTCTTGAACAAACTCAATACCAGGGTCTCCAACAAATGGAGAGCTCTCTTCACCTGCAACTTGGAGCTCGGTGCCCACCTAACATTGAAGGATATTAATATTAGAACTGAAATTAAGTGAATGAATTTATATTAAAATCTATATCTTCATAATCACCTTAGAGGGGAATGTATATCTTCTAGCACTGTCATCGAGCATCATTAAACCATTATCGCATAGTATCTTCTCAATGCACGATACCCTCCTACCCAGCGAACATAATCGTGCGTCATCTCCGCATACATCATCAGCAGGTTGAGTCCTCTATGCGAATACTATGATAGAGAAGTGACCTCTCAACCATTGTTATTATTCCTTCTAAATCACTAAATGAAACTTTTTTATGCTCGCTACATGATGGAACTTGAGATATTATATAGCATTGTAAGCATATTAGGGACTAAGCTTTGTATATGAAGTACATGTCGTATTAAACATTACACTTCAATTAACTATTTTAAATGAAAGTTTACAACTAATTATATAACTGCATCTATATAAAGCAAATATCAAAACGCAAAAACTTTAATACGGGCTTGTGGTCTCACCTCTATCGGAACGTGCCATTCTAACCTTCCTTCAAAGAGATGGTTCAACTCATTTTCATTTGCCTATAATACATCGACCACCTAACAAGAACAACAAATATAAGTTACAGATCATATTACAAAATTTCTATATACAAAAAATTATACCTCTGAATTCTTTAAATTCTTTATGACTTTAATTATTGAGTCGACCTTACAGGGAAATGGGGCATTACTCCAACGGAACAAACGGGGATATGTAAATGCTGGCCTGTGCTTTTCCACAAGACTGTTCGAATGCTCGACAGCCCATGCCTAAAAAAAAAAAGATAATTGAAATAATTACATTGTACAAAAATTAAGTCTAAATAATTATACTGCAACTAAAGATAAGCTTACCACCAATGCAACCGTGCAACCATCCATATAGCCAGCGAAACCTACGCCACTCATGTTCCTCATCCGGACGCTATATGCTAGGCCCGGAATTTGCTGGCGAATGAAAGAATAAACAGCATAACCCCAATTATATCTAGCTATATTATCTAGATCATCAATATATAAAACAAATCCTTAGGAATGATGTAGTGTGCAGTTGGGAAGAGGATTGTTACAAAAAGAAAAACTATCCATAACTTAGTAAAGTCTATCACATCATCTAATCCACTCTTTCCAACAAGAGACACCAATTTATTTTTTATTAAATTCCGAGTTGCCTTTTTATGGTCCCCATCAAAAAAATGGTTCAGAATATCTGACTCAACTGTCCCCTCCCTATGAAAAAGAACCTCATCACTCGTTGTATTCAGTCCAAGGACAAGGGCAATGTCGGACCCTACAAATGGAACTAGAGTTTTACCAAACATAAAACCCTTGCCCTTATCGTCCCAAAATGATAAAAGTGCATCTAACAACGGTCTGCTCTGCTTGATATATGGCAGCTCAAGCAAATGCCCAAATGGAGTAGCATTTATTCTTTGCCTTTGATCGCCAGACATCAACTTAATTAGATCTTCTGCAACCATGGTGTAGTTGCGAAAGTAGCATCTCCCATTTATCATAGTGCTCGACGTAATGACCACTTCTTTTCCTTTCTTTCTTGGTGCCATTACAAAACTGCATCGCAAATAAAATTTTAAAAAATTATTATAATTTACAAATATTATGCTCTTATCAAAAAGACATAACAACACAATCTATCACACATTCCTCTATTGATGAACGAACATTACTTGTTATCAATATAACAGACTATATTAACTAATATTATATAAGAACAATCATATAGAAACAGATTTAGGAAATATATTTTCAATTATGATAAACATGACTTCCCAAGGTTGAATGATATATATATTTGATAGATTACTTTTTCTATATCATTGACCATATTACATGTTTTTGTTACAAAACATCAAACCATGAAGTGGCATCTAAATACTGCCCAAATCAACTTTTCATTGATGTTTAATTAATCCCAAATCAGAACACTATGATTTGACCACATTTGATATCTTTTCAAATATCTGACATTTTCTTTCTCCTTCCTACTACATTAAAAAAATGACCTGCATTACATTTTTTTCCATACTAACTTTTAAGTAGAATAAGTTTATCGAAAAACAATGATCTAATCTTCTTTTACCTGTGTTATCTATCTTCAGAAATGCTCTGTCCAAATAATTCAATTCATTTATTTCAAATTTTATGAACTGAATGTATGATCTAAAGCCATCATGCTATTACATTAAACTATTCTAAATGCAACGTAAGGAGGAGAAGAGGGCACCACTCACATAGGGGAAAATGCTTATGCTAGACAAGATGGGCCGAAGGAGAACACCGAATCCGAAAACGAGAGAGAAGATTGTTGAATGGCGGAGCCTTCAAAATAATTACCCCACGGAGTTTAGCAGACTGCAAAATTATTCCTGCCAACAATGGACCATGGAAATAGAGTAACAACTCTGGCAATGATAATGGGTAAGACAGTCACGAAAAACCCTCGCAACAAAAAAAATGATGTCGAACATTATGCAGAGAAGGAATCTTACCGTGATGAAGGGAATCGGATGGGAATGGAGATTTATAGACGGAAAGGTTGATTACGATCGGAAATGGAGGTTTAATCGGAGAAAAGAAATTCTTGCAGTTCTTCCATGACAGAGACAAAGCACTTGCAGTTCTTCCGTGGGAAGAGGAAAGGGAACACCGATGGGATATTTATAAAGGGTAAAATTGTCAAAAATTTGGACTAAATATTAAGTCATGTCTGTTCTGAACCGGGAGTTAAAAAAAGGGTCAACAGGGATTCCAAGTAAACTTGCGGTCAAAAATTGGACCGCTAGTTAAAATCCCTAATTTTTACAAGAAGTTAAACCGAACATGCTTCAATCAAGAATTCAAAGCCCAAATCATGGATAAAGGAGCAATAAATTGTCCGGATTACTAATATTTAGAAGGAAGTCACAAGTGTATTGTCTCATTGACCTGAGGAGCTTATTGATGGATGTAAATTCTGCAACTCTAGCATTGCACATGTTATTTAAAGATCCATCGGCATTAGGTTATATAAGAGACCTTTTCTCGTGTTAAATTATTATAGCAAAAGTTTGATAAATGAACTCGAAAAAGGAAATGGTTTAATAAGGTGATTTTAATTCATTATACTTGAGTCAAATCAACAATTCAGATATGTCTGTACAAAGTATAAAAATAATGGAGTGCAATAACATTCCTTTACCTATACAAATCATATATCCCTTTTGGTAGCACACCTCAAATTCCTCATAAACACTTTTTTTTGAGTAAAAGTTCATAAACGCCTCTAATGTAAGATGTTTGACATGAAGAAATCATGATATAGCCTCGCATAAAAAGCTGATATATCTCTTTTATTTTTTGGAATTTCATAAGCAGGGATGCGCCACCTATATGAAAGGTCAAAATATTAAAATCGCTTCAATCACATTCAAAAAAAAAAAATACTACATATCTCACTAAACACTCGGTCTACCACTTTTGAATTTCTATGAGATATATTTGTTATTTTAGAAAATTAAAAGCACGGAATAACCAGTGACATAGTTTCAGTTATTAAACCCACAACCTCTTTATTTAACTTGAATAAGTCAATAAATCAGCCAAACTAAACTCTCATGTGAAAAGGACTTCGCAATTAAAAAAATGACTTTCTTTAATCTCTACCCTTCTTTCTTGACTTCAAAGCACAAGTGTCCCAGACGAAACACCTATGACTAGAACCCAAGCAGGAATTCCCGCTTTTTAATACCATGTCAAATATTATAATTAAGCTAGCGTCGATAGATTAGAACAATCAAACATGACACCTATGATCTAAAGCTTCCAAAGAGTTTGTGTGATCCAAGTCTTCTTCCAACCTCTCCATTCCGGAAATGTCCCTCCATTTATGTTCCCCACTGACCTTCCTTTCCAACTTGTTCATGGGGATGCCCATTGCACGTGGGCCGAAACCTCGGTTTCCCTTGCAAGGATTAAAAAAGTAAAGCCATCCAAATGAGCTGAAGGCCTCCCCCCCCCCCCCCCCCCCCCCCCCCACCATAACTAATGCTTCAAGGCAGAAGTTGCACCAAATCCAAGCAAATGAGAATTATAGGCCTATATTTTATACTTTCATGAGTCCCGTCCTACTTAATAATCACCTAAACTGTCATAAGAGTAGTAAATAACTCAGTCTAGTTGTTAGCGCATCGTGGATTTCCACAATCCAAGTAGTAAAACTTGTATTAAAGAACCTTCTAAGTTGCCCCAGAGAGAGAGAGAGAGAGAGAGAGAGAGAGAGAGAGAGAGCGTGGGAGGGAGAGGGCTCCACCCCTGTGTCCACTGATGGCTGACACTGTATGGAAGCATATATTTCTGGTCCCGAGCTGATATCTTTGTTAATTTGGTAAAAGGTAGAGGACAATGGCAGCAGTACTGAGAATTGACTTTGTTGCTCTTTTAGGTGGGGGAGACCATGTGAAGGGAAGAGAAGGAGCAAAATGCATCTACCAGGGAACTCCATAAAACTTTCAGTAGCCTCTAATCAAATTCAAGTCCAAATCAATATATATATGGTTTTATTTTTTTGGTTTCAAACTCCAAGTCATGATTTTTAATATAAAACTTTGCGAGTCTCATTCCTTACTGAAACGAAGTAATGAGATATATAGCGATGTATCAACTAGCAACAAAAAGGAAGGTGCATCAAAAAGGTACTCAGACACATGCAAAAGAAAGGGAAAAAAATGATGGAAGCTTATCTTTGAAGAACCAAAGAGAGATCAGAAGGCATTCATTACACCACTGGACTTTCTTTATACACGGACTATTTCCGCAGGCAGGCTGACCAGCCACAACCAGAAAAAAGCAACATAAAATGAAAATATATAAAATGTTAGCCAACAAATAAAGAAACAAAATGATGATCATCAGGATGCAATTACTCCATGAAATCCCTCTAGAAGGATAGGTAATCTACCCAAATAATTAAGGAAAAGGACCGAATGCATATACCAAAAACATGAGCCCAGAAGCAAAACTGTTCTTAAGAAGATCAGGAATGGGATCATCTTATATTTATGAGTATAAGAACAAGGAGTACTAGAGGGAGAGTTTTCTTCTGATTTATTTCTCTTTTCTTCGGCTGCTACCCGTGACTGCCACTGCTGCACCATTCCTTTTCGGTGCTTTGGTAAGCAATGCTGCACCATTCTTCACCATTTGCTGCATGCTGCTGCTGCTCTGCGTCTTCTTTCCTTTTTTTTCCTCCATCTCTCTGTTTATCTTTATCAACTTTTCCAGCCAAGTGTATCTCTCTTTACTTTGCTTGCAGAAAGGCCCTGCCACCGGATCCACCCGTATAAAAATTTCAATCGTCATCTTATGAACTCAACACTGTTACACCTAATAAAGCCAAGACTCCTGTACTACAAGAACTGAATGGTTTATGTGGGAAAGAGAGTGACGGAATGATGGCCTTTCCGCATCATGGCGGTCTTTGAATCCGTAAATAGAACGCATTCATGTACTTCCCTACCTAAAATCACCACTCGACTGAATCAAAAATCTCATACTTGTGCTTTGCCCAAAATAGAGTTTAGAACTTTATACTAGCATAGAATTTTGTCCCTTTCTTTTAACTTGAAGAAAAGAGTGTGGTAAACACAAAAAGAATGAATGGATATTAGAGAGAGTGTTTATACCTTTGAAGAAGGAGAATACTCTAGCATTCGCCAGGAGTGGAGGGGGAAGACCAGAAGAATTGACTAAAAATTGAAGAACAATAAACTTCTTTCTAAATTAGCTGAGATTTGAATTCGTTCTTCAAGAAGATGGATTGATGCCTCTCCTCCCGTCATCACTCCCGGCTCTTTGGTGCTGTGCTTGCGCCTGTTGCTGCTCGGCATACCGCTGTGGCTGCTGCTGTTGCTGGACTGGAAATGGAGTCTCAATTGGCTGCGGCGAAACCAGCGCCAGCGCTGATGCCTGCCCGGCCGCCACCGCTACCGTCGCACCGCCGCCAACCATCTGATTAAAACCTCGGCCATCGGTGTACGCAGCACCGAATCTTGCAAACTCTTGCTGCTGCTGCTCGTAGCTTCTCAGCATCTCTTGCTCTCGAACGGCGGCCACCGCCACCGCCATCTGCTGCGCCTCCGCGATCTGCTGCTGCTGTTGCTCCCTCATCAGCATCTGTGCATGGTGCGGCGACGCAGACGCAGCGGCACCTGCGCCGGCGGCCAAACCCAGCCCCATCCCGATCCCTATTCCCGGAACCACCCCGAAGGGCGGCGCCGATGATGGTGAAGCACCCTGGAGGTGGTGATACTGGGGATGGTGGTGGGTACCGGCGAGAAGTGCGGCGTGGTGGTGGTGATGGTGGCCGGCGTGGGGAAGGAATGGGCTGAGGGCGGCGGGGCCAATGTAGGCGGAGAGCTCCTTTTTAGCATTGTAGAGGTCGTGCTGGACCTGCTTGAGCTTGTGCTGGAGGAGGGAGATGTAGCCAACACAGCCATAAACGGGGTCGCGCAACCGCGCCTCGGCTTCGTAAGCGAGGGAATTGACGGCATCTTCTCTCTGCGCCGGCGAGAGCTCGTTCAAGAGCTTGGCGACGTTGCTCGCTCCGAAGACCCGGTGCACGTTGGCGAACTTCTGCGGCTGGTCCGGTGGGAAGTAGGGCGCAAAGACGCATCCCTGCGTGCACTTGCGCCGAAGGAACTTGCACGCCGCGCACGGCGAGTTCGACGACGACATCGCCTACCCTCCTCTACCTCCAAATCTTTTCCTAAATAGGAAAAGAAAGCACCAAATTAGAGTGAAAACATTATAGGCTTGTGCGGTTTCTTTTTTTTTTTTTTTTTTTGGGTAGGGAAGATGACAAAAGAAGAAGAACAAGAATTCCACGAAAAAGAAATATCGAAATCGGCGGGTGGCCAGGCTAGAGAGATGGATAGGACTAGGGTTAGGGTTAGGGTTTCCTTTTTTCATATCCAGCGCCGGGCGCTCGTTTTGCCTATCCGTTCCAGGATCTATACCTAATTTGAGAAGGCCCCGGTCTACCCTTCAACTCCACGAAACCTCTCTCTCTTCTCCTCGTTGTCACGTCCTTCTCGCGTCTCCGGCTGGAAACCAAATGGGAACTTAGAATCTAAGATCAAAAAAATATAGGATTAGATCCAAACGCTATCTCCGCTCCCTTCCGTTCTACCAGTTCTGAAAGCTTTGAAAATAAAAAAAAGAAAAACGAGCGGAAATCGTTCTAAAGACCTCGCCGGAGGACATCTCTCGAACGATTTCGCCCGGCGCCGGCGTGTTCAGACAAGACGGCGACGACTGAAAGACAGAAAAAAAAAAAAAAAAAAACCGAACGAGCGAACTGTTATTGGTTTTGATACACCGAGATTTCTCGAACTAAAAAAAATTGTTTCCAATTGGATTATAAATTAGAGGTAGCAGAACCAAGAAAGAAAGAAGAGAGAAAGAAAGAAAAGGAATAAGAAACTAGTAACAAAGAAAATAAAAGAAGGTAGAGGGAGTTGAGGTTAGACCTGGGCTACTCTGACTGAGATCGAAACCGCTTTGATCGGATGGATTTCCGCCTGTTTGCAAGGAGAGGGGTTTCAGATCCCAACAGAAGTTGAGAAGAAGATGACCAACAAAATATATAATAAATACAACAAAAGTTTTTAAACAAAACGAGAACGCGAAAAGAGAAGAAGAAGAAAGATGGAATGAGAAGGTAAGTTTGGAGAGGGGTTTTATTTATTTATTTATTTATTTTGGTTCTCCATGGCGTCGACGTCATCTCATTATATAGTCGGTATTTGGTAATAAATAATGAAGGATATTATGTATAATAATGACGATTATAAGTTAAACAAGGAAAGAGGGTGAGATATGGTGTCCATGATCCGATGTGCCCCTGGGCCGTCCAGATGGAGCCTCGGGTTGCTGGCCGTCCGATCGGGGACTGGTCGACGCGTGGTCTTGTGATTCGTTCGGGCCGTGCGAGCCCTCTGGCTGTTTCCGGGTCCTTCTTCCTCGGGGACCATCGTTGAATGAACGATGTATCCGTGATCACGTTTTAAAGAAGGCAGCTTAAGTTCTTCGTACAATTTGATTTTTTATTTTTTTTTTTTTTTTTATGGAAAAATTTTTACATTTGCTAAGATTAAAGAGAGTTTCACCAATTGGTCCCTAGCTTAATGACAGGTCCTTTTCTGCATGAAGAGGAGTACCAGACCTATTAGTGCATGTAAAAGTTTTTACCATATATCCATGGTGTAATTTTGCATGAAGGGGATCAATAAATTGAGATACACATCTATCACGTATGCTGTAACTCTACATGAAGAAGGATTCGTAAATTTATGGACATGTGGATTTTTCTGCATGAAGAGTGCTAAACCTAACTATGCGCATAAATGTCTGACAATTGTTCTACATATAATTCAGCATCAAGAGGGATAATGAACCTATAGGAGTGTAAGTTATTGTTAATGGTGTTATTGTGCACAAAGAGAAGTGCTTGACCTATCTACACATGTAAACTTTATATCAATCATTGTGTAATTCTGCAGGAACATGAATAATAAACCTAGATTTCTATTGTCAATGCTGTTATTCTACATAAAGAGGAATGCCGGCAGACCTGTAAGGAGTTCGATCTATTGTCAATGCTGTGATCCTACATGTTTAAAATTTCTATGGATCATTCCATGTTCTGCATGAAAAGGACTGACTGACTTATAAAAATGTGAAAGTTTCTGTGGTCATTGGTATTGATTACCTACAAGGAGTTGGAAACGTGTAAGTAATTTCTATTGCTTGTAGATTACATGGGTCACAAACTACCATCACAGATTCAATCTCCATCTGGCCTTTATGTGCAGCTCATATAATGATGCTGAAATCTATCAGTGGAGCTTCCAGCTCTTCATGCATGCACATAGATGTCACGAACCTAGATGCAAGAAAAAATTGATTATGGACATTTTAGGGTAAAACATCCAGCATCATTAAGGCAAGCTATTCGCACGTGCGAGTGTTAAAGAGCTAATATTTTGTTAAGATCATTGAGGGCTCTCTAGAATTTTAGCACAAGCTTTGTTTTTTTAGGGGGTTTTACCATGATATCAAAGACTTCTATCGATTCGTTCCTTTGCACCATCTTTTTATTCTTCATGATGAGAAATAATAAACCTCCTGAAATGAGAAGAATGGATATATAAACCTATTGGCATGTGTTGCTTTCTGCACCTAGAAATGACATCAGCCACACCCAATCCTCATAAGTGGTCCTGCATCTTTTCCTGGCCTACATCTATGTTAGAAGTACACAATGAATGGTGTACAAATATAACAGCGAATATATGACGAGTGCCCCTTTCCATGTACTCATGGTAACTTAATTGGAATATAATGCACCACAACAATTAGCTTGACTACATGTGTTTTATATGTACACACGTACACTTTCTTCCCTTTGTTTGCACAATTCGTTATTCAAGTACTGAAGCTTAATGCAGATGATAATGTTTAAAAGAATTTGACTCTAATGGAACTAGTTAAAATTTTGGTGTAACTTTGTTATTGCATGTTTGTTAAGGTTGGAGGAGCAAGAATATGGGTCAAGCTTTAGGGTGCATGTATTGTTGTGATTTTGAAAGTGTAGAGCTTTTCCAATTATTGGTCGACATATCATCATACGTAAAGAAGATTGGTGGACTTAAATATGCGTGTAGATTTTTCTTTCATATGCCATCATTCTGCATGCATGAAGAGTGGTTAATCTTTAGCAGCCTGTCAAGTTTTGTATTGCCTATATCTGCCATGAGTGTAGCACAGAACACATGTATAGCTTGTAGCTTATGGCATGTATAGTTGATATGAGCATAGACATCGGAAAGAGTATTGATAAGGACAATTTTTGAGTTATTTGTTCCTCATAATTCTCGACAATGTTTGATCTTTGTATTTGAATATTTTTTTTTCCAACTGGTCCCTGAACATGTTTATTATCTATTATATATAGCTAAAATAGTACTATCTGGATTCAATGGCTGCCAAGTGTTAAATTTTCGTAGCTCTTTTTCTGCTCAAAATCATATCTTCTATATAATTTATTATATCTATAAAAATAAAGAAGTCTTGGTTTAGTTTTGGAGAGAGTTTTTTCTCTAAAATTTACCAGATTTCTCTGACTTGGTGTTGAAGAAAAGTTTTCAAACATCAAAATTTTAAAATAAATTTTGAATAGATTTAAAATAATAATTTGATAGATTTAATGAATGATAGATTTTATTAATATACTTCATGCATCGCACGAGCCCAATGTCTAGTTACCATATATTACAAGAAGACAGTGCAAAAAAGAAAAAAGAATTAGGATGCAGTTCCTGAATCCACAAGGGAAAAGAGTCAATTATTTATTCAAAACAAGTAGAGTATAATTAATACAATCACATTAGCTTGCACTCTTTGCTTTTATAGTGGCTACATTAGTATATATGGCCCAAATTCCTAATTTACTTAGTTTTATATCACAAATCTTATATATCTTGCCAATTTAGTTAATTTACTATAACATTCGAATCTGACCTCAGGAGATGTTCAAAGGACTATGTTCGTAAGACTCTTAGACTCTTCACCTTCGAAAACAACTCTAAAACAAATCTTTAAAAAAAAAATAATCAGTTAATTAATATGGTTTCCATTATTGGATGATCTAAGAGCATAAATTAATACCACGGCCCCCCATTATTTTAATTAGTGATTTGTCTATGTTTGATTCGGAATTCAAATTGTTGTCAAATAAGGATTATATACTTCCTAATTATTTTCCATAACATCCAACCTTCATGATCTTAATGATCTAATATAAGAAATTCGAGGTATTCCATTTATGATTCACTAAATAAATCTTAAACCAATTATATGGCAATAAAAAGGAATAGAGAGCAATATGGAACTAGTCATTGTTATGGAGAGATTACAGAATATTCTGTGAAAGCAATTTTAGAAAGACGTTTGGCATCCAAAAAGTTATTAGGTTTGCAATGATTGGTATTTGGTGAGAATAAAATGACATCTTCAGTCGTTTTTATTTTTATGGACCAAAGACTCATTTAACTAATCTCCAAATGGGTCGCAAATAATAAAGAAAGAGTAACTCTTTAGTTAATAATAGAGTCAATCACCTCAAATAATTATTTGTTTAGGTTTCCCAATACTAGATGTTGTGCAAGATCTTCCTGGCTTTCTTTGTTTTGACTTTTCCTAATTGACATGCAATGAAAACATTTTTTTTTTTTTTTTGCTAAATAAGTTTTCGAGGTAGACACTACATTATTGTTATGTTCTCCAACTATAAAAGCCGTAAGTTGACCACTATAATTACTTTGGTTCAGATTGGAGAACAAACTTTAAGCATATTTTAACGGGTGTGACCACTGAGGCAAGCAAAATTCCAATAGTTGAGAAGATCTTCAATCTCCATTCATGACTCCTTCCAGTAAAAATTAAGGAATTTGTGACTCATTATGATTTAAGTTTCAAAACAGCTTAGGGATTGTAAGATGTGGTAAAAAGAGATTGGGTGCATATTTGAGCATAGTTATTTTATTTTATAGCTCTTCATTCAGCACAAGGTTAATGTAGACCGAGGAGCAAAGATATCTCCTTATTTTTAACGAGAAAGATATATACCTCCTTATTATACTAATTTTATATACTTTTAGTGACCATGGAACAACATAAAGAATAAAACATTTGATTTGACATATGATTTTTTAAAAAATTCTTTAGGAAGTGAATCACAGTTTTTATGAGAAAGATTTTTTTTTTTTTTCCTTCATACTCCAAAGCTACCATTTTCATGGCCGTCGAAGGAGTCTTCAATTTTATGTACACATACGTAGAACAGTAGAAGTCTTCAATCATATATAAATTCATGACCATACATGGAATATCTAACAATAAATTGCAACATCAACTCGCATTAATTAAAACATTTTGACAATCCTCTTTGACCGATATTCTCCTATCTATATATTTTTATCTTGGCCTTGCAAAATATATATAATATTCATCATTTGGTCAAAAGACCAACCCAATTTTAGGAGAAGATTTTGGCTGCAATTAGGAACATCATGTTGTATGACATTTTGGTGCATTTGTGTTGGAGACTTATATTATTATTATAATAATAAGTTTCTGTATGATGATGCATCGTTGACCTAAGAATATAATGTTGAACCGTTGAAGTTAAAGCATGAGTTCTATTAAATGGAACATGAGGTTAGAAGCTTGTAAGATTGAAAGGCCTCTTATAGCTTTATGTTAGCTCTTGCAAGAAAGCAATATTCAATGCAGGGAGTCATAACGGGTATGCTTAATAACTCTAAGGTTGCGTTCGGTAGACGATAACCTATCTAGATTACCGGTAATTTTAAAATGGGCCCACGAGATAACTACGTTTGGTATTTATGCTAAATGGTAATCTATCTTGAACCGGTAATCCGGATTATCTCTCGTGTGGCAATTCAGATTATCTCAGGAAGGGGTGGCTATCCAGATTACCGGAGATGTGGTAATATGGTATTTTTTATTTTTACAAAACTGTCCCGTCCCTTTCGCTTAGGTGAGAACGAAACATTTCTCTCTCTCTAATCTCTTCTTAAATCTATATTTTATTTATAAAATATAATTTTTACATTTTAGCTACTTATTAAAAATATAAATTTTAATTAATATATAAAATATAAAATATTTATATTAAAATTGAAAAATTGAAAATATTTTTATACTAAATAAATGTAAAGAAATTATATATAATCTTTTAAATATACTAAGAAATATATTAAATTTATATATATTATATTATTAAATTTAAAATAATATATTTATATTCTATATAAATACATAATTTAAATTATATATTACATTTTATAACATAACATATATTATATTATATTAAATATAGTATAATATATTTAAATAATAAAATATATAATAATATTATATAATATATTATTAACTATATAATTTTATAAATAGTTACATTATAAAATTAAATAATATAATACTATATTACATTACAAATATCAAATAATATATTATATTAATGTAATATTATATTACATTACTATATTATATTATAATATATTTTTAAGAAATTTGACTTAGGAATATTTTAGAAATTTGAGCTTACCAAATACAGTAATCAATCTTACTGATAGATTACCTGTGTATACCAAACACAGTAATCAGCATTACTGGCAATCTATCTAGTGGTAATCTATCTTGCAAGTAATCCAGATTACCATTCAGGATTTTCTGGTGATCCACCAAATGCAACCTAATTACCTGGTTTTCCCGTAATTCGAGTAGATTTGAAGTCAAATTCGGTTAAGTCCTCATTGTCTGGTTATATAGATCCAAATATAACAAAAAAAAATCGATGATGTATTAATGATGTAAAATAATTACAAACAGAAATAAACAAAAATGCTTCTAGATAAATATAAACTTTCCATGATAAACATAATATTTTACTTGTATTAATTTATATTAATGATTGTTGATGATTATTAAAACTATTAATGATGGGATAGTTTATTTTTTCAGAATAAATATAAACGCTTTCCAGAATAAATACAAACATTTTCAAAATAAATAGAAACACTTCAAAATAAATACATAACCAAAAAACAAAATATTTCTATTTATTCTGAAGTGTTTGTATTATTCTAGAGTATTTATATTTATTATTTGTATTTATATTTTTTCTATACTTTTAATATAGCATTAACTTTTTATTTTTTTTTTGTAGGGATCCATGCAAATCAAATGATGAGGGACTTGATCAGATTTGACTCCAAATCCATTTAAATGTAGTCAATATATATATATATATATATATATATACTATATATATATATATATACAAGGTAAGTAAATTAGAGAATATCATCACATCCATAATTTTGTTCCTATATATATATATTGTTTGGATGAGAAGAGTAGGTGGGTTATGTTTCAATATTTTTATATTTATATATATAGTTGTTTTATGGATCACGTGCAAGTTTAGTGGTTCGAGTCAAATTATTAAGATATCGCTAGATTAATTTGATTATTACAAGTCCTCAATCATAAATTCATGATTATTTGTTTTCCTTAAAATATATTTTGATAAATCTCACAACAAGGTTGAAGGGTTTTATTCTTCATAGGCTACATATGGATTGGATATGAGGTAGACAAAGCACCTATCTTTTGCTCCATCTATTTGGAATCCTGTGTGGGCTATTTTATGCCATAAGCGTCCAACAAAATATATGAACACCCAAATTCCGGCCAACCAACTGCAGGAGTTCAAACCATGTAGGATAAGCATTTAAGCATCGGATTCTACGTTGATGGCAAATAAACATGATTGCCAAGGTGCAAGAGTGACATATCAGCATAAAGAAACAAAATTATACATTGTCTTAAGGACCCACCTATTTTTGATGCTACCTTGTGTCTAAATTGTCAGGAAATCTATAACTTTTGGCCTCCAACAAAAAAAAAAAAAAAAAAAAAAAAAAAAATCGTACTATCAATTTAAATTGAAAGACATCAATAATGCTGAAGTAATTCTACATTAATTCTACATTAAATTTAATGTTGTCCCTCCGGTCTCCTCAATCCACATCTTTGTACTGAATTTTGTATTTGATAAAAATATTTTGCTTAATTAATTAATTTAGCTATTACTCCAAGGAAAAGTAACAAGAGCATTGGACCATCCAAAAGTTGAAGTATTTATTGAGTTACACAGAAAACATAAAAAGATTTTCAATGAGATGGAAATATCAGCCGGCATCTATGTTTTCTCTTACAACAATTACTAGCTCATGATTTGCTTTAATTTTTCACTTCTACGTATGACAAGCAAGTTTTGGATGGTCATGATATTTTCAAATTTCATAGACAACATTTTCCCAATAAATGAGACCGGGACCATCGGAGATCATGAAAGCAAATTGCTTGGTCACAATCAGGGGCTTTTATATATAGTTGGTGCCAACAAAGAATATTGTAATGACTTATCTCTCAACTTGCAAGGAATAGTGCTGCACTTATGTTAAAATTTAGAAAAAAATTATGGGGACATCCCTTAAAGTTTTGCTCATTTGCATTTAGATCTTAAAAATTTTTAAAATTGTAAACGGAACCCAAAACTTTAAAATCATTACAAAGTGATCCAACCATGTATTTGGATCCTAACATCTTTAACGGAATCAGAAAAATAGATGAAAATATCTTTGCCTTAAAGAGGTTATCTTTTATCATTCATCTACTTGCATAAATCTCAAATACTCTATTATTTATTATTTATAGACCTTAAAGCATCACATTCTTTGCCATTCATTTGCTAACATAGATTTTAAAGTGCCCCTATCTCGATCAATTATCCATCCATGTGCGCAGACCTAAAAGAACTTTATTTTTTGTCATATATTTGCTTGTACAAATCACAAAGCACTCTATCTATGATCCATTTGCTTGCACAGATCTCAAAGTGCTTCATGTATGATCCATTCACCCACATAGATCTCAAGGTACTTAGTTCCCTATCATCTATTCACCCATACAAATCTTAAAGAACCCTATCCTCTATCATCCATCTACTTGCATAGATCTTAAAACAAGTTTTTCTCAATCATTTATCTACCAATACAAATTTTAAAGTACCTATCCTCTATCATCTATCTATTTACATAACTCTTGAAGCGCTCCATCATCCATCCACCTACACAAATCTCAAAGCACATCATCTTCTATCACCTATCTACTTGCACAAATCTTGAAGCACTCCATCCTCTATGTTGACCCCATAAGTGATTTTGGTGATAACCAAATATTGAAGTATGTACATTTATTCTTAACAACTCTTCAAGTGGTTTACAAGTTTTTGTATGATGGTTTATTTTTTCAAACTTCAACTCCTACATCTTTAATTCTTGTTTTGAGTTGTGTTGTAACATTTTTTGTAAAGAAGAACCGAATGAAAAAGTTAAGAAAAATCTGTAAAAATGGTTACTTCTATGTATATGTGTGTCTTAGAATTATTTTGAGTTGGTTTGCATGAATAATGTAAAAGTATTGGTGAGAGTTTTTCTTTAAGTTCAATTGTAAAAATCCTGAAGAAATTACTCGAGCCGACCCAGCATGTTGAAGAGCCGACTCCACCTCATGACATGCAGCAAGGATTCTGGTATACAGCAATCCAAGCCAAATCGAATATAACCAAGTCGACTCCAGTAAAATCTGAGTCGATTGGAATATGTCCGAGCCGACTCCTCCAGAGTCCAGTTTTTGAAGATTTCTGAGAACAGCCAAACGAGCCGACCCGAACCAGAAAGAGCCGACTCTGTCAGACCTAATTTTGAAGACCTGAGAAAGTGAGCCGACTCGAATTGCAACGAGCCGACTCTTCTAGAGTAATGATTTCAAAACCTGAGAAGAAGAGCTGACCAAATATCAAAAAATCCGACTCCTCGAGTTCAAGATTCTCAAAGATATAAGTTCGAGCCAACCCGAGCTATCAAGAGTCGACTCATCCAAGTGAAGTTTTGCACCTTGTGACACTGAGCCGACTGCACTGAAGATTTGGCGACTCGACCTATCGACTCGAAGGATCCGAGCCGACTCGAATATCACTTTCAGGTATCTAACGGTAGTTCCAAAATTTGTTTTTGAATGCCAAAAAGTGCTCCAACGGTCATATATCACATCCCAACGGTCTACAACATCTCAAACTGCCTTGGAGTGATAGAAGACCTTATATTTAAGAGATTTGAACTTCTCTCAAGTAAGTTTATGAAAAAGTTCTTCAAAGTTTTAAAGCTTCATTGAATATCCTACCTATCAATAAGAAGAGAGCACAAGAGCATTCAAGTCAGTCTTCAAGTCTTCACCAACTCAGATTTGAAGCTTGAAGCAATTTAGGAAGAAGCCACTAAAGCATTAAAGCTCATTCAAGTGCAATCCGAGTGGACTTCTATCAAGCTGCACCGGTAACTATCTGACAAATTGAGTTTGTCATTTATTGTTGCATTTATTTCAATTCATCTTTGAATTGTTGGATTATTGGTAAGCCCGGTTGAAAAACCAATAGGTTCTTGGTGAGCCTTTGATAAAAATCAAGTGTTGGGTTCTTGGTGATCCTGGTAAAACCAAGTTAGGTTCTTGGTGATCATGTGAAAACCAAGTTGGGTTTCTTTGGTGATCCTGTTTAAACCAAAGGGTGTTGGATTTTCTTTGGTGATCCCATTAAAATCAAAGTATAGAGATTTTGGATTGTGATCCTGCAAAATAATCTGACTATATTCGGTGTGAATATAGTGAAATTCCAAGTGGTATCTTGGGTATTGGATATAGGAGCTGGGTTGCTCCGAACCACTATAAATTTTGTGTGTTTGTGTTGTGCCTTCTTGATTTCATTTAGCTTCCGCAACTCTTTATTTTGCCATAACACTTAACACATTAAAAGGGATTTTAATTGCACATTATCTGCTTTAGTTTTTTAAATTCCCAATTCATCCCCCTCTTGGGTAGCTACTTGGGCAACAACCAGTATCAAAATAGTGTCTCTGAATATATTAGAGTAAAGATTGATGGCTCATCCCATGAGTACATCTTTGGCGGAAGGCCAATCAACTAATAGACCTCCACTCTTCACAGGCACAAATTATTCTTATTGGAAGGCTAGAATGAAAATCTATATATAAGCTGTTGATTTTCAATTATGGAAGGTCATTCTTAAAGGGCCACATATTTTCATGATCAAAATTGATGGTGTGGATGTCCCTAAGCCTGAAGAGGAATGGGATGAACATGACATGAAATTAGGGGAATTAAATGCCAAAGCCATGAACTTGGTATACTATGCTTTGGATTTAAACGAGTTTAATCAAATTCCCACTTGCTCTCAGCAAAGAAAATTTGGGATAAACTTGAAGTGATCCATGAAGGAACTTCTCAAGTGAAGACTTCAAAGATTAATTTTTTAGTACACAATTATGAATTGTTTAAAATGGAACCTAATAAAAATATCTCTGCCATGTACACTAGATTTACAGATATTATTAATGATTTGAAAAGTCTTGGCAGGTTTACTCAAATACTGATATGGTACAGAAGATATTGAGATCACTTCCAGATAAATGGGATCCTAAAGTTACTGCCATCCAGCAAGCTAATGATCTAAACACTCTATCCATGGATGAATTAATGGACTCTCTCATTACACATGAATTAGCTATGCAGTACATAACTGATGATGATCAGAAGAAGAAGAAAACTATTGCATTTAAGGCCGCACTGGAATCAAAGAATAATGAAGAGATGGAAGATGACTCTAGCTCCTCTGAAGACGATCTAAAAGATGAAGATATTGTAATGGTCATGAGGAGATTCAGAAAGTTTATGGGAAAGAAGAAAGGAAGATATAATAGAAAATTTCATAAATGAGGAGAACATTCCAAGAAAAAGGATAAGGACAAAGATAAAGATAAGGAACAAATCCCCACCTATTATGAATGTAAGAGACCTGGGCACATTCGTCCGGACTGTCCACTGTTAAAAAAATTTTTAAAAAAGAAGAAAAAGAAAGCGATGGTTTTCACGTGGAGCGACAGTGAAGAATCCACATCAACTGAAGAGGAAGAGACCACGAAAATAGCTAATCTATATCTAATGGATCTCGAGGATGAGGTAACTTCCCCCAATTACTCAAATTGAATTCACATTTGATGAGTTAAATTATGCGTTTTATGATCTTTTATCTGAATTTAAAAAGGCAGGAGTAAAGATTAGATCTCTAAAGAATACTAATGAGTCTTTACTCAAAGAAAAAGAAGAAATTTCATAAAAGAACATTTTATGACAAAAAGAACTTCATGCCTTTTCTGAAAATTATAATATTTTAAAGACTGAAAATAATGATTATCTTGACAAAAATAAAGTTTTGTTGAAAGAAAATAATGAGTTAAAAAATGAGGTTGAAAAACTCAAGCCACTCGTTGAAAACTAACTCTATCCTCTAACAAGCTTGAGTTAATTCTTAAAGAACAAAGAATTTCTGGTAATAAAGCTGGAATTGGTTTTAATGCTTCAAGTTCAAATTATATTTCAGCAACTACATTTGTGAAACAAAAAGATTTTGTTTCCAAGTTTACTTCTCAAAAGGCTTTTGTGACAAAAGGTTCCACTTCTATTTCAAAAGCTGCCTTGTATATTCCCAAAAATTCAAATACAAAACCTAATATTTCTGCATCTCATGCATCTAGAATTTCAAAGCATAAATATTTTCAGATTTCTAGAATCAGATGTTTTACTTGCAAAGAACTTGGACATAAAGCTTTTAATTGCAACATTGTTAAAAATGTCCTTAATAAATCAAGAAGATTTGGGTTCGCAAAAGAACCACCTCAGCTAACCTGCAAGGATCCAAGTTAGCTTGGATAACTAAAAGAACTCCTTGATTGTCTTGTAGGAATGTCTTGCAGCCCAGAAATTAAAGAAAAGATGGTATCTCGACAGTGGCTGTTCAAGGCATACGATGGGTGATAAAGATCAGTTCATCACCCTGGAAATGAAAGGAGGTATGGTTACTTTTGGAGACAATGGCAAAGTAAAATAATCGGAATTGGTAAGATCAAGATAACTCCCTGTACTTTCATTGAAAATATATTGCTAGTAGATAAATTGAAGCATAATTTATTGAGTATTAGTCAATTATGTGATAAAGGCTTCAAGGTTATCTTTAAATCATCTATGTGTATAGTAACAAACTCTCTTGACTTTAGTAGTAAATTCATTGGACATAGACTTGGAAATATTTATGTGGTAGATCTAAAAGATCTTGCCATATCAAGTAGTTCCAGTTTAGTTGCAATGAATGCTAAGACCAAGGAGGCTTGTTTACTATGGCATAGAAGATTAGGTCATGCTAGCATGCATACTATTGCCAAGTTGATTTCCAAAAATTTAGTTTGAGGCATGCCTAAGTTTAAAGTTGATTTTGATCATGTTTGTGATGCATGCCAAATGGGTAAACAAACTAAGGGAAGATTTAAATCCAAAAATATGATTTCAACGTCTTTAGAACTACTTCACATAGACTTATTTGGACCAATTAGGACCACAAGCCTGGGAGGTATGAAATATATCCTTGTGATTGTAGATGATTTTTCCAGATTTACATGGGTTTTATTTATTGCTCATAAAGATGAAACCTTCAAAGTATTTCGAAAATTTCACAAAATACTACTTTATTAATTTCTTTCAATTCCTATCAAAACAGGAACTTCTTGCTATATTAATTGGAAGGGCAGTCAGGAAATTTTATAAAAATCAACTTATCAAGTGATCCTTATAACTGATAATCAGGCCACTCTATAAATATTTTAAAGTTTTGGAATATGTTTGCAACTTTTTAAATTTTTTAGATCTAAATGCAAGTGAGCCAAACTTTAAGGGATGTCGCTATAAATTTTCTAAAATTTATTAACAATCTTCAACAATCATAACTAGCATCCAAAAGCCCTTCATTATAGGGAATCCCAAATCTACCGTCCCTATGTCCTTTCTTTTTTTCAGTGTAAGTTTTGCACATCTCAAATTATATTATCGTCATCTCAATTTCCAAAAAAAACTTATGCACATCCCCTGTCTTTGTTTATCCCCACATATTGAAGCATAGCAGTTACCACCAAGATGATGGCTCAGCCGATATTAGCTATGATACCATCACCCTTATGTCTAAGGTTCGAGCCAAAATGAAGTTGATTAAATAAAATAATTTATCCTGAATACTTGGTGATGTGGCTAGATGCTGACATGGCACCCGCGTTCAGTGATCTAGGTAGCTGACATGGCACATGCATTCGACATGGCAGCCCAAGTTTGACATGGCTGACTACTGACATGGCACTCATGTCTGCACCTCGATCTAGTAGAGCTCCTGGCCGAGTAGAGCTCTTGTCCGAGTAGAGCTTTTGGCTGAGTAGAGCTCCTGGGAAAGTAGAGCTCTTAATCAAGTAGAGCTCCTGGTAGTGCAGAGCTCCTAGTTAAGTATAGCTCCTGGCAGCGTAGAGCTCCTAGTCAAGTAGGCAGAGTAAAGCTCCTAGTCGAGTAGAGCTCCTGGCCGAGCAGAGACCTTGGCCGGCCTAAACCTCGACCATGGAAGGAGATAGCTCCATAGGCCAGGGGAGGAAGAGAAGATTGAAGGATGTAGCAACTCCAAACAAGCACGTGCACCCGTTTGGCCCCTAATAGGCCAGACGACGACTAAAGGGAGTAGGGTCATTATCTCCGTCGAACTTGTCATAACACACCATGAAGGAGGAACGTGGCCTCGCCTGTCTTGTGCCCCCATAAGACGTGCTCTGCCGGAACAGGGAGCTATGCAGCACGCCATCCCTCTTCCATGTAGGAGATCCTACCAGAACTCTGATCCCTACAGGAGCTGTACCCTCCTCAAGAAAACAAGTCCTGCAGCACACCGCCTGCACTTGTTACAGAAGGGGTCCTATTGGGACTCCAGTTTCTATCCCATGAAGTACTACTGAGCTTGTACCCTCCTCCAAAGGAGTGTGCCACTGCACGCCGACTATACCCATTACAAAGGGAGCCCTGCCAGGACTCCAGTCTCTATCCATGAGGTCCTACCAAGCCCACACCCCTCTCAGGGAGGGTGAGCTACTAGGATACCAAATCTGGCTCACCTGCATCAACTACCACATATATATATGTTGATAAAAGGGACCTCTGATGAAGGTAAGGAAAAATAAGGGAGTAAGAATGAGGGCGACAAGCTGCCCTCATCATTTAAGAAATCCATTTTTACTCTGAAGAACCCTCTTCACGGTTGGTCAGCTGGGCCTTCGTGACTGAGAATCTGTTGCCCCTGAATGCCCTACTAACTTGACCATTGGAGCATCCCCATCAAACTCCTGGCTCGGGTCTCCTCTCTTTTGTAGAACCGCCCGGTCGCTAGGAGTGTTCCACAATAAGGCATCTGACGATGCTCGAAGTCGCTTACATGGCCCCGGGACCCACCGAGCTTATAGGCAAGAGGCAATCTTCATGGCAATAGATTGGCATTCCAGGAAGGGGAAGAGCTACGAGCATGAAAGCAAGACGACAATCGACAGGCTGCCACCTTATTACAATGACCCGATGGTTGTGATGCATGCACTGAAAGCTTCTACCAGCCACGTCGGGAAGCCATCCCACCATGAAGACCGGTGTAGTCAGGAGGTGGAGCCTTCAATTCTACCACCTCCACCACCGAAAGACCAGCACCTGCAAGTCGCTGCACTGGTGCAGCAGGTCCAATCCCTGACTATGGTGGTGCATCGTCTGCAGCACCAGAATCGATCCATGGTGATATAGCAGCAACCGGGGACCCCCATGGCCCCCGCTGCTACGGCCCTCATAAGTCCCCTATCCTTCTAATGTGGACTATCTTGAGCATGGGCTGCATCGTATACTCGCTCCCCGTGTCACCCATGAAAAGGCCAACGTACCCTGGGTGACAAGCATTGGAATAGTTTGGACATCTGGGAGAACCGCGCCCCAGACCCAAACTATGCCGCCCCTCGCACTGGTGATGGAGGCATGGCTGGAGGCTCAAGCACAAGCTCCCCCGATCTCCACTCTCTTCTCCATCGATAGCCTCAATTGAGGGATCGACTGACAAGGCCATTTGGTGACAACCTGAGGAGCACTTGAAGGAACACGAGTGTAGGCTGGCCGACCTTGCCCGCCAGTTCATAGACCTCTAGGGCACCTCTTGTGAACTGGTGGGCTACGACACCTGCTCTCCTCTCTCTCATTGAATCCAGGAGGAATCGATCCCCAACTGGTTCTGCATTTCCCAGCTAGACATTTATGATGGGACTACGGATCTCCTGGATTATCTTGAGAGCTATAAAGTCCTCATGTGTGTATAAGGGATGACCGATGCGCTCCTCTGTATTGCTTTCCCAGCCATGCTCTGCAAGGTGGCTTGAGTCTGGTACTCCCACCTTGAGCTAGGGAGCATTGACTCCTTTGAGCAGCTAGAGAGAAAGTTCATGGCATTCTTTGATGCCTGCCACAAGGTACTACGAGAAGCCGACAGTCTCTTCTCGGTCCACCAGCAGGAGCACAAGTCCCTCAGGGACTACATGACCCACTTTAAGGTGACTGCTCTAGAAATCTACAATTTGGAAGGGCATGTTGCTATGTTGGCTCTGAAGAGAGAACTTAGGATCTCTTGGTTCACTTACTCCCTTGATAAGAAACCCTCAAAGTCCTATTCAGAGCACCTGCTCTACACCCAAAAGTACATTCGCATAAAGGAAGCCAACCATACTCAAAGAGAGTTTGACGAGAGGCCTCTGAAGAGACAAGCCCGTGAGTAGCCAGGCAAGCCTGGGAGTAGAATTTTACTCTAATGCCTCAGACCAGTCCCAAGCCACAGAACACTTCTGACAAGGACAAGGGGTATACTCCTCTTCTCGCCCCAAGAACTAAGATGCTGTGGAGATCAAGGACAAATGCTTTCGACATCGCCCACCCTTATTGAAGCCATCCAACGACCATGACAAGTCAAAGTATTTCCAATTTCATAGAGATTATGGCCGCAACACCGAGGACTGCCACCACTTGAAGAGGGAGATCAACGAATTGATTCGGCATGGCTACCTTAGAAAATATGTCGGGGGAGGACTCCACCTGGGGTTTAGGGTGGCGAGGCCCACCATGCCACCATAGACAACCAGCCCATGGAGAAGCCAGTGGGGATGATAAGCTGGGGGGCAGGGAGAGGACCAAAGAAAACCAGAGGCATGGAAAGGAACACTGATGTAATCCCTTTGATGGGGAAGCACCTTATGGGGGAAGAATACCATAGTAATGAAGCTATTGTTGTAGTATGACAATAACAAAACATCCTGTAAAGAGGATTATGGTTAATAATGGAAGCTCCTCTGATATTCGTTTTTATGATGCTCTTGCAAGTGTAAATCTATCTCCTGACTTGCTCAAGCTGGTGTTCGCACCCTTGGTTGGCTTCATCAGAGAATCTATTGGGGTCGAGGGGGAAATCACACTCTCGATCATAGTCGAGTCACCATCCCAATAAAGCACGGTCCTGATGACTTTCACTGTAGTTAGGCTCCCTTCGGCTTATAATGTAATCCTGGGTTGCCCCAGGCTGAACCAACTTGACACGGTCATCTCGACCAGGCACCTCCTTATATAATTTCCAACCCCGTACGGGATCGAAGAAATGAGAAGGGACCGGCAGATGGCTAGATATTGCCTACATACCATCCTCGGGGTTCGAAGAGTTGAGGAGAGCCCCACCGTGGATCATCTGGACCAGAGAGAATAAGAGGCGAGAGGGGGCCCCATCGAGCACCTACTATTGTTTCCCCTCGACGAGGACCCCATGAAGATAGTGCAAGTGGGAGCCCTGTTGTCCGAGGAAGAAAGAGCCCACTGCTAAGCTTCTTACAAGAAAATATGGATGTCTACATCTGGTCCACCTTGGATATGACGGGGATTCTCCTTGATGTAATCACCCACAAACTAAATATCGACCCCAAGTGTCGGTCGATCTGGCAAAAGAAGAGAAGTTTTGCACAAGAATGATAGAGGATAATAAATAAGGAGGTTGAGAAGTTGCTTACCATGGGTTTCATCCGAGAGTTATACTATTCTTGATAGCTTGCAAATATAGTTATGGTCAAGAAGGCAAGTAAGAAGTGGAGGATTTGTGTGGACTACACTGATCTTAATCGAGCATGCCCAAAGGATAGCTTCCCGCTATCCAAGATTAACCAGCTCATGGATGCGACGTCGGGACACCAGCTGCTCAACTTCGTGGATGCATTCTCGGGGTATAACCAGATCTGTATGGACCTAGAGGATGATAAGCACATAATATTTGTGACTGATGATGGAATGTACTGTTACAAGGTGATGCTATTCAGCCTGAAGAATGCGAGAGCAACCTACCAGCATCTGGTTAGCATGATCTTCAAAGACCAGATAGGCCACAACATGCAAGTCAACATAGACGATAAGCTCATCATGAGCGGCTAAGAATCAAACCACATTGCCAATTTGACGGGGGCTTTCAACAACTTGTTCCTTCACCAGATGAAGTTGAACTCGATGAAGTGTGTATTTGGTGTCGTGACTGGAAAGTTCCTGGATTTCATAGTCACATAGTGTAGGATTGAGGCGAATCCCAAGAAGATCTAGGCCATTGCAGACATGAAGCACTCGACCTCAAAAAAGGAGGTCCAATGCTTGACTGACCGCATTGCCACACTCAGCTACTTCATTTCATGCTTGGCTGAGCGCTGCCTATCATTCTTCAAGATGCTATGCAAGATGCAATGCAAGATGCATGACTTCACCTAGTCTGAAGAGTATAGGAAGGCTTTCGAGGGACTAAAGAAATTCCTTGCATCGCCCCCTTGCTTTCCGGACTTAAAGCCGGAGAGGAGCTCATCCTCTACCTGGCCATATCTCTAGGCGCAGTAAGCTTGGTGCTAGTCTGTACTAACAAGGACGACACCCAAAAGCCAGTCTACTACATTAGCAAGGCACTACGTGATGTGGAACTTAGGTATACCCGATTTGAAAAAAGTTATTTTTGTGCTAATCATGTCTGTTCAACATCTTAGGTCCTACTTCCAAGCTCATCCGATCATGGTCCTCATCGACCAAACTCTAAGGGCTATCTTGAACCAGTGGAACACTTCAGGATGCCTGAACAAATGGTCGATGAAGCTTAGTGAGTTTGACATCTCGTATCGCCCAAGACTATCTCAGAAGGCCCAGGTCCTAGCTGACTTCTTGGTGGAGTGCTCATGGATAAACGATGACTCAAAAAGAGGTGCCACCTGAGCCAGCATGACGTCTGCCCAAAAAAGGGATGATGTGGATACTCCATGTTGATGGTGCATCAAACTCATGGCGGAGTGAAGCCAGCCTCACCTCACCAACCAGGAAGGGGTGGTGGCCGAGTATGCACTACGTTTTCTTATCAAAGCAACTAACAATCAAGCTGAGTACGAGACCCTCCTAATGGGGCTGAGGGTATCTCGCGAGTTGGGAGTCACAAGCCTAAGGGTCTTCACTGATTCACAACTCATGGCTGGGCAAGTCACAGGTGAGTTCAAGGCTTGGGATCCCCTCATGGCGAGGTACCTAGATAAGGTGTGCTCTCACACAGTAACCTTCAGCACTTCAGTATCTCCCACTTCCTCCGAGGGAGAATGCTCGTGCTGACGCTCTCTAGGCTTGCGACCTTGGCCAATTCTTCATTGGGGCACACCTTCATTGAGTACCTGGACACCCCCATCCTTAAAATGATTAGTGAGGTCCGGCAAGTCATCCATGAGTTGAGCTAAATGGATCCCTACATCAAGTACGTAACCGAAGGCACTTTGTCTAAAGATCATACAAAAGCCAGCCTCCTGAAGTGAAAGGTTACTCGGTTTATGCTGATGGATGGGTAGCTCTACCAGAGATCTTACTCTTACTCCTTATTGAAGTGCTTGAGACCTTTCAAGATCGCCTACATCCTCTAAAAGATTCATAAAGGCATCTATAGAAAACACATGGGGGCAGAGCGCTGGCCTACAATCCTTAAGGCATGGTTATTACTGGGATACCATGCAGGAAGATGTGACTGGTTTGTGCGGAGGTGTGATCACTGCCAATGGCATGCCCACATCCAACGATAACCGACTTTGCCGCTGTACCAACTCTCCTCTCCCTGGCATTCGTCCATGGGGATGAACATATTGAGGATATTTTTCTCAGCATCCGGCCAGCGAAGGTATCTGATCGTCACCATCGACTACTTCACCAAATGGATAGAGATCGAGCCCCTAGCATGGATCATCGAGGCCAAAGCTAGAGCCTTCCTCTAGAAGTCAATCATACGGTGCTTCGGCCTCCCTTATACTAACATCACCAATAATGGATGGTAGTTTAATAACCAAGCATTCAAAGAGTTTATGCCAACCTAGGCAACCACCACTACTTTACATCGGTGGGCCACCCGCAAACCAATGGGGAGGCCGAGGTAACCAACCATACCATCCTCCAGGGACTTCGCCCCGGCTAGATAAAGTGAAAGGTCGATGGGTGGAAGAACTTTCCAATGTGTTGTGGGCCTACCACACTAACCCTTGAACCATGACGGATTAAACACCCTTCAGTCTGGTTTTTCAGTATCAAGGCTGTACTACCGATGGAAATTGGCCTATCGATGCTGAGGGTGGAGCAGTTCGTGAGTCAAGTACCCAACACGTCTCCTACTCAACTTTGACTTGTTGGATGGGATGAGGGACAAAGTCCGACTCCTTGTGGCCGCGTACCACCAACGGGTGCCCCATATTATAACTCCCGAGTGAAGTTGAAAGCCTTTCGTCCGGGAGACCTCATCCTGAGGTGGGTAGAAGTGTCGCAACTTGGGAAGGGTAGAAAGTTGTCATCCAATTAGGAAGGCCTTTATAGGGTGGTCGAAGCTTTGCACCAAGGAGCTTACAAGATAGCTAAGCTCGATGGAACCTAGATCCCATGGACATGGAATGCAAGGAATTTGAGGATGTATTACCAATAATATATGCCTCCCACTCAAAGATAGAATGAAATGCCCTTGAAGGGACGGTCTGGCTTTACTCTTTCGAAGAGAACTCATCCGTTGAACCCCAAGTCCGATGAAGAAAGCCGAGAAGCTCCATAACCTCGCACCCATCCATCAGACCCTAAATCCGACAAAGAAAGCCGGGAAGTTCCATAGCCCCGCACTCACCTGTTTGACCCCAAGTCCAGCGAAGAAAGCCGGGAAGCTCATAGCCCCACACTCATCCGTCGGATCTAGGTCCAGTGAAGAAAGCTGGAAGCTCCATACCCCGCTCTAATTCGTCGGATCCCAAGTCTGACGAAGAAGGCCGGGAAGCTCCATAGCCCTACACTCATCCATCGGACCCCAAGTCCGCAAGAAGGCCAGGAAGCTCCATAGCCCCGCACTCATTTATCGGATCTCAGGTCTGATGAAGAAAGCTGGGAAGCTCCATAGCCCCTTACTCATCCGTCAGACCCCAGGTTCGACAAAGAAAGACAGGAAGCTCTGTAGCACCGCCCCTTTGGGTGGCCTGCCCTACAGCTCTGCATTCACCCATCGAAGCTTGCATCCGGTGAAGGAAAGGATGAGGTACTCTATAATGCCATCCTTGCTGGTGACTTGCTTTATGGCACTCGCATCCACCTCTCCTATCCCGGGCTGGCCTATCGACTCGGGAGTAGGCAGGTCTGGAGGATGCTGTTTAGCACCGCCACTTGGGTGGATTATCCAACTGCCCTACTGCCCACCCAACAGACCATACAATGGGTGCCAAGGATAGAAGAAAGAAAAAGAGAAGGGAAAGAAGAGAATGGATCAATGAAAGGTCCAATTCATTATTTAAGAAAAGTTTACAAAAGGGGAACTCCCTAATAGCCGAGGAGCTCATTAAAATATTTCAAGT
Source organism: Areca catechu (assembly GCA_021397845.1). Classification (NCBI taxonomy): domain Eukaryota; kingdom Viridiplantae; phylum Streptophyta; class Magnoliopsida; order Arecales; family Arecaceae; genus Areca; species Areca catechu. The sequence goes on from CM038039.1 coordinate 194,855,330, forward strand.
ACAAAGAGAAAAGAAAAAAGAACCCTAAACTGGTCATGACTTTGAAGTCGATGTTGGGGCACCACCAAATTTGATGGCCTCCATAGCAACTTTGATCATCGTCCTTGTCTCAGCCATTGCTTGCTCAACGGCCTCCCTCACTGAGCTTTGCTAGGCTAGCATTGTGGCGGCCACGGCTACATAGGACACTTGGGCCGAGTTGGCTTGAACTCAAGTTCGGTGGTTCTGCTGAGATGACTTCTACTGGCGGGTCTACCCTGCCCGCATCCCCCTCAGGCTTGTCAAGGACAACATCGTGCAGATTCGAGAGGTGGAAGAGCTAAGCCATACTCTTCTTGCATTCTTCAAAACCCTTGAAGAAGGCATCGCAAACGACTTCCCTCACCTCGTCCTCGAACTTCGTCGAGGCCTTATACCACATGATTGACCGGGCCACTTCTTCCTTCATCACCTCCATCACCACCACGATGGTAGTGGCCTTCTCCTCGGCCACCGTGGCCCGATCCTCCACCATGTGTAGCTGCATCTAGAGGCTCGTAACTCCCCCTCCTAGCGGAGCAAAGTGGAGGTGCACAGGGCGAGGCTCTCCTCTAGGGGCAACATACTTCACCCTCTCCACGAGCTCAACGTTATGGTCCTCCACACGCAGCTCGAGATCAGCGATGGAGTCCTGCGTGCGCTCGAGTTCGGCCTCCAGCTCCTTCGCCTGGGCCTCCAGAGTCGATAGTTGTCTACCAGGACCCTGGCCTTTGCTTCGACAATATCGGCCCTACTACGGGACTCCGCGTCCCGCCAAAGTAGCGCTTGGCATGCATCCTTGACTAGGAACGCATTCTGGATGACCTGAAGCAAAGACCAAGGACAAGCCATAAGCTCGATAGGAACACATAAAAAAGAGAGAGAAGAAAGAAGGCTTATCGTGAGGAGCTGGGAGAAGATTCCAGTAATTGTATCCCCCAGTGAGTGCCCGGCTCTCTCTCTGTGATCTCGAGGCTGCAAGATGAGTCCTAGCAATCTCTCGGCCAGACCTGCATCGAGAGTGACTGATGCACAAGGCAGCACCAGTGTAGACACCCTGGCCACCCCAGGGGCTGGAGCCATGGATGAAGAAGACCGGCTGATGTCAGGCCCACTGGTTGGGTCTCTGCTGTGATGGCCATAGACAAAATCGGACCACCCTCTGGCTCTACATTGGTGGCCACCTCAGGAGATGGTTGGCCATGATGATCTCGGGAGCTGTCGGAGGGGCCTGAGGCATCCTCTCCCTTGATCCGATGCTTCTGCTCGGCCTCAGGACTGAAACCCCAATTGTCTCTATAGCTAATGCCAGAGCATCTCGGACCCTCTCCTCCCGGGGCTTGTTTGATGGCTCCCCGAGGAGTCTCTATTCTGGCTCCCTGCGGGGTCTCTTCGTTGGCTTTTCTCGAGGCCTCGTTAATGATGACCACTTGTGGGTCATCTACTTGATCTTGTTGACAAAGAACTTTGTATTTGTATTAACAAAAGTGTTCAATTAGTCATCGAAAATCATCGAAGAATGCTAGTTTCAAATCTTACCTAAGGACTAGATCGAACTGATACCGGCATCAAATAGATTCTGCTCAGAGAGGAGGTCCCGCCTGCAAGGAACCCTCAAGGTGACGAGTTGATTGTATACCTCTTGATCAGTAGGCTCCACCATGGCATTCTGATTGGGAGACCGGTCAGGGTCACTCCAAATCTAGTAAATTTTCTCGACCAAGGCAAAGAGGAATCTACTCTTCCATGCCTTGATGGAAGTGGGCAAGTCAAACCTAAGAGTCCCGGGATGGGGCGCTATGAACCACCACCCCTTATCTACGGGGTGGCATTTCAAGGTGAAGATGGCCCTTAAAAGAGAAAATTGCGTGACTATACCATAAAAGTGACACAGTACAATGAAAAAGGAGATGACATTAAACAAATTTGGGGTAAGCTGGGTCGAAACTAGCTTATAGTAGTGGTCCAGGAAAGACAAGATGAAGGGATGGAGAGGAAGCCATAAGCTAGCGAGAAAAAAGTCCTTGTACAAGGCGATCCAGTAGTGACCCATTTTTCTGGATTTGAGACTATGATCCGGATGAAATCCGGGTCCCTATAAATGCTCCAAAGATGGAGGGCTTCCATCCTGGTCATCATCGAAGTGATGCCCGACTGACCTGCTAGGTCCTAACTTGAGGACGAGAGAGGAGGTAGAGATAAGGTATTGGGGTCCACCATCTGACAGGGACCCTGGGGGACTCTAAAAGGAATGCCTCCTCCCTGCTGTCCGAGAGAGGAGGCCTTGCCCGGGATGGCTCCACCGTGCTGGGGTAGTCCGGGGGATGCTCTGGGGAGCAGCATCCGCCTCTGGAGGAACTCGTGGATGAAGAAGGAACAAAAGAGAGAAGGAAAACCTAAAGGGGGGGCACTCCCTCAATGCAGACTAGAAGGGGAGAAGGCAAAGAAGGACTCTGATGAAGAAGGACAAGGAAGAACCTAAAGGGGGGGCACTCTCCTCACTTGAAAGTTTTGAAAGGGCACAATGGGGTGAGCCACTTATATGAAAGAGACGACAAAACCCCCTTTCAAGTTGTGCCAGCTAATCGATGCGACTCTTCATTTCACCAGCCAACAGGATTCGGATGCATGTCAATCTCCACTGTTCAGGATGCTTCGACTCGCGAACCACTATACCGAGAGACGTGAAGACATCACCTCAGACCGCCACTCTTGCTGACGCGGTGCCTCCCGATTGGCACGGGCATGATTTGCGAATCATCGAAGGTCGAGGCATTTAATGTAGGCATGGCAGCCCTCCACATCAGCAACGTCATTACTCCCTTCGCCCCAAATCCAATGAGTCATAGTGCGCTCTGGGCTTGGAAGTGGGGAGCATCTAATGTGACTAGGCTTGGACATGACACCCGCATTCGGTGATCTGGGTGGCCAATGTGGCACACACATATGATGTGGTAGCCTGAATCTGACGTGGCTGACTATTGACGTGGCACCCACAATCTATGCCTCGATCCAGTAAAGCTCCTGATAGAGTAGAGCACCTGGTCGAGTAGAGCCTCTGGTTGGCCAAACCCTGGTCGTAGAAGGAGGTGGCTCCCGTAGGTTGGGGGAGGAAGAGAAGACTAAAGGATGCAGCAATCCTAGACAAGCACGTGCACCCCGTTTGGCACTTACAAGGCTAGATGGAAACTAAAGGGAGCAGGATCATTATCTTCACCAACTTGTCATAACATGCTATGAAGGAGGAACGGCACCTCGCCTGCCCTATGCCCCCACAGAGGTGTGCTTTGCCGGAACAAGGAGCCAGGCGGCACGCCATCGCTCCCCAATGCAGGAGATCCTATTGGGGCTACGATCCTTGCAGGATCTATACCCTCCTCAAGAAAATAAGTTCTGCAGCATGCCGCCTGTACCCGTTGTAGAAGGGGTCCTATTGGGACTCCAATTTCTATCCCACAAAGTACTGCTGAGCCTGCACCCTCTTCTAGGAGAGTGCACCACAGCACGCCGCCTGCACCCGTTGCAGAGGGAGCCCTGCTGGCACTCCAGTCCCTATCCATGAGGTCCTGCCAAGACCGTACCCCTCTTAGGGAGGGTGCATTGCCAAGATACCAAATCTGGCTCACTTGCATTGACTGCCATATATATATATTGGTAAGAGAGACCTCCAATGAAGGTAAGGAAAAACAAGGGAATAAGAATGAGGGCGACAGGCTGCTCTCATCACTTAAGAAATCCATTTTTACTCTGAAGAACCCTCTTCATGGACGGTCAGCTGGGCCTCCGTGATTGAGGATTTGTTGCCCTTGAATGACCTACTAACTTGACTATTGGAATGTCCTCGCCGGGATCCCCGATCAGGGTTTCCTCTTTTTTGTAGGATGATTTGACCGCTAGGAGTGTTCCATGACGAGGCATCCGATGATGCCAGAGCCGCTTACGTGCCCTCGGGACCCACCGAGCTTACAAACAAGAGATGATCTTGATGGCAACACCTGGTTATTAGATTGATTAATGCCTAATTATTGCCTTGGTAGGGAATGACTGAATCATCTTTATTTATCGCAATGCACCAAACATTCGGTCCCATCTCACTCTTTTTTATTAAAAAAAAGCATAGGAGTTACATCTTTGAGGAGGAGAAAAAGGAAAGATTATTAGCCGAACATCGGTAGTCATTTTAAAAAATATAAAAAAAAAAATCAAACATGGACCAATCAACTTATCCTCCATTCTTTTCTTTTTTTTTTGATAGAAAGAAGGGTAGGAGGAATAACCCCCGGTGTAGCTCCCCATCGGCCCCCAGTCCGTTAGAGATTGTTCGATGCAAGCCGCATATTTTTCGCGTACCCTCCTCACCAACCGGTTAGTACGTCAGCCTAACCCCACTACGGCAATAGAGTATCAACCGCTCTGTCCCCTAGTCACGTGCACTCGAAATTCGAAATTTAATCGAGTCATCCAAGGAATCATATCTCGAACCCGTGACCGAAAAAAGGTGGAGCCACGTTTTTATCAACCGCGCTATCACCATGGTCGCATCCTCGTTCTTTAAAAGTCCTACCCTAGCCTATATCAAGAATTTACTTTACCCTCAAAAAATAAAAATAACCAAAAAAAAAAATCAGTCGTCACCTTCCCCCAATCCTAAGGTGGAATTTGCTTGCAGAGCTTAATTAGGCCATCCACGAAGAATAATTTGCACACAACCTAAAATGTCAGAAAAATGCTTCGAGACATTCCATGTGTACACGCAAAAAAATTTCTTCTTCGATCTGGTGACATTAACTTGGCCGTTCAGAATTAAGCTACTCTTTTAATGTATCCGCACCAAATACGGCCACCTACACCGATCCTTTTGGACCACAAAGCGGCAAAACGAAGTTTTCATGGTATCACTCCAAGGAAATGCATGCATCAGTCCCATCCATTATTTTCCTTGGACAAGGAGACATCCCAACGCCGTCATTCGTGTCATCTAGCAGCTAGGCCGGGGGTGGGCCAAGGTCTATCTAGCGTGGTGTGCAACATAAGTGAAGGAACGCGGCTCGATCCGCTGTGGCAGGTTCCGGGGCCGGTCACGCCCCGGTGCACCGGTCTATTGGTGAATGGCAGGTAGACGAGCGAGTACCAAACTCCGTGGCAGCGGCGGTGCACGGGACTGGACGATGCACGTGAGTGATGGCCCTACTAGTTTCAGGACGCATTTGATTCGGGATTGGAATTGGATTCATATTGAAATAGGTTGAAATAGTACCTAGAATTTAAATCGGTATCGGAATATGATTTAGATATTACCAAAAAAAAAAAATAGAGATTGATTTTGAATTTTTTTTTTTTTTTTTTTTCATTTTCTTGCAAGCGGCCAGGATAAGAGTCGATCCATTTCCATTTCTATGACACGAATCAACTCCTTCCAACTAAAAAGGTCATCAATGTATGGATATATTTCGAGTCAGGTAGGTACGAATATGTTGATTTTAGCTTTTTCTTTGATCTATCCTTGTATCCGAAATAAAAGTTTTAGGTAAGGCATTATCATGCCATAAGGACCTTATAAAACCGATCGGTAGCTATTAAAATAGTTATATTGGCCATTATTTGTATCAAAATATGATTTTTAAATTTCTGATATTAAAAAGATCCCTAAAATATTAACTATTTGATAGTAGACGATGATCATATGCCTTGAAATTGACTGCATTTGACATAGCAGACAAACCAATTAGAGTTTTCTCCGTGAAGGTTCCGACCGCTCAAATAAATAGCATAGATTTTAAAGCATACCAAGAAGAAGAAGAAGAAATAGTGGACGACTCCCGATCTCTCGACCCCCTCGACCTCTATTAAAGGAAAGAGATCTTCCCTAACCCTTTCCATCAGTACCGCTCCTTAATCATTGAAGATTACCCAGATATTTTATAGATGTTTTGACCATACTCATCGGAAACGGAGCAATCAGCGTTGCCGGAGGCCAACATAAGCTCCAGCCCTCCTTCCTCTCCCTATCCCTCTCTTTTCTATGGCCTCACATCCCGTTTCTGGCTAGCATCGCTGAATTATTGTGAAAAGAAGAAAACCCATGTTCTACCTTTTTAATTTTGTTTCTCTAGTGTCGCCGTCGTTATTGAACGCTGGACCGAGACTAATAGCTATGCCACTATGGCCCCCAGTCATGGTCCCCATCTCCCGACAAGGCACCCCGAATTTTGGGGAGATGAACGGGGAGCACGGTCCTTGTTCGGGTCAAGCGAAGAAGAAGAGAGAAGAAGAAGACAAGAAGCAAAGAAAAAAAGAAAAGAAAAAGGAAAAAAAGGAAAAAAGAAGAAAGAAAAATAAATTATTTTCTCTCCTCTCTCTTCCTTTTCTTTAATTTCTCTCTCCACTCTCTCTCTCTCTAAAAATTTCTCTCTAGGGATTAGAGTGGTTGTGAAGTTCGGATCAAGGATCGATGGGTAGACCATTGATGAATCATAGTAGAGAATTGTATATCTATGATTGCTAGGCCATGAAATTTTTATTAATATTAAGATGATTCTATAGGAGAATAATTTTCTAGGTGGGAGGATGTTGAGCGAGTCTCTTAGTACTAGGTCTAGAATCTGGGTGCGGATTGGTATCTGACATGTTAAATCTATCTCTATTAAAAGTAAGGATTATTGAACATGATCACCAATTTATATATATATATATTTATACTGCATGATTTTTGATTCTTGAATATAAGCATTGGCGTGTATGTTATTTATTTATGCATTATGATTTGATTTCTCATGATAGATATTTGTGATCATCAGTATTTTATTTATATTTTTCGTATGACATGTTTATATCAAAACAAGTTTATTTTGGATGATTTAGATCATGATACTGGTTTTGAGAATCTTGATATGAATATAAGTTGACAATATGTTGAGATTTGATAAATTGATAATCAAGAATAGGGTATTTGGACTAACCACGTTAAACAAAGAATAGCCGAGCCATGGATGGATATACATAGGATCACCAAGCTACGGATGGATAATACATTAAATTACTGAGCCACAAGTAGAAATACATAGAATAGCCAAGCCACGGATAAATAGTATATGGAATAGCCTAGCTATGGACAGTTAATACATGATAAATACTTATTTACTGGTCATAGACTAGAACATGACCATGATTAGTTCACATTCCTAAAAGATAACAGTGGTTGATCCAGATCATGTTAATGAAATATGGATAATAAAAAGTAAAACTATAATTAAGTAAAAAGGAAGGTTTTACTTAATGACACATATAGTGTTTCACTTTTAAATGAGATGGATGTTTGGTATTAATAGATGTATATTTTTATATATATCGATATTAAATTATCTTGATTACTGAACATGAGATTTTGATATTTATATTCTATTGCTATCCAGATTGTTGTAGCCTGCAACTCCTGCTCGGCATCGGTTGGTGGCACTCCCATCCAGCATCCAACGCACATGCCCGGATCTGCAAAAGAAAAGAGACCCGGGCCGGGGATCCTGGTGGAGATACTCCAATGATCAAGTCAGAGGACGATCTAGGGGAATAGATCCTCGTCGGTGGATTACAAAGTGGTCTCCACTCTCGGAGATTTCTAGAAAAGAGATGAAGTGGAAGTTTGGGTCGAGAAGGAGGGCACGAGTAGTGGTGGCCGTTATGACTCTTTCTCCCTCTCTGGGAGTTCTCAGAAGATCCTAATGTGCCTTGTGCTTCGTTGAGTTGCCTGCCCTTTCTCGCTTCCTACTTACCTTCTGCTGGAGGCCCCTTTTGATTTTCTTATAAGCGGGTTGCATCTCGAGTGAGGTACGGAGTTCTATCTCTTTTGTCTCTCTTGGGTGCTCCCTGCACCAGTGGGATGTAGGCTTGCTCTCCTTCTCCCTCCCCCCGAGGTGGTAGGGGGCTTGTTATCCACTGAGCCCATAGAGCGTGGAGGGGCATGCATCCCTTTCATGGCAGGGAGATGCGCTACTGACTCTGATGCCCTGACAAGACACTGCTCCCCATTGGCACCATCCCATAATCTGAGGGGGGAGGACTTGGCTGAGCACCGGTTCGAGTGCAGATGCTACAATGTTTGAATTCTCTGACCAGACCTTCCACTTCTAGGTGGTGCAGATGGTAGGTAACGGAGCTCCCTTTCCTAAGTGGCACCAGTAGCGGACTGGGAGTTCAGTGGCTCCAGTGAAGCACTCCCTCGTAGACTAAAATGCCTTGGCGAAACTCCACTTCACAGGGGCACAGTCGGCATGCTCTGGAGGGGAGTCATTCTTCCAGACGTTCCAGAAGGCATGCCAGCCTCCCCAGCCAAGCTAGGGTGAGGGCAATGGAGCCACTTGCCGGCACCACCGCTTGTCTGCCCTGGGGAGATGTTGACTTTGACCATGGGATGGCCTCGAGCGGAAGGAGACTTCCCCTACCTCGATCGGGGCTTGACCTCGAGAGAGCCACTCCGGCACGAGGGGCACAAAACGAGGGCCTGACCTCATCTGGGGCTCGACCCCGGGTAACCACTCTGGCACGAGGGGCACGAAGAATGAGGACCTGACCTTGATCGGGGCTCGATCTCGGGGGAGCCACTACGGCATAAGGGGCACGAAGAATGAGGGCCTGACCTCGACCGGGGCTTGACCTCAAGGGAGCCACTCTGGCATGAGGGGCACGAAGATTGAGAGCCTGACCTCGATTGAGGCTCATCCTCACGAGAGCTACTCTAGCATGAGGGGCACGAAGAATGAGGGCCTGACCTCTACCGAGGCTTGACCTCGGGGGAGCCAATTCGACATGAGGGGCACGAAGAATGAGGGCCTAACCTTGGTCGAGGCTCGACCTCAGGGAGCTATTCCGGTACGAGGGTCATGAAGAACGAGGGCCTAACCTCGACCGGGGCTCGACCTCGAGGGAGCCACTCCAGCATGACGGGCACGAAGAACAAGGCCTGACCTTGGTCAGGGCTCAACCTCGAGGGAGCCACTCCGGCATGAGGGGCCCAGACCGAAGGAGGTTCTTCTAGAGTCTTTGTCCAGTTGGCACTACCTGCCAACATGGCCATCAACTGGGTCCGAGAGGGGCTCCATATCAGCGGTCCCACCATATCAGTTGCCCCCCACTCATGAGGCTTGATGCAACATAGTGCTTAGGATGAAGGGAGTTATGGTGACGCTAACATGGAAAGGACAAACATCCGGCACCATTAAATGCCCCGATCGCTGACAATTCATGGATCATGCCTCGAGGCCATCAAGCAGGCCAAAGTGGGGATCAGTTAGCAGGTCTAAGGTATCATAATAAGGTTGCAGGGCGAGCCCTCCGAAAAGGTTCTCTAGATCTCTTTTGTCAAACCTCAGATGGCAGAGCTCTTCGGTCCCAGTCCCCCCCTTTTTCCTGAGGCATCCAGGTTAGTCTTCCATCCTTGTCTCTTCATGTCTTCCTTGCCTTTGATTAGGTTGTTGAGAGTACCGCCTCAGGCACTATTCTTGGTCGATGTCGACACGTGGCATGTATCCAGCAGTGAGAGTATCGAAAGGTTGCAAGGGCGTAGCCCTTCCATTTTGAAAGGGAGGAAAACTTTCTCCAAACCATCTCTTTTGAACCTTCAAACCTTGCAGATGAGACAGAGCTCTTCTTTCCCAGTCCGCCCCCTTTTTCCCTAGGCATCCAGGTTAGTCCTTTCCATCCTTGTCTTCTTCTTTGTCTTCCTTGCCTTTGATTAGGTTGAGAGAGTCCCGCCTCAATACCCATAGGCCTTCTATTCCTTGCTCTTCCACCTCTTTGTCTAAAGCTGAGTCCCTAGGGTTGGGATCGTCCTCCCTCCAGCAATCCTAATTAAGTTGCACCTTCCCGGTCGAGGGCCCCATCCTCCAATGAGGAGATAAGTTCCTTGAGCCTTAGTGTCTGTAGGAGCATTCGACCATAGGGACAGTAATAAGTGGTCCTAGGGTCCCTCGTCTTGCTTCACCTTCTAGTCCTCCAGCCCCTCCTTTCGGTTCGACTGGTCCCTCCACCGTCACCTCGGTGATGATCGGAGAGGACCTCTCATGGCTCTAATACACATGGAATCTCGAACTCCGTCTGGCTCTCTATCTCGGGGTCCGAGGAATGGGTCACCTCTGGCGGCCAGGGTCGGATAGCTCTGTATGAGAACTTCTTTCTCGGGTCTTCATCTTTCTCTGCATCCTATTTTCCTTTCCTTTCTCAGTAACTTTCACCTAGTTCCGCCCAGCTCGCTCCCATGACATTAGAGTCATCTCCTGCTTCATAGTCCTCTGCCACTTCTATGGGATTGTTGCCCATTTTTTCCTCTTTAGGGCATTTTTTATCCTGAAGCACCACCCAACTAATGAGGGTTGGTGGTTTGTTGCTCCTCGCCCGAAGGGCATTAAGTTTGAAATCCCCTCTTCCATCAAGGGATGGAAGAGTAGGTATTTCTTCACCTCGGTCGAGGGGTCGATTGGGTCTTGAGCGATCTGGACCGATTTTTGAACCATAACTTTCAGGTGGAGCCCAGACAGAGGTGTACGGCCAGCTCGTCACCTCCCAGATTCCTTCTTTTCAAGATCTGCTAACTGAGCAGAACATGCATGATGCCGGAGTCAGCCCAATCCAAGCCCTAGGTGAGACTTCTTCTTCGATCATGTCCCTTTTTCTCCTCTGAATCCTTCTGGCTTTGATACTAACTTGCCTTCCTTCTTCTTTGTAGCAGAAGTTCTCCTTGGACCAAATTATGGAGATGACCCAGAATAGGGGTGCATCTCCTGGGTCCAGGAAAAGTCCAGCGAAAAGGGCCGGCAAGGAACCCAACCAGGGGCCCAAATCGAATGCCCCGTCCAGCCGGGAGAGCGGACCGGTTGGGCTGGCCTCCTCATTGCCTGGGCTGCAGGTCCAACTCCCATTTCAGGGCCTGATGCAGTGGTGCAGGCCAGGCCCGTGGCCCATGCTGTAGCTGAAGCCCCAAAGGTGGTTAGGTGTAGGCCAAGCCAGAAAAGAGAGAGAGGACGTCGCGTCCACCACCCCCATCGATGATCGAAGTGGTGGGTCCTTGACCGGTAACCTAGGTTCCCCCACCGTCGACTTCCTCGAGTTCGATGGCGACCACAGCACCACTGGCCCCAATAGTTCCGTCGGATCTCGATGACCATGCAACTGAACTCGACAGTGACCCAGGACATCGCATTGGCCAGCAGATGATGGATTTTGCTATCCAATCACACGACCATCGGAGAGGGGCAGCAAGATGTTCTCGATGGCCATCACCTGCATCCTTCCCCAGCACTTTGCAGTGAGTTTCTTTTTCATAGTTTCTTTCTTTTACTGCTGGTCGGGTTATGTTTACTGACACTTCTGCTGATGCAGATTGGCACCAACATCCTCCTTATCCGGGACTTTTGCGCCCAGTGGGAGAAACAGGAGGTTCAATATAAGGTGCAGATAGAAGCACTAGGGGAGGAGGCCAAGACCTAGATAGAAAGGGTCCGAGCTCTTAAGGACCCGAGAAGGGCCCTCCTCACCGAGCTGGTCGATGCAAGGGCAGCAGCAGTTGGAGCTGACAAGCGGGCCAAGGACAGGAGGTGTCCTTGGTCACCGAGAGGGGGAAGGCCACTCGTCAGGCGGAGAAGTCCGCCGTAGAGGTGGCATGTCTGGAGGTAGAGTCCTGGGTCCTCCAGACCCACCTAGAGGCGGCGCTGGCATGAGCAGTGTCAGCAGAGGAGAAGGCAACCGCAGTGGAGGAGAAGGTGGCCGTGGCAGTTGCTCTGATAGAAGTCGCCAAGAAAGAAACAGTAGAGGCGATGTCGAGGTACAAGGCCTTGATGGAGTTTGTGGAGGAGGTGCAGGAGGCGATCATGGACTCCTTCATGAAGGGGTTCACGGTATGCCGGTCGAAGGTGGCGCTGGCCTCCTTGGAGCTGGACCTGGAGGCCATCGTCATTATGGTGGCCCCTAGCACCAGTGTTGAGGAAGTGAAGCCTTTCGTAGAAGCGGAGAAGGCAGCGGGCCCACCATCAACTTTCGAGGTGCACCCCCACCGGTGGAGAGTAGGGGAATGCCAGCGCCCCCCTCGCCATCCCAAAAAGAACCCATGGAGTAGAGTTGTACTTAGGATTTCCATTTTCCTTATGACTTCTTTGGGGGCTACTCGGCCTATCGGGGTCTCCTCTATTGTAAAAAAAATTTGATTAATGAAGTCCATCTTCTTTTCATTGAATACTTCTCTTCTTTCCTCCTCTTCTCTCTTTTCTTTTTTTTTTTTTGACTCCTCATACTTAGGAGTTTTTTTGCTCGAGGACATCTTAATGGAATTCCTCCTTTACCATCAGATTGTCTTCTTCCTTTTTCTTTCCTCCTAGCGCATGAGTCTGAATCTTTGTTGTGACCACTGCACCAATACTCCTCAGGCTCCAGTTCTTCCCAGTGGCCCCTTAGAGATAGTTGGCGACTGAAGACTTAATGGCCTCGTTAGTTGCCTTCACCATGTCGAGAGCTTTGCCAGGGTCCTAAAGGTTTGGTCAGGGTTGATCACTTATCTTGGGGTCTCCAAGGTTTTGCAGCTCCCTCCCTGATTCGGGAGTTGGCGGATGGCTGGAAGGACCTTGGAGGTTCTTGCAAGTTATCCCTGCTAAGCTAGAATGCCATTATTTTATGGGGCAGGAATTCTAGACCTGCCATTACCAGCTGGGATATCGGCTTGTCTTTGTCAGACTAGGGTTCAACAGATTCAATGCAAGACTTCTGGAGCATCCCGACTTGCCACCGCCGGACTGGGAGTTCAACGGATTAATGCAGGACTTCTGGGGCATCCCGACTTTGAAGTACAGGGCTTCAGGAGTTTCCTGGCTTGTCGCTGTCAGACTGGGAGTTCGACGGATTGAATGCAGGACTTCTGGAGCATCCCAGCTTGCTGGCACCGGATTGAGAGTTTGATGGATTGAATTGGGACTTCTGAGCCTCCTGACTTGCTACCACTGGACTGGGAGTCCGATGGATTGAATGCGGGACTTCTAGGGCATCCCAGCTTTGGAGTGCGAGTCTTAAGGATTTTCCCGGCTTTGAAGTGCTGGGCTTCAGGAGTTTCCTGGCTTTGAAGTGAAAGGTTTCAGGAGTTTTCTAGCTTTGAAGTGCGGGGCTTCAGGAGTTTCTCTCGATTTGAGGTGCGGGGCTTCAGAAGTTTCCCGGCTTTCTTTGCTGAGGGAGCTTCAGGAGTTTCCTGGCTTTGAGGTGCAAGCTTCAGGACTTTGAGGTGCGAGGCTTCAAGAGTTTCCTGGCTTTGAAGTGCGGGCTTCAGAGTTTCCCGACTTTGATCACTAGACTTGGGGTCAAGCGAAGACTTTTCTATACACATGAAAACAGCATCGAACTGAAGAGGAACTTTTAATTAATGGAAGGACATCTTACATTATTGATAGTACATTCTTAGGTTGCTGACATTCCAAGTTCGCGTGAATTGGATGCCATCTAACCTGGCAAGGCAATAAGCACCATGAAGAAGGGCCTCGACCATCTTGTAAGGGCCTTCCCAGTTGGGGGAGAGCTTCCTGTACTCCTTGGGTTGTGCGAGTTTAGCCCAGCGTAGAACCAGGTTGCCCAGATGGAAGGTCTTCGTCTTCACATGGGATTGTAGTACCAGGCGACCCGCTACCTGTAGGCCACCATGCAGAGCCGAAGCTTGTCTCTTGTCTCTTCCAGAAGGTCTAGGTTGAGTAGAAGTCGGGCTGGATTCTTAGCTTCATCGTATTGTTCTATCCGAAGTGTGGTAGGCCCAGTTCCACTGGAATCATAGCCTTGATTCCGAAGACAAGATTGAAGGGCATCTTATCTATCGCCGTCCTGGGCATGGTATGGTAGGCCCAAAGGATGCTGGAAAGTTCTTCATCCCACTGGCCTTTGGCCTAGTCTAGCCTAGTCCAGAGCCCTTAAAGGATGGTCTGGTTGGTCACCTTGACCTCGCTGTTGGTCTGGGGAGGGCCATCGCAGTGAATCGGTGGCGGATGTTGAGGTCAGACACAATTCTTCAAATGCTTGGTTGTCGAACTGCCATCCATTGTCTATGATAATAGAATGAGAAAGTCCGAAACAGCAGACAATTAACTTCCAAAGAAAGGATCTGACCTTGGCTTCAGTGATCCACGCCATTGGCTCGGCCTCGATCCACTTGGTGAAGTATTCGATGGCCACTATCAGGTATCTCCTCTGTCCGGACATGGAAAAAAGGACCCAAGATGTCCATTCCCTACTGAGCGAACGGCCAGGGGGCGGAGAGCTGAGCGAGTGGCATGGCCGGTTGACGTTGTATGCAGGCATGTCGTTGGTAGTGGTCATATCTCTCTACGAAATCAGTTGCATCCTCCTTCATTATCTCCTAGTAGTAGCCTTGGCGAAGGGCTTATATGCCAGTGTTGTGCCCCCCACATGACTCCCACAAAGCCCTTCATGTATTTGTTGAAGCATGAAGGCGGCCTCTAAGGGTCTCAAGCACTTTAAGAATGGATAAGAATAGGACCTGCGATAGAGTTGCACATCCATCAACAAAAAGCACGCGGCCTTCTTCTTGAAGAGGCCGGCCTCTATGCGATTCTTGGGTAGGGCACTGTCGGTAATATACCTGATATAACGGTCCATCCAACTGGGTTCAGGAGCGACCTATTAGACCTCAGCGGGCAGCTCGTAGCTAAGAGCCTAAAGGTATTCGATGTAGGCATGTCCCAATGATAGTCTGGCAAAGTTGCCAGCCTAGAAAGGGTGTCGGTACGAGCGTTCTATCCCTAGAAAATGTGGATGCTGAACACCTGAACCCGCTATACTCGTGCATACCCGCTCCAAGTACTTTAACATATGGGAGTCTCAAGCTTCGAACTCTCCTAAGACCTGGCCGGCTACTAACTGTGAGTCAATAAAGACTCTCAAGTTAGACACTCCTAGCTCACGGGACCCCTTAAACCCTGTGAGGAGTGCCTCATACTCCACCTGGTTATTGGTGGTCCAGAATAGGAAGCGCAGTGCACACTCGGCCATGACTCTATTGTGATTGGTGAGGATGAGGCTGGCTCTGCTTCCTCCTATGTTCGATGCACCATCTACATGGAGGACCCAGACCTCCTCATCAGCCGGTAGCTCCATCTAGTGCTCCGAGAAAGCTTCCTTCGGCTCTTCACCAATGCCGGTACACTCTCCAGGAAGTCTGCTAGCACTTGTTCTTTTTGGGATGACCTCGGGTGATAGGTGATGTCGAACTCACTAAGCTTTAGCACCCACTTCGCCAGACATTCTGACGTATCCGGATGGCTGAGTATGGCCCTCAACGGCTGATCCATCAGGATCGCGATCTGGTGGTTGAAAATATGGCTTGAGATGCTGAGCAGACATAATGAGTACAAAAATTAGTTTTTCAAAAGGGTGTACTTGATCTCCACATCCCAAAGGAGCTTACTGACGTAATACCACCACTTTTGAACTCCGTCACCGTCCGTGAGAACAAGCACTAAGCTAATAGCTCCCCGGGTGACCGCTTGATATAGGAGGAGCTCCTCCCCATCCTCTAGCCTGGATTGCTGTGGTGGTGATGCCAGGGATTTCTTCAGCTCCTCGAAGGCCTCCTGGCATTCTTTCGTCCAGACAAAGTCGTGCACTTTATACAACACCTTAAGTAAAGTAGGCAGCAGTCGATGGAGCACGAGATAAAGCAGCTTAGACTGCAATCCGACTAGTCAAGCACTATACTTGCTTCTTTGATGTGGGATGTTCCATGTCGATGATTGCTTGAACCTTCTCCGGGTTGGCTTCAATTCCTTTCCGAGTTACCATGAAACCCAGGAATTTTCTGGCCGCCATGTCGAAGGTGCACTTGACCAGATTCAACTTCATCTGGTGAAGGCAGATTGTGGAAAGCTTCCACTAGGTTCGCAACATGGTCTGACTCCGACCAGCTCATAACGAGCATGTCATCCACGTGGACTTGCATGTTGTGGCCAATTTGGTCATTGAAGACCTTGTTGACTAAATGATGGTAAGTAGCTCTAGTATTCTTCAAGCCGAATGGCATCATCCGATAGTAGTATATCCCGTGTTTCATGATGAAGGTAGTGTACTCCTCGTCTTTTGAGTATATCCGGATCTGGTTGTACCTGGAGAATGCATCCATGAAGGTGAGTAGACAGTGCTCCGAGGTGGCATCCACCAACTGATAGATCTTCGAGAGAGGGAAGCTGTCTTTTGGGTATGCTCGGTTGAGGTTGGTGTAGTCAACATAGATCCTTTACTTTCCATTGGCTTTTTTGACCATGACCACGTTCACCAGCTAGCTAGGATACTAGACTTCGTGAATGAATCCGGTCGCAAGAAGCTTCTCCACCTCTTCATGGACTGCCTTTTGCCTTTCTGGGATGAAACTTCTCTTCTTCTGCCAGATTGGGCAGCACTTCGGGTTGATGTTTAGTCAGTGATTGATGATGTCAGAGGGGATTCCAGGCATGTTCGCCATGGTCCAAGCGAACACATCCACATTTGCCCTAAGGAAACTCAGCAGGTAAGCCTTCTCGTCTTCTTGCAGCTAGGCTCCTATCTACACTATCTTCTGTGTGTCCTTGCCTAGGGGGCAAGATAGCAAGCACTTGATAGGACCTCCCTTGGAATCCTGGTTCTTTGGTCAAGGTCGTCAGCCATAGGATCCTCCCCGTGCTCCTGGCTCTAGGATGGCTTGTAAGCAGTGCTGAACCGGCTGAGGTGCCCCCCTCATTTTTCCTATGCCATAGGGGGTTGGTAACCGTACCAAAAGCCACTTCGTTGATATGACTGCATCAAGTAAATTAAGCCCGGATAGCCAGGATCATGTTGTAGCCGAAGAAAGCCTGACAACTGTGAAAGTCATCATGATGGTACTTTGCCAAGGTGGTGACCCGCAGTAACTGGGAGTTTGATCTTCCCTTCAGCTCCCACCGAGTCTCTGGTAAAACTGACGAGGGGACATGAACCAGCTTTAGCAGAGCAGGAGACAAATTCATCTTGGAGAAGGCATCATAGAAAAGGATATCAGTCAAAATTCTACTATCGACCATAATCTATTTTACAGGATGCTTCGCTATCATCATCTCGACAACAATGACATCATTATTTACAATCTCCTTCCCAGTTTCCCTTTTCCTCGTAAAGGGGAGTACATTTTCTGACCCTTTTCTCACCCTGGTCCTTTTCGGGACTCGCTCCACCCCCCAGGATATCATGCCCATAGGCTTCTCGGTGAGCCGGTTGTTAACAGGTGGGAGAGCCATGAGCACCTGAGATTCTGCCAAGTCCTTGCCCCCGATGAACTTCCCGAGGTAGCCCCTTCTTATAAGGTCTTCTATCTCCCTTTTGAGGTGGTGGCATTTCTCAGTGTCGTGGCCATGGTCATGGTGAAACTGATAACATTTTGACTTATCATGGCCACTGGACGGTCTTAGCGGGGGAGGGTGATGCAGGTAGCACTCGCCTTCAACTCCATAAGGATCTTGGACCTTGGGGTGAGGAGAGGAGTGAATCTTTCTTCCGGAATGGGTGCATTCTTTGACTTTAGGCCCATCCGAAGTTTGAGATCGAATCGGGCCTCTATGACCTAGAGGCTTCTCCCTGAGATTGCTTTATCTAGGGCCTCCCATTAACTCCCTTCTGGTCTTGGTCGGTCGCCTCCTCCGCATGGATGTACTTATGGACGTAGAGGAGGAGCTCAGAGTAGGTCTTCGACAGCTTCTTGTTTAGGGAGTAGGTTAGACGGGAGGTCCTGAGCCCTCTCTTTAGCACCAGCATGGCAACGGGCTCGTCCAAGTCATAGATCTCTAGGATGGCAACCTTAAAGCGGGACACATAGTCCCGCAATGACTCGTGGTCCTGTTGCCAAGTAGAGAAGAGGCTACCAACTTCTCAGGGCACTTTCTTACAAGCATTGAAGTGCGCCACAAATCTCCTCTCTAGCTGTGCGAAGAAGTGGATGCTTTCGGGCTCGAGGCGGGTATACCAGACTTGAGCAGCTTTTCGAAGAGTGGCCAGGAAGGCAATACAGAGAAGGGCGTTAGTCACCCCTTGGACCACCTGGAGAGCTCTCCAGGTGGTCCAGAGGGTCGGTGGTCCCGTCGTAGCGATCCACCTGGGGCATACGTAATCGACTAGAGATCGATTCTGCTTGGATTTCTTGAAAGAATGGGGGGCAGGTGTCATAGCCTGCTGGCTCGCATGTGGAGCCCTGCATGTTGGCAAACTAGCAGGACAGCTCAGCCTGCTTGCGCTCTTGCTCTTCTAGGTGCTTTTCAGCCAGGCAACTAATAGCCTCATTCATGGAACCTTCCATCAAGGCTATCGGAGGAGATGGAGGCGATGATTGGGAGGATCGCACCGGGGATCTTGCCTTGATGGTGCTTGCAAAGCCTGGCAGTGATACGGTCAAAGGCCACGGATCGACTTTCCCAATCGATCAACCCACTCCATTACCTCTTTCCCAGGGTTCGAAGGTTTGCTTGATGATCTGATGTGGCCCGCGGGTGCAATGGCCTTCTCTGGAGGGAATGCATTCTACCGCAAGGTCTGGCTGCCTGAGCTGTCGAGGTCCCTGGCTACTGCTGGGTGGCCAAGGATCGATGCTGATGATGAAGCTGTCACATCATCATAGTCAGGGTCTGTACCTACTGGGCAAAAGCAATGAGCTGGAGGTCCGCCAGAGGCGGTGGTGGCAGAGCGGGGAGCCCACTCTCTAGATTGCATGAGCTTCCGTCGGGGGGAGGATCCCCTACACGGCTGCTGGAGGCTTTCTATGCATGCATGACTACCATTTTGCGGATGGAATTGCTTCAACGATGGGAGACTGGCTCAAACTAAGGACTGTACCCCTACCTGGCATACCAATCTGTTACTGCTCAGATCATCATGGCCTGCAGCTCCTGCTCGGTGTCGATTGGTTGCACTCCCATCAGGCATCCAATGCACATGCCCGGACCTACAAAAGAAAAGAGACCCAGGCCGAGGATCTCGGTGGGGGCACTTCGATGATCAAGTCATAAAATGATATAGGAGAATAGATCCTCGTCGGTGGATTTAGAAGCGGTCTCCACTCTCAGAGATTTCTAGAATCGAGATGAAGTGAAAGTTTGGATCGAGAAGGAGGGTGCGAGCAGTGGTGGCTGTCGGGACTCTTTTCTCCCTTCCTGGGAGTTCTCAGAAGCTCCTGGTGTGCCTTGTGCTTCGCTGAGTTGCCTGCCCTTTCTCGCTTCCCCCTTACCTTCTGTCGGAGGCCCCTTTTGATTTTCTTATAGACGGGTTGCATCTCGAGTGAGGTACGGAGTTCTGTCTCTTTTGTCTCTCTTGGGTGCTTTCTACACTAGTGGGACGTAGGCCTGCTCTCCTTCCCCCTCCCCCCCAAGGTGGAAGGGGGCCTATTATCCACTGAGCTCGTAGAGCATGGAGGGGCATGCATCCCTTTCATGGTAGGGAGATGTGCTGCTGACTCTGATGCCCTGAAAGGACAATGCTCTCCATTGGCACTGTCCCACCATCTAATAGGGGAGGACTTGACAGAGCACCGGTCCGAGCGCAGGTGCTACAAGGTCTGAATTTTTTGACGAGACCTTTCTCTTCTGGGTGGTGTAGATGGTAGGTAGTGGAGCTCCTTTTCCTAGATGGCACCGGCAGTGAACTGGGAGTTCAGCGGCTCCAGTAAGGCACTCCCTCGTAGATTGGCGTGCCCTGGCAAAACTCCACTTCGCAGGAGCACAGTCGGCATGCTCTGGAGGGGAGCCATTCCTCCAGACGTTCTAGGCAGCGTGCCGTCGCCCGTAAGGCATTCCAGCCTCCCCAGCCATTCTAGGGTGAGGGCGATGGTGCCACTTGCCGCACCATTGCTTGTTCGCTCGGGGGAGAGGTTGACTTTGACCATGGGATCGGCCTCGAGTGGGGAAGGGGACTTTCCCTGTAGGTACGAAGAACGAGGACCTAACCTCGACCAAGGCTCGACTTCGGGGGAGCCACTCTAGCATGAGGGGCACAAAGAACGAAGGCCTGATCTCGGCCTGGGCTCGACCTTGAGGGAGCCACTCCGACATGAGGGGCACGAAGAACGAGGGCCTAACCTCGATCAGGGCTTGACTTTGGGGGAGCCACTTCGATATGAGGAGCACAAAGAATGAGGGCCTGACCTCGGTCGGGTCTCGACCTCGGGAGAACCACTTCGGCACGAGGGGCACGAAGAATGAGAGCCTGACCTCGACTGGGGCTCGACCTCGGGGGAGCCACTCCAGCACAAAGGGCCCATATCGAAGGAGGTTTCGCTAGAGTGTTTGTCCAATTGGCACTGCCCACCAACGTGGCCGCCAGCTAGGTCCGAGAGGGGCTCCACGTCAGCAGTCCCGCCATATCATATTCTATTTGAAACTATTTACTATTACTCTCAAATTATATTATATTATATAGGTGTGAGTATACGAGGATTCTATAAGTTCATATGCTCTACTTTCCTTCCTTTGTAGAGTTATGTAGGATTTTGAGCTTGATTATGGATTAGATTCGTGGATGAAAAAATAAATAAATAAAGAGTTATTAATACTGACCAGATAATTAAAAATGATCAAATTATTATTGTTGCCGCGCCTTCTCCTGGACCAGGCTCGGTAGGCTACGCTGGAGAGCTCCTTTGCCGGTTGACCTGCATAAAGTCTCCTAAGTACCGGTGGTGTTCCAGCGGGGACACTCCTATGCTTAAGTTAGCAGGAGTATGGGAGCAACAAAATGGAGAAGAATGAAAGAGAATAGCACACGAAGAGGGAAGAGTGCACTTAGCCCCAAGCGGAGGTCCCCCAGTCATCTTAAATAGGCATGGACTGCTGCCAAATTTTGTTAGAGTGATGGCCAGGTGGTGTGGAGATGTGGCCACGTCGTGGAGTCTGTTACAACAAATTCCGGTACCAGCTGGAAAGGGACTTCTGGAGCCTTCGAGTAGTTCCCAGAAGGAGAATGAGTTGGTCGGACTCAACGGGAGCCCGTCATCTGGCTGACAGGGAGTATCTGACAGGGGCTTTAAGGAAGCCGATCGATAGATGTGGAAAGAGGCTTCTAGAGTTTCCAAGGTATCCTTGGAGTGGGTCAATTGTACCTTAGCAGTAGTGGGTCGGCCTCCAGGTTGGTCGACCTTCTGGGCCTCCGATGAGGGAATCAGTCAGGATCTCCACGAGAGCCGATAAGTCGGACCTCGAAGGAAGCGGGTCGTTCGGACCTTTTCTCACATGGGTCAGCCGGTCGGACTTCTTGGCCAGTCCAACCCAGGATCGACTGGATGGTACAACAGTTGCCCCCTGCTCCTAGGCTTTGAGGGGGGCATGTGGCTTCAAAGGACAAGAGTACTGTTTTCGCATAGGTCGTGTCCGTCCGAGCTTGATCTGGAATCATTGTGCCGAATTACTTCAAATCTCCCATGACCGGCTTCCTGGACAAATGTTAGCCCCGTATTGGGGTGCAGGGGTCACAGTTAACGCAGAGAGGGAACCATGATGAGGGGCTAGGCTGGCTCTAATCACGACTGGAATGGAGGGACGTGCCACACCACATGGCAACATTTGAGTGGTTGACGTCGCTCCCCAGGCAGTCTTTGCACCGCTAATCCGATGTTCACATGGATCGTCGCCTGCCAGTTTCGATCGACTTGTCGTTTCGACTCCTGAGGTGTGGAAGGTCGCGCCTCCCGACTAGACGGTTAGAGCACCCACGAAGCGAGTGCTGGTGCCCCTCCAGAGACCTATAAAAGGAGGGCGAGGTGCTCTGGGATGATTTTTCCACTGCGCCTGTGCTCCTCGAGAGAGAGAGCTTCTTCTTCTTCTTCTACAAAACCAGGCTTCTAGGAGTCCAGCCTTAGGTCAGTCTCCCAGTCCTCCTACTCCTTTAGCTCTGATGGCATCCAGTAGTCGAGGTCCGATCCGAGACCTAGGGAGCCTGGGTCGAGTGAGATTCCGTTGATCATGACCCGAGAACGGGTCGAGAACCTTAGGACCGTATATGGCATTCCCTCAACCTTGCACCTCACGCTCCCAAGCTGAGAGGGGAGAGCAAACAATCCGATAGGGCCGAGGACTCTCTTGATGTACGAAGCTCACATCAAGGCTGGTTTGAGATTTCCCCTACACCCTTTCTTTGTCGAGGTCTTCAACTTCTATAGGGTGACCCCGGCGCAGCTGACCCCGAACAGTATTTGAGCAATATGCTGCTTCACGTATTGTGCCATAGAGCCGAAATTGAACCTAGGTTATCCCTCTTTGGCAACTTTTTTCTTTTGAAGAAAGACTTTAGGAACTGGGAGTGGTGGATGTTCTGTCCCTGTCTCGATCGAAAAATCCTGAAATGTCTTCCGTCGGCCATCCATGGGTGGAAGGCCCAATTTTTCTTTGTGAGCAGCCTCCAACCCTGGGGGTTCGAGCCTTTGTAGAGGGAGCCATGGTCGAGGCTCCATAAGGGGAGGTCGATCCTGATGGCCGACCAGGCCAAGTTTAATGAGATCAACGGAGCCGGCTTGACCATGGCATATGACATGTTAGGGGAGGATGTCCTTCACCAGGCGGGGATCAACCCTCAAAAATTTTTAGGCAAGGGCCGACCTCCTCTCTTATAACTTGCTTCATGGGATCTATCACTTCTCTTCCTCTTGCTCACTTTGGTTTTTCCTTGCAACAGGAAGGAAGATGAAGAAGATCGACAAAGCCAGGGTCATCCAGCGGGTAGTGCGGAAGAGGGCCGTCCCAGAGCCGACCACAGAGCTGGCGACAAAGAGACAGAAGAAAAGGCAGGAGAAGGAAAGGCCAGTGCCCGTAGTAGACGTGGACTCTAGCGAAGATAATACCTCCCTTACAGAGGTATTGGCAAGGAAGACACTAGGGTCTTCAACTCCTGCCGGGGGGTCGACCACCTGACCGGGGCAGGAATAGCCGGAACTATCTGGAACGGTGGAGACGGTTCCCCTGGCGGACAATGGAAAGGGGACGGCTATAGCAGGGGCGGTCGAAGGCGAGGTGGTCGAGGAAGAATCCGAAGAAGAAGTCTGTCAAGAGGCATTCCAGCATTGGCACACCCTGGACAACCCAAGGAGAGCACAGAGTTTGCTCAGGGGGGCCATGATGGATGCCAACTGGGAGTTGTCGATTCAAAGAAATCTGATTGACATGGCCGTAGAGTCCTACCGTGACCTCATGAGGATAAAACACCTCTCTTGCTCCCTTGTATTTTCCCCCTTCTTCCAATTGTCTTATGTAGTACTAACTTAGCCTTGTGCTTGCAGCTTCTTCATGGCATTTGCTTAATAGACGACAGCATCAGTCGGGTTATGTATGCGGCCAAGACCTCTGCCAAGAAGATGCAGGAAATGGAGGCGGCTCAAGTGATCGTGGAGGCATCTTTGAAATCCTCGGAGGAAAGGCTGTCGACTGTCCAAGCAGAGGTCGAGTCGTCAAAGGAGGCACTAAAAGAGATGGAGAGCCAGCTGGCCGACCGGGAGGCTAGATTGAAGAGGAGAAAGGTAAAAGTGAACTCCCTGACCTATCGACTGCGAGAGATGGAGGAGCGATTCGCCAAGACCGACGGGAGGGCCTAGGCCGAGCGAGCGACCGTAGTGAAGTTGGTGACTCAGCTTGAGGAAGCCCAGGAGTTGGCGGCTGGGTGAGTCCGAGATGCTGTAGCAAAGTACAAAGCTTCCACCGATTTTACCGAAGAGGTTGAAGAGGCAGCATCGGCCTTCTACAATGAAGGCTACGATGATTGCCTGAAGAAGGTGGCTGAACTTTTTCCGGCGCTCGACCTATCTGGCACTGAACTGAAAGGACTAACGGAGGAAGAAGAGCACCTCGCTGACAGCGGGGTTGAGCCTCAGGCTGAAGGTGGTGTGGAAGAGGCTAGGGCCGAAGCCCCAACTCAGACTGATGTAGGGATGATGGATATCCCAATTGAAATTCTCGCTGTAACGGGCAGGGCCAAAGTTGAGGCCCCTGCCACCCCTTCGGTGGGTTAGACCTAGGGTGTTTGTAAAGGTCTGACCTACCTTTGTAAATAGTATCTTCGGACTTAATGTAAAAGTCCTTTTGTCATTTGTGTGTGTTGATGCAAATAAGGTGGAACACTTTCTTTTCAAAATTCTTCTAAGTATTTTAGGTTGGCTCTTCAGGATCACAAGCTTTTCGAAGTGGCCGCGAGGCACTAGCCCAATCCGAGTTTGGACATTTTAGGAAAATCCCGAAGTGTTTTTGGTCGGCTCGTCTGAGTTTGAAATTGGTAGAATGGCTGGAGAGCGGTAGCTCGGTCCGGACCTAGGTACTTAGAAATCTCTCCAAGTTCTGGTCCATCGGCTCGCCCGAATTTGCAACCTGTTCTCCACGTGGCTCTGTGTGGATTGTTTGGAAGTGGTTGCCAACAAGGGTCGGACTTTTGGAGTGGGCTGCCCTAGAGCCTTTGCCGATCGGGGTCAGACTTTTGGAGTGGGCTACCCTAGAGCCTTTGCCGATCGAGGTTAGACTTTCGGAGTGGGCTGCCCTAGAGCCTTTGCCGACCGGGGTTAGACTTTCGGAGTGGGCTGCCCTAGAGCCTTTGCCGACCGGGGTCGGACTTTCGGAGTGTTCATAGAATAAGTTGTAGACTTCATTGATAGTATTTGCCAAGGTTGTCTACATTCCACGGGCATACAATCTATCGTCCGTCCAAATGTTCGAGTCGGTAGGTTCCGTCTTGAATCACTTCAATGACTCGATAAGGGCCTTCCCAATTGGGGGAGAGTTTTCCTTGCTGGTCGGTCTCGAAATCTCCATCCTTTGTAAAACCAGATCTCTGACCTGGAAGGTTTGTGCCTTAACCCGAAAATTATAATATCTAGCCATCTTCTGATGGTAAGTCACCATTTTCAAGCTTGTCCAGAGCCTGGTTTCTTCCAGTAAATCCAAGTCAGCCCTCCGCTACTCCGAGTTGGTCGGCTCAGTGAAATGATCAATCCATAGGGACTGTAAAGAGACTTCCATAGGGATGACCACCTCGCTCCCGTAGGTCAGGTTGAATGGAGTCTCCCTAGTGCCATTCGGGCGATCATCGGATATGCCCAGAGCACCAAGTGAAGCTCTTCTGTCCAAAGCCCTTTGGTTTCGTTCAACCGAGTCTTCAGTCCATGCAAGATCGTTCAATTAGTGACCTCAGCCTCTCCATTGGATTGAGGGTGGCCGACCGAAGTAAGCCGATGGTAAATGTGGTATTGTTGGCAAAAATCCCAGAACTTAGAGTTGTCAAACTGTCTTCCATTATCAGTAATGATTGTATGTGAAATGCCGAACCAGAAGATAATGTAGTTCTGGATGAAGTTTTCCATCTTGGCTTCTGCTATTTATGCCAGTGCTTCAGCTTCCACCTACTTGGTAAAGTAGTCAATGGCTACAAGGAAGAATTTTCGCTGGCCAGACTCTGGGGAAAGGGTCCCAGGATGACCATGCCCCATTGTGCAAATGGCTAAGGCACCGTAAGCAGGGTCAGCTGGCTGGCAGGCCTCCTTTAGATGCTAGAGTACCTTTGACACGTGTCGCACTTTTAGACGAAGTCTGACGTGTCTTTCTGAATTGTGGGCCAGTAGTATCCCCGTGGATGATTTTATAAGCCAGGGATCTTCCTCCAAGATGGTCGCCGTAGATGCCTTCATGTACCTCTCTGAGTGCATAGTGCATATCAGTCGGCCCTAAACACTCCAGCAATGGTTGTGAGAACGACTGCTTGTAGAGGGCCCCGTCAAGGATGACGTATTTGGAAGCCACCCAGCATATATGCCTAGCTTCGGTCGGATTATCCGGAAGAGTTCCTTGAACCAGGAATGCACGGATTGGGTCCATCCATGAGGCTTCCTGCTCGACTTGGTGAACCTCAGTTGGCTCTTCGGCAATGCTTGGATGCTGCAGATGCTCCACAAAGGTTTGGTCGGAGGTGTTGACAGCGGCAGTGGCTAATCATGACAGAGCATCCACCCGGGAGTTCTGTAGTCGAGGTATATGGAGAATTTCAAAGAATTTGAGCCGAGATACGAAGCTTCGTACTTTATTCAAATACTTGGCCAAGGTTAAGTCCTTTGCTTCGAATTCGCCTTTCACTTGATTGACCACTAGCTGAGTGTCGGAGAAGGCCTGGATTCTGCCAATGCCTAACTCGTTGGCTATCCTCAGGCCTGCAAGCAAGGCTTCATACTTTGCTTGGTTGTTCGATACTTGAAACGCAAAGTGTAGAGCATACTCCAGGCACTGCCCATCGGGGTCAGCTAAGATCAGTCCTGCCCCGCACCCCGTGAGGTTGGAAGCTCCGTCCACATGAAGGGTCCAAGCGGGTTTGATCTCTTCCATGGGATCAGCCATAGGCGCTTCAACTATTGATGAGGTCGCCTCCGACCCCCAAGTGCATTATGCAATAAAGTCAGCGATTACCTGGGCCTTCAAGACAGACCGGGATTGGAAGGAAATGTCGAACTTGCCCAGCTTGACAGCCCACTTGGCGAGATGTCCGAAGGTGTCAGGACTTCGAAGGATTGCCTTGAGGGGCTGGTCGGTTAGTACGATGATCGGATGTGCTTGGAAGTAGGGTCGGAGGCATTTTGATGCTATGACCAAGGAGTAGACCAGCTTCTGCACTTTAGGGTACCTTGTCTCAGCATCATGGAGGACTTTACTGATGTAGTAGACAGTTTCTATCGACCGTCTTCCCCCACCCGCATGAGGATAGCACTGACGACCTCGTCGGAGGCCGACAAGTATAGGTATAACACTTCTCCCTCCGTTGGCTTGGCCAAGAGTGGAGGGTTCTTCAAATAGTTTTTCAAGGCTTCAAAGGCCGACCGACACTCGTCGGTCCAATGGAAGCGATCTGACCGGTGCAAGGTCTTGATAAATGGAAGAGATCTCTCAACCGACCGGGAGATAAAATGGCTGAGAGAAGCGATGTGGCCCATGAGTTCTTGCACCTGCTTTTTACTAGTCGGATGTGCCCTATCAATGATAGCTTTAATTTTGTCAGGGTTGACCTCAATACCCCTTTGAGTGATGAGGAAACTAAAGAACTTCTTGGAGGTCACTCCGAATAAGCACTTGGCAGGATTTAGCCTCATCCGATGGCATCTTAGCGCATTAAAGGATTTCTGCAGGTCCTTGATGTGGTCGGCTCTATGGAGGCTTTTAATAATCATATCATCGGCGTACGCCTCCATATTCCTTCCGAGTTGTCCTTCGAAGACTTGGTTGATCAGCCTCTGGAAAGTGGCACCCGCATTTTTTAGGCCGAAGGTCATCATCTTGTAACAATACAGCCCTTTGTCCATGACAAAGGCCGTCTTCTCTTCGTCTTCAGGGTGCATCCTAATCTGGTTGTACCCAGAGAAAGAATCCATAAAACTCTAGAGCTGATGGCCGGTCATGGCGTCCACCAGCTGATCAATATTTGGCAAGGAGAAGCAGTCCTTCATACAAGCTTTGTTGAGGTCGGTGTAATCCACATAGATCCTCCACTTCCCATTGGCCTTTTTCACCATGACGACATTGGCTAGCCACTCGGGGTAATGGACCTCCCTGATGAAGCTAGCATCAGATAGCTTCTTCACTTCTTCTTCGATGGTCCTTTGTCTTTCAGCGACGAAGCTCCTTTTTTTCTGTCGGACGGGTCTATAAGTTGGATCCACCTTAAGCTGGTGAGTAATGACATCCAGTAGGATGCCTGGCATGTCCGATGCCGACCAAGCAAAGACATCAGCATTGCTCCTCAAGAAGCCAATCAAATCCTGTCTAGCCTCTTCACCTAGTGTGCTTATGATTTGGAGGACCTTTATGGGGTCGTTCTCCCTAAGGGGAACAAACACGATCTTCTCAACAGATTGGCCACGGCTGTCAACTTCGTCCCCGGGATCAAGTTGTTCAAGAGTGGGGTGCCCATCCAACTGCTTGTCAAGAATAGCCAGGCATTGTCTAGCCATCCTGCGGTCTCCCCTCATTTCTCTGACCCTGTTACGAGTCCGAAACTTCATTAGCAAATGGTAAGTGGATACGATGGCCCGAAACTTGTTGAGAGCTGGTTGGCCTAAAATGGTGTTGTATGCCGAGGTCGTACGAACGACCACAAAGTTGATGGGGAAAGTCCTTTGGTAAGGCTCCATCCCGATGGTCACGGGCAAAGTTATTTCTCCTTCAACCCTGATAGAGTTTCTCCCAAAGCCAGTTAGTGGCATTAGGGATTCTTGCAGCCTCAATCTAGACAGTTCATTCAAAAAAGCGTCTTATAGTAAAACTTTTGCACAGCTTCCATTATCAATGAGGATGCGCTTTACATCATAGTTGGTAATGATGGCTGACACAACTACAGGGTCATCTCCTGGAAGATGAGGCTCCAAGAGGTCTTCGTAAGAGAAATTGATTACATTGGAACCCCTGGGCCTCTTTACAATGTCTTGGTCCCCTTCATGCTCCCAGTCGGACCGCCGATGCAGCATACCAACGCCCCCATTGGTCGGGCACTGGTTGGGAAGCTCTGCCTCCTCCGGAGGGTCTTTGGCGATTAAGGTCTCGGCCCGATCCCGGTGGGGTCAAACATACTTGTTCAAGTACCCCCTCCTGATGAAGTCTTTAATGGCGTCCTTCAATTGGAGTCACTCTTCGGTGTGGTGCCCATGGTCTCTATGAAACCGGCAGTATTTGTTTTTGTTTCTGGTGGCAGGAGGGCTCCTCATCGGTCGAGGCCATTGGAAGGCCTCATTCACGATCTCCACGAGGATCTTCTCCCTCAGAAGGGAGAGGGGCGCATAGGTCTCAAACCTCCTGAGAAAGTCCTTGGGCCTCGGACTTCAGCATTGGGTGGATCGACCGTCATCGCCGGGAGGTTGGATAGCGGGGACTTTGTCACTCTGCTTCTTGGGGGCTGACCTCCTCTCAGCATGGCGTCGACTCGCTGATTGCTCCTCTACCAGGGTGTACTTCTGTGCCCTGGCCAATAGCTCGGTGTAGCTCATCGGGAACTTCTTATCCAGGGAGAATGTGAGCCTGGACGAGCGGAGCCTTCTCTTGAAGGCCAACATCGCTACCGCCTCATTCAAATCCGGGACCTCCATGGCCGCTGAGTTGAAACGGGCCATGTAGTCCCGGAGGGCCTCCCCCTCCTTCTGGAGTATGAGGAAGAGGCAATTGGTGTTCTTCAAGATCCTACTGCATGTCTTGAAATGGGAAAGAAAAAGATTCTCAAGTTGGGAAAAAGAGTGGATTGTACCTGGTCGAATGGCAGTGAACCACATTCGAGCAGCCTTCTTCAGGGTTGCTGGGAAGGCAATGCAGTGAAGGATGTCGGAGGCGTCCTGTACCATCATGTGGGCTTTGTAGGTGCCCAATGGTCCAATGGGTCGGTGGTGCCGTTATAGGGGTCCACCTGAGAAATTTTAAAGTGACGGGGATCGGCTCCCCCAAGATTTTAGCAAAGAAAGGTGGGCTGGTGTCGTAAGTCTGCCCCCCGTCGGCCTTCTATCGTTCGACAATCTCAGTAATGCGCTCTTCCATGCACATGATTTTGCTGCCGTAGTCTCGCGGATCTTCAACAGAGTGCCGACCATCATGAGGGACGAAGTCAGTGAAAGAGGGGGAAGCCGACCTCGCCCTCTTCCCATCAGTGCGAGCCCCCAAGAACCTTCGGGGCTCCGGAACGGCGTGGGACGGAGGCAGAGGCACCTTCGGCTGCTGACTTGCCCCGGTGGCCAGCTAATGATTGACGCAAGACACCGCAGGTGGCTGCTGCTGGTTGTCGGTCACTTCCTGGAAATGCTGGATCATCATGGTGAGCGTTTCGATACGGTTCACCAACATCTGGAATTGCTGCAATCCCAGAGTAATGGTGGGCTCAGCGGCAGCAGCGATGTCATCTTCCCTATGAGGTGCTTCAGACCTGTGGTGAGAATGTTCTCTCTTGGCGGAGGTACTTCGAGTTCTTAGGTTCGGGCCGCCCTTCCTCTAGCACCAACCTATTGCGCTGGACCGGGCTCGGTAGGCTACGCTGGAGAGCTTCTGCTAGTCGACCTACATAAAGTTCCTTCTCCGGCGGGGGACACTCCGATGCTTAAGTTAGTAGGAGTCTGGGAGCAACAGAATGGAGAAGAATGAAAGAGAATAGCACACGGAGAGGGAAGAGTGCACTTAACCCCAAGCGGAGGTCCCCCGGTCACCTTAAATTGGTGTGGAGCCAAATTCTGTTTCTAAAAAGGATTTGTCTCCAAAGTGATGGCCAGGTGGCATGGAGACGTAGCCCATCGTGGAGTCCGTTACAACAGAATTCCGATACCATGGAATGGGGCTTCTGGAGCCTTCGAGTGATTCCCAGAAGGAGAACAAGTCGGTCGGACTCAACGGGAGCCCGTCGTCCGGCCGACAGGGAGTATCTAACAAGGGCTTTGAGGAAGCCGATCGGTAGATGTGGAAAGAGGCTTCTGGAGTTTCCAAGGTATCCTTGGAGTGGGTCAGCCATACCTTAGCAGTAGTGGGTCGGCCTCCAGGTTGGTCGGCCTTCTGGGCCTCCGGTAAGGGAATCAGTCAGGATCTTCGTGAGAGCCAATCGGTCGGACCTCGAAGGAAGTGGGTCATTCGGACCTCTCCTCCTATGGGTCAGTCGGTCGGACTTCTTGGCCGGTCCAACCCAGGATCGGCCGGATGGGTACAACAATTATTATACAAGCTATATTATTTTTTTATATTAGATATTCTATTATAAATTATAATATTTTTAAAATTTAAATAATATTTTTTAAAATCTTACATGAGTTTTAGGATATGAACTCCCTCGGCTGCTAACTGGGTGGCCTCCTTCGTTGCTGCTCATTCTGGACAGGTGATGTGGAATCGTCTGGTGGACTCACCTAGGGAGTTTTGTGATTGTATTCTTTCTGACTTTCTTGGATGCCTTCATACCAGGTCTATTGGTTGAAGTATCCGCCTTATCCAAAAAAAAAATATTCATATAATTGATTACATGACTGATGTGGATACCAAATCCAGGATGTGGCAAAACTTGCCAAGCCTAACCCACTACGGTGGTAGCACTGTTGGTAGAGGCGCGACCCTGCATCTCTCCGATCACGGATTCGAGGCATGAGCCCGTGGGTGACTCGATTAAATTCCAGTTCGTTGAAAGCACGTGACTGGGAGCGGGGCAGCTGCCACTCCGGTACCGTAGTAGGGTCAGATTGACGTACTCACCGATCGATGGGGAGGGCATACGAAAAAAATGTAAATCATATCGAACAATCGCCTGGCTAGATGGGTCCGAGCAGGGAGCTACACCCCCCTCCATTTGGTTTATCAAAAAAAAAAAAAAAAAAAAAAAAAAAAAAAAAAAAAAAAAAAAAAAAAAAAAAAAAAAAAAAAAAGCCTGCCAAGCGATCGACCAAGACGTGCACAGAGATTTCAATTTTTTTCGAAACCAATGATAGCTTGGCCACAATCACGCGGTCCAAATACGTGTGTGTGACCTTAGAAAAGTACAAGCAACTATCAAAAATATATCAAAAATAGCCGATCCGCATACTTGGATTGCTCGGCAATAAATGCTGAACATCACCTATATAAATTACTTCTGGATTACACGCCGATTAAGCATGTTGGAGCCCTTAGATGTGGTCATCGTGATCTTTGACCTTTCCCTTCGATCTACACGACTATTCATCCAAGCCCTCCAGCAAATTAGCCCTATTGTTATTTTGGTCGGACCGGTTCCTAACTACGATTGACGATGACAAAAAAATAATATGGTGTTATCTCTCTTTGGTTTTTATAATCTAAATATTTTTTTAACCATACAATCCTGGAATTTCTAAATAAATTTGAATTTAAAAAATATTATTTGATTTAGAAGAAGATACGAATATTATTTATGTTATAACTATCAAGTATATAATGGTAAATAACAAAAAAACAATGACCATTACATTGTGCCAGAAAGCATTGCAATGGCCATTATAATGATTATAACACTAATATTGGAAACTGCGTTTAAAATAACAGTAATAACCTTGCTTAGAAAAAATAAGCAGGTACATTATTGTAACATCATGACAACTATTATTTGAAATATGAACTTCATCAACAACCAATGGCTTTATTTGGTGATGACAACAATCATCATTAAAAAAAGAAAAAAAACAGTATAGGGCTGCACTCAGCAAATAATAGCTTTGAATGGGGTATATTCCTCGGATTATTGGTAACTACGTTGAAACTTTGTTCCACGTGTGTACTTGATTATAATAGCCCCTAAACTTACTGACTAATTAAATTATATATTGATTTTGAATTGCAGGAAATTCTCTATATCATAGATCTTGACAAACAATGTAAGGGGGAAAAGAAAATTAAAAGATGCATTTTCCGTTCATTCTGAATTGGAAAAGATCCAAAGTTAAATTGTTGCTGAAACTACCGTATATCCTTATTGTTGGAAATCCATGCAACAAGATTTTTAGAGAATTTGCCTTTGCCACTTGGCACTAATTAAAATACATGAGTTAATAAATAACTAGTTTTAAATAAATGATAGAGGGTTTGTGAAGAGAGAATGTCCGGGGAACATCTAGAGGGTTCGACTCATAAGAGAGAAAGGCAAAGAACCCATTAGGCTTTCCTCTGAACTCTCAGATGAGAGGGAAGAGGGACCTTGGGGTAAAGGAAAACTGCCGGTTATCGCTATGGCTTAACCAGAAAGTATGAATCTCCTCCATTCAAATGAGATTAGCTCGTCTCAACATAGCTCAAATCCTTCGGAGTCAAGTAAAAGTTCAAAGGAGGGAGATGCAACTGCCATGGAGCACCGGAGATCTACAACGGGAGGTGAAGTTCAAAAGGTGTTGCGGAAGATCCATCTACTGTGAATCATCGATCAGAACCTTCTTCTCGAGAATTCATGGTAGGCGCCCAACCAGGGAACGAAGGATGGTCGACGGGAGGTAGAAGGAGCTGGTCACAAGTGGTTCAAGGGACAAGGAGATTCCACTAGGAGTCCTCTCGAGCAACAACCGATGATATTGCTGCCCTGGAGAAAAGATTCTCTCAGGTCATTTCTTTCACAGCGGATGAGGTAAATCAAGCTAGATCTAAACTAAAGTCTGCTCTTGTGGGTAGGTTTTTAGGAAGGAAATTTCCTATTGATTATTTGCTCAAGGAACTTAAGCTCTAGTGGGGGTTAACCAGAGATTTCTCCATTTTCTTCCTATTTGAGGGTATTTTATTGTTCCAATTTCCATCGAAGAAGGAAAGGGACAGGATGTTGGGGAATGCTTCTTGGTCTCTGGCTAGCCAGCTTCTTGCTTTAGAGGAATGGTGACCTAACTTTAAGCCTAGCCGTGATGGTGTCCATCAGGCTAAGGTATGGGTTCGGTTACTAGATCTACCAATCAAGCTTTGGGATAAACAAAAAATTTTAAAAATAGCCACTCATATGGGTGAACCCCTATTCTTGGATGAATGGACTGCGAATAATATGCGGATGGGTTACACCTGGGTATATGTGTTAATAGGCACTTCCCTACCCGTATGTCTTGGGACTGAAATTAAGATTAATGAAGAAAATCTATGGCAGGAGTTCATTTACGAGGAATTGCCTGAAATATGTTATACATGTGGTTATATCCTCTTAACTACTATAGCTCCCCTGTAAATGTTCCGAACTTCTGGAACATATGCAAAATAAACCTGTATTAGGACCTTGGATCAGAGCCGCTAGAGTTGGTGCAAAGTAAAGCACCTAAGGATTCTAGGAAGACCGGTCCTCCTCCTCGAAAAGGGGATCAAGGTCAGTGGGCTCAAGCTAAAAAGCAATCTAAATGCACATATCCTATTAAGCACACTACCCTAACTTCACAGAGCCAGCCCACTGGCTCTCATTTTGCTCCCCTTATGCAGCAATAGAATGACAATCAAGTTATACATGTTGAGGAGTCTTCTCAGCCAGTTGATGGAGTGGAGCAAGCAACTACTACAGCATAGAAAGAAAAGAGGAAGCGCTCTCCAATGAAAACCAATACTACTGGAAGCCCTTCCAGGTACGATTCTCCTTAAAATTTAAAGGTACTCATCGGGAGGAGGGGGGTCAAGAGCAGGAACCACGAAATCAATTGGTTCCATATATGCCGAAGCAAGGGAGGAAGGGGCTAAATATAAAGGAAATTTGGAGACCAGTCACCACTTCTCTAATTAGGCAAGGTAATTCTGCTATGGACTCGGAGACACCGCATTCAAAAGGACAAAATGAACACTACTTTCAATAAGTGGTCGACACAGGTACGCATCAAAGTCATATGGCATAATTAGCTAACGTCCTTATACCCCATACTAAAAAAGGGGACACACAAGCACCTGCACCTAATACTCTTGATCCTACATTGATAAATGTTCCAATAACTGAAACATCATTGTACTTAAGGTCCTCTTCAGATGTGAGTGGAGGGGTAAAGACTATAAATCAAAAAAATGAGGATTTTAGTCTGGAATTGTAGGGGGGTGGCTAAGACCACCTTTGTCAACTATCTAAAGAATATGATCCATCAGTATAATCCAGATCTTTGTTGTTTCTTGGAAACTAGGTTGTTTACTCAAGTAATTAATCAGATGAAGCGCATGATGGGTTCCAAATGGGCGGTGTATATGATTACTTCTTTGGGCCTGTCTAGGGGTATCATTGTATCTTGGAAACTTGCCTTAGGCTGTTGGCTCCACCCAGTGATTTTGATGAATAACAAAATATTGAGTGCATATTGTATACTAATGTGTATTTCAAGCTATGAGTTTTCAGGAAGAAAGCACCTCAAAATCTCAAAAGCTTATGTATCATGGCACGCCGTGGCACGGAGCATTTTTCACGATTCTGGACATCCTCTTCATGAAAAAAGGACTTTTACATGTTTAATTATTATTCATTTATGTTCCATTTAAATTTCAAAATCAATATTTATGTTTTTGGGTCAAATTACACTTGATTGTGAATTTTTCAGTATCAAGTGTCGACACCTGGAAAGCCAAGTATTGACACTTCAGCATTTGGCACGCAGAAAAACCCTTGGCATGCCAAGTGTCGACACCTGCATTTCAAGTGTCGATACTTAGGTTTCCAAGTGTCGACTCAAGGCCTGAGATTTTTGGAAATACAAAACTTTGCCAATGAAGGGTTTTTTGTGTCAAGTGTCGACACCTGTGCATCAAGTGTCGACACCTGACAGCCAAGTGTCGACACCTGATGAGCCAAGTGTCGACACCTAAAGCCTGATAGCCCTAATGGATCTATTTTTCTGACTTGCAGAACTCACTTTTCAAGCTCCAAACGGCTAGATTCAAGGCTCCAACGGTCACAAACCATTTTTTGAAAGTTTCTTGTTGTATTTAACCTCCACCAACTTCGTTCGAAAGGCATTGAAGTGTATTGAAGTCCATTCAAAGCCAAAAAGCCAATATTCTCTCAAGAACTTCACATCAAGAGTCTTTTATAGTTTGATTCCCTGAAAAAGCCTACAAGTTCATCCTTACATCATTCCAAAAGAAGTGTTTTGAAGGATATTCCAAGGAAGAGACAAGACAAAGCATCAACTTGAGCTTCAAAGCTTCCATTCTACTCTTGAAGAGAGTTTGTCTTATTTTTGAAATTGTATATCTATTTTTGTCTTGCGATTTGACCTTGCTTTCAAGGGTGTCTTGAAAGAAGGTTGTTGTAGTTTGTTGGTAAGCCAAAGGATAAAACCAACTAGGGTTAACTTGTGAGCCCGAAGACAAAACAAGTGTAAAAGGTTGTTGGTGAGCCTAGGTGACAAAACCAACATAGGTTTTGACTTGTGAGCCTTTTTAAAAACAAGTCAGCTGTAATCTTGATTGGATTATAATAGAATTTCCAAGGATGGCTTGGGGAGTGGATGTAGGTGCTAGGTTTGCACCGAACCACTATAAATATTGTGTTTGTGTGTGATTGCCTTTTTTCCCTCTTGCTCTTTGCTTATTATATTTGATTTACTGCTTTCCGCTGCATTTAATCTTAAGCATTGAGTTTATTATTTACAAACACCACTAGACCTTCACAGTACTATTTAAATTTTAAAAGACCCAATTTACCCCCCCTCTTGGACTCCATTTCTGGGCAACATAGGCCAAGTGGGTTTTTGCATACTAACAAACATGTCGCCTTGGTATCATAACTCCTGTCATGGGTCAATCCTGGATGATTGCTATTATCTATGCTAGTACTAGTGGTATTGAAAGAAGGCTTCTTTGGGAGTAATTGTCTCTGCTAATTCTATTACTTACCATTTCTTGTTATTGGTGATTTTAATTGTATCCTATCTAGGGAAAATAAGAAAGGAGGTAAGCGGTATCAAGCCAACAAAGACATCAGAGAATTTTGTAATTGTATTTCCATGACTGGTCTTATGGATCTTGGTTTTACGGAACCCTCTTATACATGGTGAAACAATAGATAAGGAAATGCTAGAGTTTGGGAATGCCTTGATCGTGCTTTTGTCCATAATAGTTGGATGTCCTCTTTTCCTGATTCTAAGTTACAACATCTTACTATATTTGCTTCTGACCATTGCCCTATCCTTCTATCTATCTCTAAACAGGTTCGAAGAATGAGGCTTCCTTTCAGATTCGAAAAGATGTAGCTTAAATGTGAAGGAATTCAAGATACTATCAAGAAAGCATGGAATTTGAGGGTCATGAGTTTTCCCCATGTTAAATTATGTAAGCTGTTGTATAAAACTAGAACTACTCTCCAACATTGGAAAAAATACATTAGAAGTATTTTTTGAAATGGGCATAAGTTGGAACAACAAATTTATCAACATTAATTAAAGGAATCTCTATATGATGACTTCTCGATGAATAATAATGCTCATCTGCTGGATCTTATTCAGAAGTACCATGCAAATTTGCAAGCTCAAGAAATCTTTTAGAGATAAAAGTCTCATGTCACGTGGCTTAAAGAAGGGGATTCCAATACTAAGTTTTTTCATCATTCAACCATTCTTCGAAGGAGGAAAAATACCATTTCCCACCTTGTTGACCATAATGGTAACCATGTGATGGAAGAGGATGATATCCGAAGGTTGGTATTCTCTCAGTTTTCTAATAGATGGCAAACCCAAGGTCAGCATGACTATGAGTCTCTTCCTATCTTGACAAATATAGTTTCTCAAACTCAAAATGATATGTTGATTAAATCCATTTCGTCGGATGAGGTTCTTGCTATTGTTAAAGATCTCCAACCTGATAAAGCACCTGGCCCTGATGGCTTCCAAGCTCTCTTCTTTTAAAATTTTTAACCTATTGTATATAAGGAAGTCCTTGAGGCCATCACTTTTATGCTTAATCAGGAAGTTATGGCTGACCAATGAAAATAGACCTATATTACTTTAGTACCAAAAAGTCTAATCCAACATCTATTACAAATTACAGACCTATCAGCCTTTGCAATACAATATACAAAATTGTTACCAAAGTTATCGTTAATCGTCTGCAACCTATTCTCCCTACTCTAATTGTTGGGAATTGTGTCCCAAAGCCAATCACCTAGGCTATAGGCGGTTGTGCTCAGTATTGTAATTAGTATATGAATTAATAAAAAAAAATTTATTTTGGCAGCTCATCATATTATTAATTTTCCTGTAATGAACTCTATTTATGTGATGAAGTCTTCAGGACTGCACTGATATCGATATAGAGAGGATATATCGAGTGATCCTTTAAAAGGTTCACAACCAAAGGATACATTATATAGGATGGCGATGTATCAAGTGTAGGTTATTGTGGTTCACATCATTTGGTTGTTCTCTTGATCAAAGGAGTGTGGTGACACTGATGTGATCTGCAAGTGGGTTGTGTGACATCTCATTGAATGTGACTCCGTGGAGCTCCTTTCTGCCAAAGGATTGCTCGTGATTGGATATGTGTATATGTGTCCCTCCGACCTGAGGTCACCATGATAGCTTGCAAGCAACTCCTTGTGCTTTGGTGCTGGACTACCCAAATTTCTAATACGGTGATGGAAAGTTTCTGGGTACAGGCAAGTACTTGTGGAGCAGTGATAGACCAAGATGGAATTGATATGTTCAAATTGTTTGGATTGAATGTCTCGCAGTGTCTCAATTTAGCAAATCCTCGGCCGGGGTAGTCCTAGTGAGGAGTCACTGGACTTGCGAGG
This sequence comes from Areca catechu, assembly GCA_021397845.1. Classification (NCBI taxonomy): domain Eukaryota; kingdom Viridiplantae; phylum Streptophyta; class Magnoliopsida; order Arecales; family Arecaceae; genus Areca; species Areca catechu. The sequence goes on from CM038039.1 coordinate 194,893,556, forward strand.
TTGAGACATGTTGTGGATTGACTCAATTAGGATTGGCAGTCTAATCCTACGTCATCTAGAGCATTGGAGGTCAAAGGGATGAATTATACGGTAATCATATGCCAGAGATTCGATAGATTGCTCTCGCATCTTCGACCAATCCGGATACCGGGACCCATTGCTAGATGGTATCTTGTGCTGGTACTAGAAGTATTCTAGTACTACCGTTTAGGTTCGAACCTACGAAGTCATACGCTATTGAGGATTTCTTTCTGATCTAGGAACTGATCAACGATTGGAAATCATTTTGGTATTAAGGTCAAACGGTTTAATTGAGCACACATTGAATTTTTTTGGTCTGATTTGGATTGACCAGGATGGGTTTGGATCAACCAGAAATTATTCTAGGAAGATCAGGACTGGACCCGGTTTTTCTTAGTGATTGGGTTTGGTCAGACCAGGGTTTTTGGTTAACCATTTTTGGTTGGTTGTTGAACCAGTTTAAAAAGGATGGCTCCCTGTTCACGGCTTCCCCTGCTCTTGGTTCTCTCGGTATTACCATGTGGATGGATATGGACTGCTTTATATCGATTGCTGCTTGGGTTTATCCAATTTCCATTGATCTAGAAAAGGTTTTCACGATGGTTTTCTCCCGCGCATCATTGCTTGCTTCGGTCCCTATTTTCACGATGTTCTCTTCCAACACCGTTTTTGATGGGTTCCTTGCTCACATTGTTCCCGGTTTCACTGATTGAATGGGATAAGATCACATCTTGATCGGTTGCGCGTGGGAGATCAGTTGTTGATCCATTGCACAGTGATAAGGAGAGGGTCTCACGAAGCAATCTATCGTTAGAGTATACGGATAAGGAGTTCATCCAGTCCCGCACGCCTTCCTTCTCACGGATCGCTGGTTGATCGGACGCTGCCATAGGTCTCTCACGGTGACTCTCCCGCATGTCTCTTCCCTTTTCTCACGATCTTTTCCCTGCCCTACACGAGTGTTCTCCGCCTATTATTTATTTGGTCGAAGCCGTGAGATGGAGAGCAACAGAGATTTTGTTGTTGGAGGCCACGAGAGTTGTTTTTAAAGCAGGGCGTGCGAGAGAAGTAGAGAGGAAATAATAGGGCGTGAAAAGAGAGGAAGAAACAGGGGAAGTAAGAAGGTGATTTTTAGCGATCCGGGCATCAGATTTTGTGACAAATTTCTGTGTGCAGAAATTTGTTAAAATGTTCCGTGATTTCCTTCTCTGGTTCTTTAGTTTCCATTGTATACTATTCATGGAGTCTAGGTGGTCTTGGAGAAGATTGTACTTGAGATCTGTTTGATTTTCCTGCTCCATATATCCTGACCTGTTTTTGGATTCCTGGTGGACTAGCATCCATCTGGGAGTTGGATCAGCGAGAGCCCATGCATGGATACTCTAGAAGGTGGATACTTGGACAACTCGAAAGATTGCACCGTTCCTTTTCTCTTCTTGCTGTGTTGCAGATCTTATTTGCTGTTGAAGGAGTTCAACTGGTCGCTGCTGATATGTTCTGATAACCGAGGGAGTCGGATTTTTCTTGCTTCGGTTAGGTATATTTTTTATTTTGGTTATCATGCATGTCTAGATCTAGTTGTTATCATATGATTTATTATTATTGCAATTGCCTATACATGCCTGTATATTTTGTTACATGCATCATGATATATTAGATCATGTGCATGAGTAGGTTTTTTTCGTTGCATGCTTAAAAATTTTTAATTATGCAATACCTGCTCTCTAGTGTAGAATGCCCAGGGTAGGTGTCCGCTACACTTGGTTTTCCTTTAGTGGTATCAGAGCCAGGTTCCTGTGTAGCATATCATGATTGCATGTATTTAGATCTGTATCTAGATTAGGGATTACTTTTAGGAACCTAGTTGAGACCTTCACCATGGTCATGTGTCCGTAGAGATTAATCAGGGTTTAAAATCCCTGAGTTTCTATGGTATGAAGCGGTTCATCTGTGTTGGCCTTTTCAGAAGGATCCTTAAAGGAAACCTATGGTATTAAAAATATTTTAATCCCAATACATAAACATTGGCATGTCTAAAATTATTAAAGTTTGCAATATTATAAATGATAGGACTAGATATGATGCATGAAAAATGTAAAAGGGTTTTACATGAATTTAATTAAAAATATTTTAATTAAAAGTTGGCTTATAATCTAACAATTATGAATTGAAAGATTAATTAAATGACAAGCCATATTAGGGTTTATGAAATCTAATATCATTTGAATAAGCCATTTGGGTTAATTGGGTTGGCTATCTGATTGGGTCCATTTATTGGGTTAGACCTAAGGTTAGTTGAATTGGACTTAAGAGAACTAATCAAATATTGATTAAGGACCTTCTCTTTAATATCTATCTAATAGTTAGATGAGTTAGTCCATTCTTCTAAAATGGATCTAATTACTGGCTCTATGGTAAGCCCGAGTCCTTAGGCTGGTCTAATCGAGTCTGGTTAATCGATTGGTATCCAGGTAGGTTTGGCATTTCTGATCATGGTTGCATGAGGCTACCTCTTTCCTGGCCAACTTGGTTGGTGTCAAGGAAAGATGGTTAATGGCAGTTACTCACCCATATCTTACCTACTTGGCCAATGTGATCAACCAGAATTGATTAGAAAAGCTTATTGATTCGAGTTAACCCATGTCACCCAGGTTGATCAGCTTGACTGATCTTTAGGTGCCCATGGACCAATTTGTTGAATTGAATTCAACCCTCCTGAGAATTGATTTGATCAGTAGGAGGTTGATCCATGTTCTTCTCTTCATTCTTCTGTCACAATCTAATTAAAATCCTCTAAAATTATTAGGTCATGAAAAATACTAAGTCAATGAGTTGATGGTGTCTTAGCCTCCCATTAAGTGGGTTAGTAATGAGTCCTTTAGCTTGGTGTACATCAACAGTTCCAAAGAACATGTGTGCATTCGGTTACTGGAATTACTCTCTTATAGATGATGGTTCAGTGCAACCTTCTTAACGGTGATCAGGTGGGCCGGCCAAAGTCGCGCTTAGTCATTCGTTAGCTAAAAGCATCAGATTTGTCATATTGATGGTTGGACCTAACCAGAACCTTCTTAACAGTAATCAGGTGGGCTGGCCAAAGTCGGGCTTGGTCATTCGTTAACTGGAAGCATCGGATTTGTAATATTGATGGTTGGACCTAACTAGAGACCCACAATAGGAGGCCTAAAGGCCGATTGGGGGTTCTCTAGGGCAAAACTTATTACTGGAAATTGCTTAGGGAAGCAATTAGTTAGAGAACCAACCTTTAGGCGCGTATGGGTGAGCCACCAAAGTCGGGCTCATACATGGTCTATTGGATTTCAGTACCCACTATGAAGTGGTGATTTCATGAATTGGAGTTAGAGGCTCCCAATCTGAAAAATTAGTGGGAGGGACCTTTAGACTAAAGTCCAAGTCTTTTGGTTTAATTGATTAATTCATATACTAATTTGGTCTTAATTTTCCTTTCAAATGTCTTCAAATATTTGGCTCCGCTCACTTCTCGACAGCGAGAAGTTAAAGGGTCCTAATTTCGATAGCTGGTATCGAAAATTGAGGATTGTCCTGGAGCACGAGCGGATCCTTTATGTGATAACGGATCCAGCACCCGAAATCCCTTCTGCCAATGCTCAGAGTTCGATCAGGGACACTTATTTGAAGTGGATTTCTGATCGGACTACTGTCCGATGCATAATGTTGGCAGCTATGAACGACGAGTTCAGTCGCAAATTCGAGGAGGCCCAGCCAGACGAGATCCTTCAAAAGGTTGAAGGAATCTTTCAGCATGCTAAATGATGTGGAGCGGTATAAAGTGTCTTATGCCATATATAATGCCAAAATGTGTAATGGCGGTTCAGTCACTGATTATATATTGTACATGATCGAGATGATCGAACGATTGGGCAAGCTCGGATGTCCCTTGTACGAGCAACTCGACAAGGATGCGATCCTGAATTCTCTACCCTCCTCCTATCTTGACTTTCTCGATCATTATAGAATGAATAAGCCTGCAGTCAATTACCATGATTTAATAGGGTTGTTGCAGATTACGAGAAGGACCACCAACTGAATAAGGGGTTGGTGAATTTAGTGGGAGGTTATAGAGGTCATTGTCCCTTTAAGAAAGGGAAAAAGAAAGGTAAGGGAAAGAAGGTACAAAGTGCTCCTGGTACAAGTCAAACCAAAAAAGTGAAAGCTGATCAAACTAAAGCAGAGTGCTTCTATTGTAAGAAGCAGGGACACTGGAAGAGGAACTGTCCTCTTTATTAGGCATCCTTAGACCCAAACATGCCAAGGAAGGGAAAGTAGCAGGGTGATGGACAAGGTATTTATATGATAAAACCTTGTAATTTCTCTATTTGTGACATTGCTAACTGGGTACTAGATACTGGTAGTCCTATTCATTTTGCAATTCGTTGCAGGGACTGTAGGTTAGCAAGAGATTCGAGGATGGGGAGCAGTTCCTGAGCGTCAGAAATGGAAATTATGTTCCAATGCTGGTGGTCGGAGTTCTGAGTCTTGTTTTTGAATCTAGTATTATCGAATTAGTCGATTGTCATTATTGTCCTAGTTTCATTATGAGCATTATCTCTGTAGGCTTATTGGCTAATTGTGGTTATGAACTTTCAATAAAAGAAGATTTTTGGCAAGTTATTGTGAATAACTCTGTGATAATGAAAGCTAAGTTAAATAATGGCATTTATGTTTTGTCAAATATAATGTACACGTCTAGCAAACGCCCAAGGATATAAAATGTCAGTAACTTATATCTATGGCACTGTAGGCTAGGTCATGTTAACCAGAATAAGATAAACAAGTTGCGAGGAGATGGGCTCCTCGAGGTTAGTGATTTTGACTCACTGCCCACTTGTGAATCCTGTTTGCTTGGTAAAATGACCAAGTCACCTTTTACTGGAAAGAGTGGACGAGCTACAGAACTTCTAAGTCTCATACATACTGATGTATGCGGACCCATGACAGTTAGTGCCAGAGATTGATACAAATATTTCATTATATTTACAGATGACCTGTCCAGGTATGGTTATGTCCTCTTGATGAGATATAAATCTGAGTCATTTGAAATGTTTAAACGATATCGTAATGAAGTGGAGAAACAAATTGGAAAGAATATTAAAACCCTTCAATCTGATCGAGGTGATGAATACCTATCCAGTGAGTTCATGACATATCTAGAGGAGAATGAGATTCTCTCTCAGTGGACTCCTCCAAGTACACCCCAGTTGAATGGTGTGTTCGAAAGGAGGAATCGAACTCTGTTGGACATGGTTCGATCCATGATGGGCTTTGCAACTCTGTCGCTATCCTTCTGGGGATATGCACTTGAGATAGCTTGTTACTTGTTGAATAAAGTTTCGAGTAAGTTTGTCGTCTCCACTCCATATGAGCTATGGACTGGACGTAAGCCCTCAATTTCACACCTTCGGGTCTGGGATTGTCCGGCTTATGTAAAGCATTTAGACTCAAATAAACTTGGTCCTAGGTCTGATCGGTGCTTGTTTATAGGGTACCCTAAGGAAATAAAAGGATATTTCTTCTACTTGGAGGATGAACAAAAAGTGTTCGTTGCTCTTAGGGCTATCTTTTTGGAAAAGGAGTTCCTTGGAGAAGGAACTATATCCTCTAAGATTGAACTTGGTGAAGTTCAACCAGTAGAAGAACCTACACACTTTAAGGACATCATAGAAATCGATTGTGATTGAATCATACCCGGAACCCATTAATAGGAGATCCGGTAGAGTACCAAGTCAGCCGGACAGATACTATGGTTTCTTGGTCCGGAACGGTGATCCCATTGAGCTCGACGAGAATGATGAGGATCCGATCACCTATATGGATGCACTTCAGAGATTTGACTCTGAGGCGTGGCTTGGAGCCATGCGATCCGAAATGGAGTCCATGGAGATCAACAATGTATGGATATTGGTTGATCCACCTGAAGGGATAAAACCCATCGGGTGCAAGTGGATTTTCAAGAAAAAAAGGGGTGCAGATGGGAAGGTGGAGACCTATAAAGCCTATTTGGTTGCCAAGGGATATCGTCAGTGATATGGTATCGATTATGACGAGACATTCTCCCCTGTGGCAATGCTTAAGTCCATTCGGATCATGCTTGCTTTGGCAGTATATTTTGACTATGAGATCTGGCAAATGGATGTCCAAACCACTTTCTTGATTGGGGAGCTGGATGAGGACGTGTATATGATACAGCCTGAAGGGTTCACATCCATAGACGAGTCAAAGGTGTGCAAATTGTAGCGGTCCATTTATGGACTCCAAAAAGTATCTCGAAGTTGGAACATGCGATTGGATAGGTGTATCAAATCGTATGGCTTCATTAGGAACGGAGAGGAACCCTGCATCTATAAGTGGGTTAATGGTTCTGTGATTGTATTCCTGGTACTGTATGTTGATGACATTCTCTTAATCGGGAATGACATTGCAGCATTGCAAGGAATAAAGGTCTGATTATCATCTCAGTTCTCCATGAAGGACTTGGGTAAAGCTTCTTATATATTGGGTATGAAGATCTATAGAGATAGATCCAAAAGGCTTCTAGGATTGTCCCAGTCTACATACATTGATACCATGCTGAAATGGTTCAGCATGAAAAATTTGAAGAAAGGCTATCTCCCGACAGGTTTTGGAATTAGTCTTTCCAAGAAGGATTGTGCGACAACTCCTGAGAAAAGAGAGCGCATGAGTAGAGTTTCTTATGCTTCGGTAGTAGGCTCTATCATGTATGCTATGACATGTACTAGACCAGACGTGGCATACTCATTAGGAGTAGTGAGCATATACCAGTCTGACCCAGGTGAGGTGCATTGGAAGGTGGTTAAGACTATCCTGAAGTATTTGAGAAATACTAAGAACCATGGCTATTTATGGAGAACCTGACTTGAAACTTGTGGGATATACTGACTCCAGTTTCCAATCAGACAGAGATGATAGCAAGAGTGTGTCAGGGTTTGTGTTTACCTTGAATGGAGGAGCGATATGCTGGAAGAGTTCCAAGCAAGCAACAGTTGCAGACTCGGTATGCGAAGCAGAGTATATTGCAGCATCAAATACAGCAAAAGAAGCTATGTGGTTGTAGAAATTCTTTGGAGAGCTAGGGGTGGCACCTTCCCTAGATGATACTATTCCAGTATATTATGACAGCACAGGAGCCATTGCTCAAGCTAAGGAGCCAAAGTCTCATCACCGCACCAAGCACATTCTACGGTGCTATCATCTCGTGCGAGAGATCGTGGAACAAGGCGACATCAGTCTTATGAAGATCGATGGAAAGGAGAATCTAGCCAACCCCTTCACTAAAGCCCTCGGAATCAAAGAGTTCGACTATTGTAAAAGGGAAAGGGATATTAGACACTGTTCTGATTGGCTTTAATACAAGTGGGAGTTGTTGGGAATTGTGTCCCAAAGCTAATCGCCTAGGCTGTAGGCGGTTGTGCTCAGTATTGTAATTAGTATATGAATTAATAAAAAAAAATATTTTGGCAGCTCATCACATTATTAATTTCCCTGTAATGAACTCTATTTATGTGATGAAGTCCTTAGGACTGCACTGACATCGATATAGAGAGGATATATCAAGTAGTCCTTTAAAAGGTTCACAACCAAAGGATACATTATACATGACGGCAATATAGAGAGGATATATCAAGTAGTCCTTTAAAAGGTTCACAACCAAATGATACATTATATAGGATGGCAATATCAATTGTAGGTTGTTGTGGTTCACATTATCAAGTATAGGTTGTTGTGGTTCATATCGTTTAGTTGTCCTTTTGACCAAAGGAGTGTGGTGACACTGATGTGATCTATAAGTGGGATGTGTAACATCTTATTGAACGTGACTCCGTGGAGCTCTTTTCTGCCAAAGGATTACTCGTGATTGGATATGGGTATATGTGTCCCTCCGACTTGAGGTCACCATGGTAGCTTGCAAGCAACTCCCTGTGCTTTGGTGCTAGACTATCCGGATTTCTAATCTGGTGATGGAAGGTTTCTGGGTACAGGCAAGTACTTGTGGAGTAGTGATGGATCAAGATGGAATTGACCCATCCAAATTGTTTGGATTGAATGTCTTGCAGTGTCTCAATTTAGTAAATCCTTGGTCAAGGTAGTCGCAGTGAGGAGTCACTGGATTTGCAAGGTTGAGACATGTTGTAGATTGACTCAGTTAGGGTTGGTAGTCTAATCCTAGGTCATCTAGAGCATTGGAGGTCAAAGGGATGAATTATACAGTAACCATATACCAGAGGTTCGATAGATTGCTCTCGCATCTTTGACCGATTCGGATGCTAGGACCCATTGCTAGATGGTATCTTGTGCTGGTACTGGAAGTGTTCCAGTGCTACTGTTTAGGTTCGAACCTATGAGGTCACATGCCATTGAGGATTTTTTTTTGATCCAGGAACCGATCAACGATTGGAAATCGTTTCGGTATTAAGGTCAAAAGGTTTAATTGAGCACACATTGAATTTTTCTGGTCTGATTTGGATCAACCAGGATGGGTTTGGGTCAACCAGGAATCATTCTTGAAAGACCGGGATTGGACCTGATTTTTCTTAGTGATTGGGTTTTGTCGGACCAAGGTTTTTGGTGAACCATTTTTGGTTGGTTGTTGAACTGGTTTAAAAAGGATGGCTCCATGTTCTCGGCTTCCCCTGCTCTTGGTTCTCTCGGTAGTACCGTGTGGATGGATATGGACTGCTCTATATCGATTGCTGATTGGGTTTATGCAATTCCCATTGATCTGGAAAAGGTTTTCACGGTGGTTTTCTCCCGCGCATCATTGCTTGCTTCGGTCCCTGTTTTCACGATGTTCTCTTCCAACGAGTTTTCTCCCAGCAACATTCAAACACCATTTTTGATGGGTTCCTTGATCACATTGTTCCCGGTTTCACCGATTGAATGGGATAAGATCACATCTTGATCGGCTGCGCGTGGGAGATCAGTTTTTGATCCATTGCACAGTGATAAGGAGAGGGTCTGGTGAAGCAATCTGCCGTTAGAGTATACGGATGAGGAGTTCGTCCAGTGCCGCACGCCATTCCTTCTCACGGATCGCTGGTTGATCGGACGCTGCCATGGGTCTCTCACGGTGACTCTCCTGCACGCCTCTTCCCTTTTCTCACGATCTTTTCCCTGCCCTACACGAGTGTTCTCCACCTATTATTTATTTGGTTGAAGCCGTGAGATGGAGAGCAATAGAGATTTCATTGTTGGAGGCCGTGAGAGTTGTTTTTAAAGCAGGGCGTGCGAGAGAAGTAGAGAGGAAATAATAGGGCATGAAAAGAGGAAGAAACAGGGGAAGTAAGAGGGTGATTTTCAGCGATCCGGGCATCAGATTTTGTGACAAATTTCTGTGTGCAAAAATTTGTTAAAGTGTTCCGTGACACAGAAATTTGTTGAAGTGTTCCATGATTTCCTTCTCTGGTTCTTTAGTTTTCAGTGTATGCTATTCGTGGAGTCTAGGCGGTCTTGAAAAAGACTGTACATGTTTGATTTTCCTGCTCCACATATCTTAACCTGTTCTTGGATTCTTGGTGGACTAGCATCCATCCGGGAGTTGGATCAGCGAGAGCCCATGTATGGATACTCTAGAGGGTGGATACTTGGACACCTCAAGAGATTGCACCGATCCTTTCCACTTCTTGATGTATTGCAGATCTTATTTGCTGTTGAAAGAGTTCAACTGGTCGCTGCTGATATGTTCTGATAAATGAGGGAGTCGGATTCTTCTTGCTTCGGTCAGATATATTTTTTATTTTGGTTATCATGCATGTCTAGATCTAGTTGTTATCGTATGATTTATTATTATTGCACTTGCCTATACATGCCTGTATATTTTGTTACATGCATCATGAGATATTAGATCCTGTGCATGAGTAGGTTTTTTTCGTTGCATGCTTAAAAATTTTTAATTATGCAATACCTGCTCTCTAGTATAGCATGCCTAGGGTAGGTGTCCGCTGCACTTGGTTTTCCTTCAGTAATATCGGTTGAGCAAGGAGCTATTGTGTAGGGTAGGAATATCACAGATAATATCTTAATTAGTCAAGAGATCATGCACTCAGGCATGCCACTCGGAGGAGAGTGCTTATGGCAGTCAAAGTGGACATGAAAATGGCTTATGATCGCATCCTCTAGTCCTTTGCTTTGCAAGTGCTTCACCACTTTGGGTTCCATCCTATATTTATCGGCATGGTAGTCCTCTAAATTGCAAATCTTCAATATGCCATATTAATCAATGGATCTACTACTAAATAGATTCATCCTGCTAAAAGGCTGCGTCAAGGCTGCCCTTTATCCCTTTATATTTTTATTTTATGTACTGATATTTTTTCTAAGTTTTTCAAATATGCAGTGCAACATCACTTATTAAAGGTTTTCTCCCCTCATGTCAATGGTCCGAAAATTTTCCATATTCTCTATGCAGATGACATGCTTTTAGTCATGCGAGCTACTATCCGGGATGCGATATGTTTGAAAGTAATTCTCGACTCCTACTGTACTATGTCGGGGCAAGCCATCAATGCCTCTAAATCTTATGCCACCTTCAGTCCTACTACTTTATCAACCACTAAGAGAACTATATGCTCTGTTCTTCAAATAATAAAAAAAGGGATATTTGGAAATATCTAGGAGTTCCTTTATCAGGAAGCAAGTTAAAATCTAATGAATTTTTTTATCTTTTTGATGCAGTCACTTCAAGAATTGAAGGCTAGAAGTGGCGAACTCTATCCTTGGCAGGCAGATTGACTTTAATACAATATGCGCTATCAACTTTTGCTAACCATATCATGGCAGTCATACACATTCCTAACAAAGTGCTCAAAGACCTTGAGAAGAATATATGTTCCTTCTTATGGGGGCACATTGTCAGGTCATGTGCTGTACATCTGGTCTCTTGGGACAATATTTGCACCCCAAAATATCAAGGGGGCTTGGTATTATCTCCCTTTTTGATAAACGCAAGGCTCTCTTTACTAATCTGGCTGCAAATCTAATCCTTCAACCCACTTCATTGTGGCCTCATTTGGTAACGGCAAAATATAGATTTCCTGGCACGCGGTTTAATTACAGAAATTGTCCTAAGTGCTCACATACATGGAAATCAGTGGTGGACTATGGCCATAAAATAAGCTTTCAATTTATCTAGAAGATTGGATCCGGAGAAGATGTTAAATTCCTTGAGCATCCTTGGTTTACCAACATCTCGTTATCTCTCTTGCCCACTTACCAAAATATGGATGTTGAGGTTCATAACTGGAATATCCAATATCTGATTACTCCTGAAAGGAATTGGAATACGGATTTGCTTCATTGCCTCTTTTCTGATCATATGACCCATCAGATTATTAAGATTCAGCTTCCTTTGGGCCTCTGGAAAGATTATATTATTTAGAGTCCGATGGGGAACATGCAGGTGGTTCTCAAAGATATGTATAGCATTGTTTGCCAATCTAATCACAACTATACAACCTCTTACTCCTGGTTGTGGAAGTTAGACACTACCATGAGAGTAAAGATCTTTTGGTAGAAGCCACTCAAATGCAAATTGCCTTACAAGAAATTTTTCTGTAACAAAGGAATTCTTAACAATGACCAGATTTTCTGTGACATTTGTCAAACCCAAATTGAGGATTGTGATCATGTTATTAATGATTATCCTTTTGCTCAACATTGTTGGTAGTTAATAGCTTCAAGTTTTGGTTGGCCGAATTATTTTGAATCTCTGACCCAACTTGAGACAATATTGTCTCATTCGCAGCTCCACAAGGACATCAAAGCTACTCTCGCTTATGTGGCCTAGTTACTTTGGAAGGTTCAAAATGAAAGAATATTTCAAAACAACCCTTCTACTCCAGTCAACATTGCCAGGTGTACTCATGCTCATCTCTTATTATATTAGCAAAATAATATTATTGAACAACTTGAGAACCGGTGATGGAACTGGGAACGACCAAACCTCCTTCTAACCAAACACCCGGGTCACCCGAGTCCTAAACTAGTTCGCTAGCTTCCCCCTCCCATGGGAGTTCTCAAGTTGAACTTTAATGCTTCTATAACAAAGGAAGTAACTTCTATTACTTATATTATTCAAGATTGGCAAGGTCTTCTTTTTCTTGTAGGAGGCAAGCAAATTACTCACTCTACTATCCCTCATACAGAGCTCATGGCAGCTTGGAATGGAATTAAAAGTTTTTTACTTACCCAGACAAGCAAAATCTTATTATTGAAGGTGACTCTTTAACTACGATAAGGTGGGTCACAAATCCTCGAACCAACTCCTTGCTTCTTAACCCTTTGCTCAAAGATATTATGAATTGGAAGTCTTGTTTCCACTTCATTTCCTTTCAACATGTCTATCGAGAATCAAACCGAGCTGTGGATTTCTTAGCTTCCTTGGCCCGACAAGGTGAATTTACCATTCATCCTAAAGATCCTATTCTTCTAAAACTTGCAACAATTATGTGGACTGATCTTTACGGAATAGCATTCCAAAGATGATGAGCTGCAAAAAGTACTTAGTTTATCAATATTCTACAATTTTTTCTATGGCCATGGAAGAATTATATTATGATACTTCCTGCTCAAGGTGCCCACAATTCAAGCATCATGGTCTTACATGCCTCCCAATCATTTTACTCACCAAGTTTAACATTGCACCAAACTTTGATCGTTGTTCCCGCATCCAAACTCTAAATCAGGAGGCAAGGCAGCTGATTGGTCATCATTATCCAATCATTACACATCTTCATCAGCTTCCTTTCCATACTTCAACTGCTTCTACACTTGGTGGATTGATTAACAGGAGAAAATACAAAAGGCAAGGACATGAAAGAATAAGAAAAAGGAAGGAAAAATTAAAATACATTGGAAAAAATTGGAAAAATAAAAAAATAAAAAATACAAGAAATAAAATATTTTAGAAGGAAAAAATGATAGAAAAAACCTTCTATTTACGCTTACTATTATATCTATTTTTGTAGATCTCCTTTAAAGTGCATCAAAGGCTTAGAAATCTACTCATACTACTGTGCCAATGGGTTCTCACACATTTGTTAGTAGGAATGCATCAGTCCAATCTGTTAAATACACATTACAATAGTCATACAACTCAACTACTCTGTTCAAATGACCAACTAAATGATCAACATGAGTATCATACATATGCTGTTATACTTACAGTTCTCTGATTAATTTGGTTATATCACTGAAGCCTATTTCGAATACCTAGATACTGCACTACTGGGAATTCCTCATTTTATTGCCTTGATTGGTCCCTAATACTGTTGTATCTGCTGACATGGAGTCCATCTGGATGCTGGCTGTCAGCTGATAGGTGGAGGTGCCACCTGAGCATGGCACCCAAGCGAGGAGCCGAAGTGAGCTCCCCTACCGAGGTCAGCTCCCGATTGGGGTCGAGCTCATACTACCACCAACTGAAGCAAGGAGGACAACAGAAATTTGAATCATGGCAGGAAAGCGGGTTGTCTTCATCAAGGCCTCGCCATTGGGATGGTACAACTGACAAGCAACGGCCTGCCGCCTGAGGCTTATGGAGGGAGATGCCTTGCTAGAGCACCAGGATCCCCTCAGGCCCCAGTTTACACTGATCGGGAAGGGACACCCCATTCGAGGCATGGTGCCCCTCGACCTACTGTCTGCATCACCCAAAAGAAGAAGGTCGCACCAAAGGATTCAAACCCTGGGGTGATCGTCTACATACCAATGCTTTGCCAAGCTTTTCAAAACATGACGACCAATCAGAATGTTAGAGCCAATGACATAACTCCCTGTCCCAAAGGGAGAAAGGGGAGCTCATGCACAGTTCCTGAATGCTACCAGATATGTCAACCCTCGGGACTTCCCCAGGAAGGGAACATCTGGGAAGCAAGCTCAAGGGGCAACATAGCCTTTCCATAACAAAAAAAAGGGGCCTTCGATCAAAGAAGGAACAAGCCACGAACAAGTCACAAGCCACAAGCAAGCAAGGGGAATGCGAGGTAACTGTCGGCACATAGAAGGAGAGAGCAAACTAGACGAAATGCTCTAAGGCTACCAGGGAATTTGTTGGAAGAATCCCACGGATACAACCAACCCTGCTCGGGCTCTCCTTCTCCATCGACGCTCCTTTCCCACTCTCTTGCTTTCTTTTCTCTAAAAAACAACCTCCGAACATGGAGACCTCACCAGCATCCACCAAGGAGGATATGTTCTCCTGGATCGCCCACTGACTTGATCGTCGAAGTGCCCTCGCCAGAATTCCCGGCCTGGGTCTTTTTTTCTTTTGCAAGATCGGGTGAGCACCTAGGATTACGGACGAGGAGGGCGACGCCCGATGCCATGATGGAGCTATAGGCCATGACGGTCTAGGAGGCAACAGATTGGCATGCCAGGTAGGGGGGCAGGACATGGAAATATTAGTCAAACTAGTCCCCCACCATAAAAGCAGCTCCACTTGGGGCATGGTGGTGACACGTGCATGGGAAGCCTCCACCAGCCACGTAGGAGGTCCTCCTTCTCATGGAGGCCCACGCAACCTAGAGGGGGAGCTCCCCACTCAATTGCAATCACTCCCAATGGATGTTTAGCTCACCGTGCTTGCCCAGCAGACACAGACTCTGACCATGGCTGTGTAGCAGTTGCAGCATCAGTACAGGTCCCTGGCCACACAATAACAATCAGGGACCCCCATGGCCCTAGCCGCTCGACCGGTAGTTTGTAGTCCTTCCAAGGTAGGCCACCATAACCACAAGACATGACTGATCCCCAGGGTAACCTCCGAACCCCAAAAAAGTGACAGAGGAGCGGGTTGGCCGATCAGGAGAACCGGTCCCCAATCTTGAAGCACTCCGCCCTCAGGCACCGTAGATGCTGTCAGAGTAAGGCCCCCCATCATGACCCTTCTCAGTGGTCACCTCTGTCCTCTCTAATAGCCTCAACGGAAGGCTCCACTGATGAGGCTATCGGGCGCATGGCAGAGAAGCACCTAGAAGAACAAGAGCATAGGCCAGCTGAACTGTCCCGCCAGTTGGCCAACATGCAAGGCTCCTCCTGCGAGCCAGCGAGCCATGATGCCTGACTGCCCTTCTCCCGAGAGATGCAAGAGGGGCCGATCCCGAGTCGGTTCTGCATGTCCCAGATGGATCCCTACGATGGGACCGCCGACCCCCTAGAGAGCTACAAGGCTCTCATGAGAGTCTATGGGGCAACAGATGCCCTCCTTTGCTAGCCTTCCCCGCTACTCTTTGGAAAGCTGCTCGAGTCTGGTTCACTCGCCTTGAACCTGAGAGCATCAGTTCCTTTGCGAAGCTAGAAAAAATTTTGTGGCACACTTCGATGCTTGTCGGAAGGTGCTGCAAGAAGCTGATAGCTTTTTCTCCATCAGGCGCAGAACCACGAGTCCTTGCAAGACTATGTGACCCACTACAAGGCTGCCGCACTAAAGATCTACAATCTAGACGAGCCCATCACCATGCTGGCACTAAAGAGAGGGCTCCGGACTTCCCGCCTGACCTACTCCCTAGAGAAAAAGCTGCGGAAGATGTACTCTGACCTCCTCCTCCGTGCCCATAAGTATATCCGTGCTGAGGAGGTGGACCACACCAGGTGAGAGCTGGATGGGAAGCCTTTGGAGAAACGAACCCCGGGGGAAGCCCCAGGGACACGTAAGCCCGGGCCAAACCCGAGTTCCCAAACGAGGCCCAAGCTGAAGAGCGGCCCCATTCCGGAGAAAACATATACTCCTCTCCTCACTCCGAGGTTGAAGTTTCTCATGGAGATTGAGGGTGAGCACTACCTACGTCGCCCTCCCCCACTAGGGTTGTTCGGCGACCACGATAAGACAAAATACTGCCAGTTCCACTGTGACCAAGGCAACGACACCGAGGAATGCTGCCTCCTCAAAAGAAAAATTAAAGATCTGATAAGGAGGGGCTACCTCGAAAAGTTCATGGGAGGCAAGACCCTAGCGGAGCCTCAAGTGCTTGTGGCCTTTCCTCCTGTCCCTGTAATCGACAATCGGCCAACCGAGAAGCCCGTGGGTATGATATATTGGGGGACAAACTCTTTCCAGACTGGGAAGGTCCCTACAGAGTATTCGAGACCCTTCCCCCTAGAGCCTACTATCTTATCGAACTCATCGGCATCCAGTTCACGTGAGCCTGGAATGACAAAAGTCTAAGGACATACCACCAATGATGTAAGGCTCCCTCCTTTCAATAAAAGATTTCTTTCAGTGCAACATTGTCTTTGCCTTGCAAGAACACCATCGCCTGACCCCAGGCCTAGCGATCCAAGCTGGAAAACTCCTGAAGCCCCACACCTGTTGCTGAGTCCATAGCACAGGGATGTCAGCCGGGAATCCCTAGGGGTCCTGCCATCTATCGCTTGACTCTTAGTTCAGCTCTTTCCATGCTCACAGTCCAAAGATGTCTGCGATGACTCAACGAAGTCCCGCCATCTACCACGAGGCTCACAGTTTGGCAACCGCTATGCTAATAGTTTGAAGATGTCCGCAAAGACTCCAAAAGGCCCCCTCCATCTATTGCCTGATTCTCAGTTCAGCTCTTGCCATGCTCACAGTCCGAAGATGTTTGCAGCGACTAAATGAAGTCACGCCATCTATCGCGAGGCTCACACTTGGCATCTACTATGCTAATAGTCCGGAGATGTCCGCAGGGAATCCTAGCGGTCTCGTTGTCAACCGCCTGTCTCTCAGTTCAACTCTTGCCATGCAAACAGTCCGGAGATATCCACGATGACTAAACAAAGTCCCGCCATCTACCGCGAGGCTCATAGCTTGGCATCTATTATGCTAACAGTTCAGAGATGTCTGCGAGGAATCACGACGGTCCTGTTGTCCACCGCCTGACTCATAGTTCGGTACCAAAGCCGTAAAACATTCGAAGCCCCGCACTCAAGCCGAGAGCCATAGTGCCCTGTACCAAAAGCCGGGAGCCACAGCACCCTGCACTAAAGTCGGGAACCTCCGACACCCTGCACCAAAGTCGGGAAACTTTCAAAGCCCCGCACTCAAGCCGGGAGCCATAGCACCCCGCACCAAAGCTGGGAGCCACAGTGCCTCGCATTAAAGCTGGGAACCTCCGACGCCCCGCATTAAAGCCAGAAAACTTCTGAAGCCCCGCAGTCAAGCCAGGAGCCACAGCGCCCCGCACCAAAGTTGGGATCCATATCACCCCGTACCAAAATCGAGAAACTCTTGAAGCCCCGCATCTGTCACCGTGCTCACAGTCCAGAGATGTCAGCAGGACATCCCAGAAGTTCTACATCTACTGCCTTACTCATAACTCGGCACCGCAAGCAAGGAAACTCTTGAAGCCTTGCACCTGCAGCTATTCTCGGCGGGACACCCTAGAAGTTTCGCTATCTATCGCTTGACTCACAGCTCGGCACCTCAAGCCGGGAAACTCCTGAAGCTTCGCATTCAACCCACTAAACCCATAGTTCGGTGATGGCAAAACAGGGCACTCCTGAAGGCCCACACTCCACCAGCCGGACTCAGGGCCAGTAAGGACAATTTCGAGACTCCTTAAGTCAAGTGTCCCAACTTGACGGTCTCTCAGGGCCGCTCAGGCCCCCTCAAGCCATCCGCAAGCTCTCAACTCAACTGGAGAGTTTCCAAGATAAGCAGCTACTGAAGAGGTTTGAGGTAACCATAAAAATAAGAACTCAATGAAGCAAAAAGGACTTCATTGATATTGCATGAAAAGATACATCATCAATGCACCCCTGACATGACGGGTGATCCCAAAATAGAAAGGAAGATTCAGGAAAGAAATTGAAGCCTATCCCTTTGTAGGTTCATTCCCAGGATGATGGGTAGGCATGCCGGCACCCCCTTGGGCCTCTGCAACTCCCGTCGACGGGACTTCCTCAGCAACAGGAGTAGGCTCCACCTCAGCCATGGCAGTAGGAGTCGCAGCTCCCCCTGAGCTTCCACCAAGGTCGCTCGGGACCACGACCTCATCCAGCTTCTGCTCCAGGAAGAGCAGGGCCACCAGAGATCTGTAGACCTCGAAACCTTTGATGAAGGAATCCGTGGCCGCCTTCCAGACTTCATCAAAAAATGCCATCAAGGCCCTGAAAATGGGCACAGCCTTGGTGGCCTCCTTCTTGGCAGCCTCCTTCAAGGCCACCGCCTCAGCGGCTCTCTCTTCGATTGTTGACAGCCGAGCCTGCATTGCCTCCAGCTACGCTTGGAGGCCACTCCTTAGCTCTTCTGCCTGGGCAGCTTCTGCTTTGAGCTCCCCCACTCAGTGGGAAGCCCATCCCTTTCTCAGAACAAGGACACTTCGAGGTCCCTAACCCAGTTTTCAGCATCGACCACCTTGGCTTGGAGGACATTATCCTTCTCCTCCAAGGCCCGGGCCCTGTCAATTTGCTCCCGGGCCTCAGTCGCTAGCGATGCCCTTTCTTGCTCCTGCCAGGCATCTCTCTTTTTCCACTGGGTGTAGTAGTCGTGGACGAGAAGAATATCAGTCCCGATCTACATCATCAAAGGTGTTAGCTATGGCAACCAGACTGAAGCAATAGAAAAGAAGAAGACTAACATGAAGAGGAGGGGAAGGGTGCCAAGAAGGGCCTCTGGCAGCTTCCTGCCTCCCCTCTCACAATGGTCGCATGACTGGATCGTGAACTCCATCATGCGCTCTGCAAGTGCAAGATCCTGGGTGACCGTCGAGTTCGGTTTCACCCCAAGTGCCGCCCTCCGGACAACAGCCCTCCTCGATGCTGGGGGCACTGTCGCATCCAAGGGAACCACCTCCGAAGGCATCTCATACAGCGGGGGGGAGTTCATTTCCATAGGTGGTGTCATCGTCGGTGGCCGCTCTGCCACCCTCTCTCCCACCATGTCCACCTCGATGACTACGGGAGGCTGGACCGCAACAGCAGCAGCCAGCCTGGCTTGTGCACTTGTGCTAGGTTCTCGGGCCGAGAGTTGGGCTTGTTGCCTTGAAGGCCCAAGGGCTGACTCGATCGCTCACCCCGCAGGGCCAGGGACTGAAGCAGGCCCTGCCCCTTGGCTGGGCTCGACTCGGTGAGGGAAGACAAGTGGGCAGGGAAGGATCGTTGGTGAGCTAAGAAGTTGTTAGGGATTAGGGTACCACAAAAAAAAAATTATATTTTTTTATATTGTGGTACCCTAATCCCTGGTGACTTCTCAGCTCGCCAATGATCCTACCCCCCCATTTATCCCCCATCATTTTTTGGTATCAGAGCCAAGAGGTTTAGGGTATCCATTATTTCCTTTTTTTGTCCCATCTTATTCATGTTATTCATGCTATTCTTTGCTTATCCTTGATTTATCCTTGAGTTATTCTTATAATCTCCTTGATCCATCTGCCACCATCTCCATCGCCAACTCACCAGTGCCACCATCATGCCACCGTCGGGCGCTAAGATGAAGTCCCGCAGTCCATTAGATCAACTCCCACTGATGGCCCCCTTGCTGTCACGCCGCCATGCCTGAGCACCTCTCCAACATTCACCACTCCCACCTCCAGTAGTCCATCGCTCACCGTGCCAACTCCATCGCCTCCTTCCACTACCACCTGAGAGGCCATCGTCCACCGTTGCTCCCCCATGACCGTTAAGCTTCGACCATCAGCGATCCACTGCCACATTGACCCTCAGCCCCTTCCTGCTCCATCACTAGCCACCGTCGACTCCGCCTTGACCACTGCCACCGGCGAAGCATGCCAAAAGTCCCCCTATTTTGCCTGCATCGATCATCCATGGAGAAGAAGATTAGCATGAACATGAAAGCAGGGCTGGCATCGTTTACCGACTTCAAGGAAAAAGAGCATGCTAGATCTCCTCCCTGCCTCCTCCCATTGTCGATGATGCTGATGCACCCCACTACCACCCTACTCCCCGTCGGGTACCCATCCCCTCTACCGGCAATCGAGAACATCTGACGACAACACCGGACTCCTCTGGATGCACACCCAGGCCGAACTTTGGCCTTTCCGTGATCAGAGAGACTAGCCGAGATGTTCACCGTGCCGGCCTTCTCCTCGTCCATGCCACCGTCTCCGCCCTAGCCTCGTTGCCAATGAGATCTGCCGAGAGCCCCTCCTCCATTCTGCCCGGCCTCCTTCTAAGGATGAAGGAGATGCCCGCATGATCGTGAAGGCAATTGCCCTTCACTATTGCCAACTTCAGATCAGCATGGATTTTAGAGATGCATGGATTTTAGGGTTGCATGGATTTTTGAGTCACGCGGATCTCAGAGTTGCATAGCTCTCAAAGCAGAGCTGATGAAAAAATAAGCAAAAATAAATAAATAAATAAATAAGGGGTGAGCCTAGCCTCTTTTAATTTGATTGGTTTTGATTCCATCAAAGCCCTCACGGATCCAAACTCGACGGAGTCGAGTTCTCCATACTCTAGGAGAATGATGGGGACCTGAGAGCTATCAGCTACCACGTGAAGTCCCAGCAGGCATCATCCACCCTATTAGGCATCCCAAGATTCTCATATATCCACTCAAGCATAAAAGGCAGTAGATCAACATCCCATATAGAAATTAGAGACCACCCAGGAGAAGATGGAAGGGAGTATCAGGCAAATCAAGCAGCATTTGGGCGCCCACTCTCCTTCCCTCTTTCATAAGATTTTATTTCCTTGTGTTGACCACCCTTTTATGAAATGTTTGTGGCGCCCTCCATCTTTTCTTGTAGCATGAAATCTCTTGCCCTTCTAGTCCCATCTCTTATGGCATGTAGTTGGCACCAACAAGGAAGCTTGTTGGCGACCCTTTTTATGTTTATTTTTTCATGTATTCCAAGGGCTAGGGTTCCCTATATAAGGACCCCTCTCTTGTATTGAAATGAATAATAATGATGATGATTTGAGAAGAGTGATTCTTTGTTCTGCTTCCGTAAAGGAGTGGGCATGAGGCCCATCTTGCCTTCGCCTTCGGGCATCAAGGGGGTGAGACCCTATGCCTTCACTTTCGAGCATCGAGGGGCATGAGGCCCTAGTTATCCCCTTCCCAGTCGAGTCCTCTCTATTGTCTTAGAGATTTTCCTTCACAACCCCAGGTAGCAATTTAGGTGGAATGCCCTAGGCTCCGCATGTAGTGAGATGGGTGGGATGCCCTAGGCTATATGTAGTGGGGTGGGTGAGATATCCTAGAAGTGAGAGGTCTCTCCGTGAATGTAAGTCCCAAGTCCATAGAGTGTCCATCTTCTCTATCCCTCCATGGCCTTGGAAAGTTACCCTCACGGCTCCATTAGTGAGGTGGGTGACATGCCCTAGAGGTGAGAGGTCTCTCCGTGAGTATGAGTTTCCAAGTCCATGGCTGTCCAAACCCCTACCTTCCATCCTCGTTATTTCCTTCACCACCTCCATCAAATAATAATAATAATAATAATAATAATTTTTTTTTTGTGGTACCCTAATTCTTGGCGACTTCTCAGCTCACCAACGATCCTATCCCCCCACCTATCCCCCATCACTCAAGCCCTCTTTGGTGGAGCCTTCTAGGGCTCGAACGGTAGGCCTCTCCTCTGGGTGGACTCCAGAAGCTCCTCCACCGAGAACTTCATGCCTGCAAGAAGAAGAAGATAAAGGTCAGCAACAGATCGAAAAAGACTCATGGAAGAAGAGACATCCCCCCGGACTCACCTAGCCCCTGGATTGGGCTGATCCCGGTATCGAACAGGTTTTGCTCTGATAGCAAAACCTCGAGGGAGGGGATCTGATCGAAAATGAGCTGGTCATATATTTCCTGATTAGAGGCCTCGACCTGGGAGTTCCAGTTTGGGATCCTATCCATATCACTCCAGACCCAGTCCACCCCTTCAACAGAAGCAAAGAAGAATTTACTCTTCCACCCTTTGATGGAAGAGAGATGCTCAAACTTTATGCCCTTTGGGCAAGGAGAAACAAACCACCACTCGTCTTCAGTCGAGTGGCATTTCAGGATAAAGAAGGCCCTGAACAGGAAGAAACAAGCGACAATCCCATGGAAGTGGTAGAAAATAATGAAGCAGTTAATAACCCTAATGGCATTAGGGTCCAACTGGGCAGGAACAAGATGGTAGTTATTGAGGAAAGAGAGAAAGAAGGGGTGAAAAGGCAAACGAAGGTCCCTAAGAAAGAAATCATCGTAGAGGGCTATTCGACCTGGGCCACTAGAGGTGACCCGCTCTCCTGGTCCTGAAATCGAGAGTTGGATGGAATCCAAGATCCCGTAGGTGGCCAGGATCATAGAAAGATCCTTCCTGGTCATCATCGAAGCAACGCTAGAAGGCCCGGTTGGATGAGAAGACCTGGAAGAAACAACAAGAGCAGAAGAGATAGGAGGAACAGGAGGGGCCCTAGGCCCACGTATGACTACTCTGGTCGGGTGAAGGCTCCTATAGATGATGGAGGAACCTCCTCCTCCTCATCAAAAGATGGAGTCCTCGATCGAGAGGGTCCTGCCTCATTGGGGTTTCGGGAAGAGCGATGGTTTCGACCGGACAGGGCCATCCAAGATTAAAGAAAGAAGGAAGTGTACAGGGAAGGAAGGTCTGGGAACCTTACAAGAAAACTCAGACTAGCCAGAGAAGAAGGAGAAGGCCAAGGAGGCTAACCTGGTTGTTGGGGAAAAGATAGCTGGGGGAAGGAAGAAGCTCTGGTCTGACAGCGAGCGGGAAAGTTTCGAAAGGGATGATTAGGGAAAAGCTTACCCTCTTTTCAAAGTAGCTAGACTACAGCCGTACATCCTTTCGGCACTCCTACCACTGGATGGGCACCACGTGGCAACATCGACCAAAGGCGATGCCCCGATGCAATGAAAATAGCCCCGGGTCATACATCCACCATTATGCTTCCTCGGACCCGCTAATGTGGCACCCCCATACTGGCTTCATGGCATGGCACGCGAAGTGGCGATGATCGTGGCATTCAATGGCACCATATTTTAGCCTTTCCATGCCACCTCCGCAATTACTTCCTTGGCCCTAAGCACGACGTTTTGTCAAGACTTGGGAACAGGAGGCAAATGAAGAAGCGACATCACTGGGTCCCGCTCGGATCCAGCCAACAAAGATTGTGACCACAAGCTCTATCCTTTAGAGTCCTTCCACTGGGTTAGCTCCCCCCAGGTCGAGACTCCAGTCAAAGTTGAACTCCACCTTTTGCTGGGTTGGCTCCCCCGAGGTCGATACTCCAGTAGAAGCCAAATTTCTCCTCGAGTCCTTTCACTGGGTTGGCTCCCCCCAGGTCGAGAATCCAATCGAAGTCAGACTCCACCTTCTGTTGGGCTGGTTCCCCCAAGGTCAAGACTCCAGCAAAAGCCAAATTCCTCTCTAAGTCCTTTCGCTGGGTTAGCTCCCCCTAGGTCGAGACTCCAGCCAAAGTCGGACTCTACCTTCTGCTGAGCTAGCTCCTCCGAGATCGAGACTTCAGTAGAAGCCAAATTCCTCTTCGAGTCCTTTTGCTAGATTGGCTCCCCCAAGATCGAGACTCCAGTCGAAGTCGAACTCCATCTTCTGTTGGGCTAGCTCTCCCTAGGTTAAGACTCCAGCAAAAGCCAAATTCCTCTCAGAGTCCTTTCGCTGGGTTTTCTCCCACCAGGTCGAGACTCCAACAGAGCCACATTCCTCTTCGAGTCCTTCCACTAGGTTGGCTCCCCCCAGGTCAAGACTCCAGTCGAAGCCGGACTCCACCTTCCGCTGGGTTGGCTCCCCCCAGGTCGAGACTCCAGCAGAAGCCAATTTTGTATTCGAGTCCTTTCGCTAGGTTGGCTTCCCCCAGTTCGAGACTCTAATTGAAGCCAGACTCTACCTTCTGCTAGGCTGGCTCCCTCATGTCGAGACTCCAACAGAAGCCAAATTCCTCTTCGAGTCCTTTCGCTGGGTTGGCTCCCCCCAGGTCGAGACTCTAGCCAAAGCTAGACTCCATCTTCTGCTGGGCTAGCTCCCCCTAGGTCGAGAGTCCAACAGAAGCCAAATTCCTCTTCGAGTCCTTCCACTGGGTTGGCTCCCCCCAGGTCGAGACTCCCGTCGAAACCAGACTCCACCTTCTACTGGGTTGGCTCCCCCAGGTCGAGGCTCTAACAGAAGCTAAATTCTTCCTCAAATCCTTCTGCTGGGCTAGCTCCCCCAAAGTGCACATCCATGAAGGGCACAATCGCGGCCTGCCCAAGCGGAGAAAGGAAGGGAAGGAAGACACAAGACAATGTAGTTGGAATACAAGATGTTTTAGTTGAAGAGAAGTAGAAGGCTGCATCAACTAAGTATTCTTCACTCCAGGGGTAAATACTTAACACCCTGGAAAGCTACACAAAAAAAAAAAAAAAAAAAAAAAAAAAAAAAAAGAGAAAAGAAGAGAAGAAAGAAGAAGAGGAGACAAGAAGGAGAAGTGCACAATAGTCAAAACAAAAGCCTTCATTGATCAAAAGTCTCTTACATCCTACAAAGGTTCCCAACAAGCCAGGAAGCCTCCCGGAGATCTAAGTTACAGATAAGGAGGGATCCTCCATGGTTATGGACCCTACTTCCAGAAGCAGCTGGAGGTATGCCAGTCTCTCCCTCAACCGAGCTTCCTGGGAAGGAAGATGACAACATGTCCGCCTCTACCGCACCATCCTCCCAAGAGTTCATTGGGTCTCCAAAGCCTGAAATCAGCTCCATCACCCCAAGGATGCAGGTGCCCTTCCTCAAGTGAACATCCGAGGAAGGAGTACGGCAATGCATCCTCCTTGACCGCATCGTCCTTCTTGGATTTCACTGATCTGGTGATTCCACGGTCAGCTATGGCCGCTCCTCGTTATGCCACTCTTAGTAGCACCGTGGCAACCACGGCCTTCTCCCTGGTGATTGCGACTGTGGCCATGCCTCCATTCAATTGCATGACCAGGTGCACCCAGGAGGTTCACAGGTAGGTTGCTCCCATCACACGGGCAACCACCTTCTCTGCCCCCGGGGCCTCTCCAATTCCTCCTCCTTCAAGGAAATCTCGAGCTCAACAGACTTCTTCTCTGACCGAGATGCCCCCGCCAAGACACCGGCCAGACATTCTCGGAGAAACATCATGCAGCCTCTTGGCCCTTCGTTCAGGGACCTGAAGCTCACCAGAAAATCTCCCTTGGTACAAGCCAGGAGAGAAGAGTTAAAGAGAAGAAGCATTGGAGAAGGGAGGAGACTCAGCGAAGGCCTATCCACCTATCCTTAAAAAGGCAAGGGATGGCTTCTTTGGAACAAATATTGCCGCTCCCTCGTACCGATTGAAGGTATGTGCCTCATTAATTGCCAAGCCAGCTAGAAGACACCACGTACTGGCGTCGGATAACCCGAACGCTTCATTCCCAAAGGATTCATGTCGACCCAGGAGAAGCATTTATGACTGCCATCGAAAAGCTGAGCACCATGAAACCCCCATCAATGCAAAGGTGTGGTCTACGAAGCACAAGCATGCAGAGACATCGAAAATGTAAGAGACGTCCCAATCCACATCAGCACGATCATTACTCTCCACGCCCTGAGCATCGTACCATCTTCCGGGCTCGAGAGTGGAGGGCAACTAATATGACTATATCCACTGACGTGGAGTCCATCTGGATGTTGGCTATCAGCTGGCAGGTGGAGATGCCACCTGAGCATGGCGCCCAAGCAAGGAGCCGAAGTGAGCCCCCTGCTGAGGTCAACTCCCAACTGGGGTCGAGCTCATACTACCACCAACTGAATCAAGGAGGATGACAGAAATTTGAATCGTGGCGGGAAAGGGGGTTGTCTTCATCAAGGCCCCGTCGCTGGGATGGTATGACTGACAGGCGGCGGCCCATCGCCTGAGGCCTATGGAGGGAGATGCCTGGTCGGAGCACCAAGATCTCCTCAGGCCCCGATTTACACTGATCGGGAAGGGATGCCCCATTCGAGGTGTGGCACCCCTCGACCTACTATCTGCATCACCCAAAAGAAGAAGGTTGCGCCAGAGGATTCAAACCTTGGGACGGCCGCTCACATACCAATGCTCTGCCAAGCTTCCCAAAATATGGCGACCAACCGGAATGTCAGAGTCAGTAACATAACTCCCTGCCCCAAAGGGAGAAAGGGAAGCTCATGCACAATTCCTGAATGCTACCAGATGTCAACCCTCGGGACTCTCCCAAGAAGGGAACATCTGGGAAGCAAGCTCAAGAGCAACACAGCCTCTTCATAACAAAAAAAAGAGGGGCCTTCGACCGAAGAAGGAACAAGCCACGAACAAGTCACAAGTCACAAGCCATAAGCAAGAAAGGGGCATGCAAGGTAACCGTCGGCACATAGAAGAAAAGAGCAAACCAGATAAAATGCTCTAAGGCTACCGGAGAATTCGTCGGAAGAATCCCACGGACACAGCCAACCCTGCTCGGGCTCTCCTTCTCCGCTGACACTCCTTTCCCACTCTCTCGCTTTCTTTTTCCTAAAAAATAACCTTCCAACATGGAGACCTCACTGGGATCCACCAAGAAGGATTTGTTCTCCTAGATCGCCCACTGACTTGATCGTCGGAGTGCCCCTACCGGAATCCCCAACCCGTGTCTCTTTTTCTTTTGCAAGATCGGATGCGTGCACAGGATTCCGAACGAGGAGGGCGATGCCCGATGCCACATCGGAGCTACAGGCCACGATGGTCCAGGCAGCAATAGTTCCAAAGCTATTACTTATTGTTATACTTCTTATATAACACAATGGATGCCTATACTGCTTTGTTTCATGAATGTCTTTATGCACAACAGTTCTATGATGCAGATCACAATCATCTCCACCTTTCCTTGCTGTTCCATAAAGATCAGTTTCAATATTGGTCATACTGCTACTCTCCAGTTAGGATTTGGGCTTACACTGCAACTTCCCTCAACTGTTATCTCATTACCAATCAGCATTTTGCTGAGTTTGTTTCTTACTGTCCAAAAGAAGTGTCATCTCTCACTGCATTTTCATGTTACCTGCATTATTATAATCTGGTGCTTTATTTCTTACTACTATGGAATATATGTTACTTCAATCATGGTTCACTACTGCTTAGATCTTATACCTCCCGGCAACTATTATCTATGTCTACTGATGCAAATTGGCTGTTTGTAGTTGACTCTATTCAGAAGCTTCATATTATATTATACTTATCAAGTTCCCTTGGTTTTACATCCTGTACTCCACTATACTTAATCTTTAGATGGTATTACTCACAGATTTCCTTTGGAAGTTCATCAATTACAAGTGCTGTGTTGCGTGCATCAATTACAAATGTTCTGCTGGAAGTCTATCACCTACAAGAACTTTCTAACTATCAAGTATTGTCATTTTTTATTTGCTTTATTCCATACTTGTTGTCTTCAATTCACTTTCAAAGCATGGTTTTAAGTTCTCAAGGAAGCTGGTTTGCAATAGTTCATATCACAGTCTACGGTTACCTCTCTGCTCCCTTCTCTGTTTTGAGCATTAGGCTGACTAATAGCATTTCAATTCATGCGATGAAGTTTTTTAACCTTTTAGTGTTTGGTTCTTATGGTTCTTATATGATTGTTACTTACTGCCAGTTGGGATCTGAAGGCGACTTCTGCATTGTTTGTTGAGAGTATCACGGCTCACTTATGGTACCTCATTAAGAATTTCCATCTATATTGTTTGCTTCTCAGGGAGTGATACTATGGTTGGCTGGTCCATGTATGGATGCTGGGTTTATTTGTATTTACGATGGCTTTTTGTCAAGGTGGATTCTATTTTGATTGGTGCCTTTATGCAATTTGGGTTAATTTGTTGGCTCTATGTTCACTGCACTGCAGCTCTACTTCAGTTTGGAGGCTTTATGCATTATTGTGGATTACCCTCTATGTGCTTACTCTTCTGTCCTTATGATGCTTCAACCTCTTATTCAGGTTTTTTGTTCACTCAGATATGGGACCTTTTTAACATGCTTCAATGTTTTAGACTCGGATTGCTTCAGAAAATCAGCCATTGTCCAAAAATGGCTACAGTTCTTAGTGTTTTCAAGGTGCAAGGAATCACTGTTTGGACAACATAGGATGATTAGGTTTTCTTGTGTTCTAAAGCTATATTCTTCTCATGTAGTTCAATTCATCAGTTCCTGCCCATCTGTTAATATGTTTCAGCTTATCATGTACCATGGAATCACTGTTTATATATTTTAGCTCAAATGCTATAGCTCACCACTCATTTCGATCTCCTTATAACATATGTTTCAGCCCCCTTATTATTTGGTTTAGCAAAAACTTATGTTTCATCTTATCAAATGTGATGTAGGACGAAGGACACGAAGAAAACCTATTGTTATTTTGAAAAGAGAAAAAACACCTAAAGCAAACCAAGGATCGTGGGAGGGCTAAGAAGCCTCGGGACTAGGATAGAACGACCCCCGAAAATCCTAAAACGACTGGGCTCTTTTGTTTTTTTTTTTTTTTTTTAATTTTTTTCTTGGCGGAGATGGCGAATGAACGATGGGGATGGGAGGCTGGGACGGGAACTCCTAGACCTTGGGACTCATCCTAACGAAGAGACCGTCCACCTCTAAGGCATTACGCCCTCCTCAGTACTTAGAGGTGCTAGGATGGTTCTCAGGGTCGCGAAGGACGGGGGTGGGGAAGAACTCCTAGACCTTGGGACTCATCCTAACGAAGAGACCGTCCACCTCTAAGGCATTACGCCCTCCTCAATACTTAGAGGCGCTAGGATGGATCTCAAGGTCACGAAGGACGGGGGGGGGGGGAAGAACTCATGGATCTTGGGACTCACCCTAACGAAGAGACCATCCACCTCTAAGGCATTACGCCCTCCTCAGTACTTAGAGGCGCTAGGATGGTTCTTAAGGCCACGAGGGGAAGGCGCGAAGGTGGGAGGGAGAAAGGAGATACTTGGGGCCTCACACCCCTCGACGTCCCGAAGGACGAAGGAAAAAGGGCCTCAGCCCAGAACCACACACTGGAAGAACACTCAAAAATTTCATTCAACTATTTTTTTTTATAAGAGGAGTATCGGTATTTATAGATGCCCATATCCCTTTTGAAATTCAAAAATAAAATCCCCTGAAATCCTCCCTTGATTTTGAAATCAAATTCAAAATCAAAATCCCCAAATTTCCCAAATTATATTTATAAAAAAATTACAAAATAAATCCCGTTTATTTGAATTTTGAAATCCCCTCCGCTCTGAAACTCGTGCTACTCCAAAAATCGTGCAAATCAACTCTTCCTCCACTGCTTTGAGAAGCGTGCAGAAGCTTCATTTGGCTGCTCTGAAAAGCATGCGGAAGCTCCTTCATGGCCGAGCAACAAGGCACCTGGACCTTTGGCAACCGCTTTGAGAAGCGTGCAGAAGCTTCATTTGGCTGCTCTGAAAGGCGTGCGGAAGCTCTTTCACGGCGAGCAATAGGGCACCTGGATCTTCGGCACCCGGCCCAGCAGGCGGCGGCGGGGCAGCCTGGTGGCGTGCCAGCGGGCAGACGGCGGCGGTGGGGCGGGGCGGCACGACGGCGGCGGGGCGGGGCGGCACGACGGCGGCGGCGAACGGCGGCGGTGAACGTGGATGACCGTTGGTCTTCCACGGTCCGCGGGTCTTCCCACGGGCATGAGGCCCAGCGGGCGCGCGGCGGGGCGGCCTGGTGGCGCGCCGGCGGGCGGACGGCGGCGGCGGGGCGGCACGGCGGCGGGGCGGCATGACGGCGGCGGCGGCGTGGATGACCGTTGGTCTTCCACGGTCCGCGGGTCTTCCCTCGGGCGTGAGGCCCAGCGGGGAGGACGGCGGGGCGGCCTGGTGGCGCGCTGGCGGGCGGACGGCAGCGGCGCGGCGGCACGATGGCGGCGGCGAACGGCGGCGGCGGCGTGGATGATCGTTGGTCTTCCACGGTCCGCGGGTCTTCCCACGGGTGTGAGGCCCAGCGGGATGCTCGCGGGGCGGCCGGGTGGCGGATCGGCGGAGCGCCGGCGGGCGGGCGGCGGTGGCGGGGGTCGGGCACGCCGATCGTGGACCGGTGGGGCTAAAAAAATGGAAAAAAAAAACCTCTGTGATTTTTCTGGAGGTTGAAGGAGATAGGAATAGCTTGGAATAAAGTTAGAATAACACCGGGATAACATGGGAATAAAGGGAATAGGTGGAATAACGGGAATAACTAAAATACAAAAATTCTAATTTTTTTTTTAAATTCTAAAAAAAAATTAAAAAGGTGAAACACGGATAGGTTTCGGGTCCCCCTTCAAAATGTTTGTTGGAAATTTCAAAGCACTGATCCCACTTGTTGGGAGATCCGGACCAGCACCTATACGTAGCGAAAGACCATGGAAGCAACATGAAAAATTATAGCCCAATAACCTATTCTTAGATTCAACATTCATAAATAGATAAGAAGAAAAGATGTAAGAGAAAAAGAGAGATTGATTTATTCCTTTGGAGAAGAACCTTGTTACAACAAATAAGACAACACCCGACAGCCCTTCTGAAAACCCAAAAGCTTCTCCCATCCTACACGTCTTCTCTCTTGCAGGCCTCATGCCCCAAGAACCCATGTACGCCATACACGAAGAATACCTCAACAAGCATCCCTTCTCCAAAGTCCCGTGAAACACCATCACGACACAAGCCCTCCACGTGATATCTTCCTCACGTGCGCCTCTTTACAGCCCATCACCATGGCCTCCTTGAAACCTAGGAGGCTCTCCACGGTCCACGCCCCAAGAGGCATCCTCAAGCCCTCACGGTCCAAGACCAGGACCGTGAGAAGTCCTCATGGATCCACACCGGATCGGATCCCAAAGGGTCGGCCTCTCTTAGACACACCAAACTGCACACCCCATCCCTCTTCACAATAAATAGCACATCGGGCATCAACCACTTCTTGATTTTTTAGGACTCAATCACATGGGTGATTAGGACTTGGATTCTTAGGCCAATAACAAACTGGTTAGAACTCCTTAGATTGTTAGGCTTCTAATTGGTAACAACCAACCAATTCGGTTAGGATCTTGGGTGGTTGGGCTAACCAACCAACCATCTAACCAATTAAGCTAACCTTCTAATCAATTTAACAAACCTGGACCCAACCCCATAACCTAATTGGGTTATGTTATAATCTCTTAAAACAACTCCTCCTAAGTCAGATGAGAAAACACTCAAACTTAGAGCATCCATGGAACACCTCCAGGAATCTACTTGGGACATGCCCCTAAGCTCCAAGGATTGCCTCCAACATCCCTGTCATGGCCTCCCAAGTCTCTCCAAGGCTTGGGAGCACTATGCAAAATCCTACAATCTCCACCTTGGTATCCCAAGTCTTGGCAAACCTGGCAATGTCCTCCTGCACAACCTCGCTGACAACCCCGCTGTAGCTGCATGTCCTGACAACCTCTTGTACGGACCTCATTGCCTCTGCCAACACCCTTCAGCTACTGTGTGCCATGGAGGCCTTTGGGATGACCACCTCAATAGCTGAAGATCCTTGCTTGTATCATTTCACCACGATTATAGCCTTCCTTCTGCCTGGCAGCTATATCAGGTATTTTCTTGGACTTCCCTGAGAGAACACAGTGAACCTAAACGGCACCCGCTGTAACTGGAGCTCTACCTGACACCATCTCCACAAAGCCATGCCAATCTCTGCACACTCTGCTCCACCTAGCTAAGTACACACCTGGCACTCATGCTAGGATCTGGCCAGTATCCTTGCACCTCCCGCTCTGAACTCGTATCGAATCCTGGTCCACCCGTGAAGCCACCTATCATCGATACTCCACTGAGACTAAAGTTCCACTGATGCCATAGAAAGAAACCTCGAGGCCAACCACTCAATGCTACACTGCCGAGCCTATCGCTGCACCTCGAACACCGTCGCTGCCTCCTCGAACCCTCCGTATCATGCGGACCCCTTCGAGACCATTTCGGATACACTGCACCCGTAGGCTCCTCCAAAACCAAGAACTCATCCCAACTCTTCTGCTAACCCAGCAACTGAACCCAGCAACCATCTCCACTTGGCTGCTGCATCATGTCCCAGCCATCTCCCAGCTGCATGATGTCCCTGGCACTCCCTAAGACCTGTCCCTAGTCTCCCTAAGCTGCCATCTCCATCAGCTCCAGTCTCCATCCCTAGGCCAATGCTGCTATACCGGGACACTCCAGACTGTCCAATACTCCCGGCACTTCTTGAGACTATCTCTTATCTCCCTGAGCTGCCCCTGGCATCACTTCTGCTGATATACTCTGGTGAACTTGAGAAATCCAGGCTTTTCCTTCTTAAATCCATGCAAGATACCAAACCCACGTACAACTCCACCTACCTTGATGCACTCCTTGAATCCTCCTCTTTCACCTTCAAACCAGTGGCTCTGAAATCGCTCCGATTTTGCTCGAACAATGGCTCAAACCAAGCTCTAATACCAGTTGTTGGGAGACCTGACGAGCACCAATACACAGCGAAAGATCGCGAAAGCAAGGTAGAAGAATACAACCCAATAACCTGTTCTTGGATTCAACATTCACAGACAGCTAAGAAGAAGAGATGTAGGGAAAAAAGAGAGATTGCTTTATTCCTTTGGAGAAGAACCTTGTTACACAAACAAGACAACACCCGACACCCTTCTAAAAATCCAGAAGCTTCTCACCGTCCCTCACGTCTTCTCTCTTGCAGGCCTCATGCTCCAAGAACCCACGTATGCCATGCACGAAGAATACATCAACATGCATCCCTTCTTCAAAGCTCCATGAAACACCATCACGACACAAGTCCTCCATGTGATATCTCCCACACGTGTGCCTCTCTGCAGCCCATCACCATGGCCTCCTTGAAACCTAGGAGGCTCTCCATGGTCCATGCCCCAAGGGGCATACTCAAGCCCTCACAGTCCAAGACGGACCATGAGAAGTCCTCAAGGACTCCACACCAGACTAGACCCCAAAGGGTTGACCTCTCTTGGACACACCAAACCACACGTCCCATCCCTTTTCACATTAAATAGCACATAGGACATCAACCACTTCTTGATTTGTTAGGACTCAATCACATGAACGATTAGGATTTGGATTCTTGGACCAATAACAAATTGGTTAGAACTCCCTAGGTAGTTAGGCTTCCAATTGATTACAACCAACCAATTCGGTTAGGATCCTGGGTGGTTGGGTTAACCAACCAACCAACTAACCATCTAAACAACTAAGCTAACCTCCTAACCAATTTAACAAACCTGGACCCAATCCCATAACCCAATTGGGTTATGTTACAATCTCTCAAAAAAACTTTCCCTAAGTCATATAAGAAAATACTCAAACTTAGAGCATCCCTGGAACACCTCCAGGAATTCACTTGGGACACACCCCCAAGCTCCAGGGATTACCTCCAGCATCCCTTCCATGGCCTCCCAAGTCTTTCCAAGGCTTGGGAGCACCACGCAAAACCCTACAATGTTTCACTTCTAATCTATCAGCCTTATCATCAGTTCCAGCTCATCTATTGCCCTTACATATCTCTATGCTGGGCATTATGGAGAAATACATTAAGGATGTTCTATGTCCTCTTATTTCACTCCATTTTTCTGCTGCGATTTCCTTATATGTTTCTCAAATGTCCTCTACAAACATATTTCTTTCCAAACTTGATGGGGACATCAGCTCAGTTATAAACTTCAAGCTCCAATTTATTCTCTAAGTCATGTGTTGGTCAATTTTTCCTAAGTCCTGTAATAAAGTCCCTCAATTGAGTCCTGTAATAAGTTGAAGCAAAAAATCCAATTGAGTCCAGTGAATCCCTTGTCTCAACCTTATAAGTCCCTTGAGTCCTGTACTTGAGTCCATTTGTAAGTTGAGTTAGTCCACTTGTCTTAGTTTAGTTAGTTTACTTGAGTCTTGCAATTTTCAAATATAAGAGAAGAGAATTCCTAGATCAGGAGTTTATCAGGCCTCACCCAGGAGCTGGAGACCTTGTAATTGCACCCTACTCAAACCACCCTGGACCTTTCATGTCGCCCAAGCCCATGGAGCCTACATATTGGAAGATACCAGGCACCCCATGGAATATTCCTTCTCCCAGGCACCCCAGCCCAAAAGCTCATCAGGAGTTGGCACCTCAGAGTGAGCCCACAAGCCCAGGCACCCTAAGAGAAGACCAGGTCAAAGGAGAATATTCTTTTCCAAGTCAATTAGGAGAAGACCAGGTCAAAGGAGAATATTCTTTTCCAAGTCAATTAGGAAGTGTAGTTTTATTCAAATTTTGTAATCCTCTTCCTAATCAAACTATGTAATCCTTTTCCCAATCAAATTTTGTACTTCAATCTTATCAAGGAGAGGACTTGGGTGAGCCTATAAATACCCACCCCCTCCTCCTCTTATAAGATAATCTCTTATTCATGAAATAAACTCTGGTGAATTTTTGTTATCTTGTGTTCTCTTGTGTGTTCTTCTTTGAAGTGTGTGAGTGATACTTATATGCCCTAACCCATCCAAGCCCTAGCCGCCCAAAGCATCCCTCATCCAACCTTTCACGCCCAAGTGAAAGAAGTCCTAACCGCTCCCCAGCAAGCAATCTTCTTCCACTTCCAAGCCGCCAACATCAGCAACCCTAATTCTTTCTTCCTTAAATCCTAATCCTTGTTCTGCTTTCTTATTTGCTTTCTAACTGAACCTCTGACGTTTGCAGGATCCCTCCAGTGCTATGTCCCTCAGATGAATTCTTCTTTGCCCTTAAACAAAGCTGATAAAAAGCCGGTGGATTCACGGGAAAGTGACCGGATCATCCAGGAGCCGATCTGAGTGGAGTGATCTCTTCCACAGTAACTAAAAATCATTGCCTGGTATGTTAACCTAATTCCTTCTCTCTTTTTCTGATTTCTTGAAGATTGAACATGCTCCTAATAGGCCTTCTTAGATCTAGGATCCTGATTTTCTTTTCTTTTTGATTGATCTAGCATGTGGGTAGGATGTTGATTGATATAGGATAACCCTAACCTAATCTAGGCTAGTTTTGAGAATCCAAATCATAAAAAAAAATCCAAAATATTTGCTTGCTTTAATATGATTTTCTTCATATTCATCCCTTGCATATCATTCTGCATCTTATTAGAATCCCGTCCCTCATCAATTTTTGGTATCAGAGCAGGATTAGGGCATATTCTTGCATCCTAGTTTAGATTTCTACATCCTAAATTTTGCATAACCCCTCAAAACATAGGACTGTTTCCCCCATCAAATGTTTTGATTTTTTATGGTTTTCATAGTGAATATCCTCTATTTTGTCCTCTATTTTTTTTTTTTTTTTTTTTGTGAAACTTTTTAGATCCAAAACTAAACAAAACAATATAGAAAAATAAAACCTTAACAAAAATCTGCATCCTGTCATCTGCATTAGGGGCTCGAGTTTAGATCTATTTCATCAACTTAGACATATTTTTTTTCTAAAATTTTCATCATATCTTTTATGTTGAGTCCTCTATTTTTTCAGCATTTTGTTAATTTTTACAGGTCAAAAAAATAATAAAGTTCTGCATCCAAAAAAAAAACCTAACCAGAATTCTATTTTTTCTGCACCCAGCTAGAAACCCTAGGTTTTGCATCATCATACCATTTTGTTTTGCATGAAATTTGGTAGGAATCATCCTCACATGTCATTCTCTGTTTTTAAATTTTTTAGAATTTTTCTCTATTGAAATCCATGCTAACTTCTGCATCAAAATAAATCTTAAGTTCAATTTTTGTGATTTCTGCATACTTGACTTAATCCAACCTAATCAACTACCAAACCCCTCCCAACCCAAGCCAATTTTGTTTAATAACTTAACCAACTTAAATTTAATTTTCCACCTCATAAAAAGGCAAAAATTTTATTTTCTATTATGTTTTTAGATTGCATCAGGTTTCATTGTGTGTTCATCATTTACACTAAATCAATCTTAAGGGCATTCTCTCTATCTCAGATCAGGGCAGGATTTCATCACCTGTCCTGGGCCCAAAACAACCACCTTGCATACGTACCCAACCTTAATTAAAATCAACTAGCAACCTAATTTGCTCTAGTGAGCTAGGGACACCAACAGGTTGGGTCCAAGTTGTGTGGATAAACTAGTGCATTCAACTCCTCAACTATTACTGAAAACTAGTGTCTAAGGCTAGAGGTCCAGAGGCAAACATCCTAAGTGGACTGGTGGCTTTTAGTTAGGACCTTGTCATAGGCAGGGGGAGCCTCTCACCACCCCACCTCTTACCTAGCTAGTGGAAGGATTAGTTGTTGAGTTGGGTATAAGTTGAGTAGACCCATTCAACTTTGGCTCTAGGTCTAGTAAACCATAGTACGTGTTAACCTTGTATGCTTGACTACATCATAATCCCTTGATTGATTGTTTGCATTAGATTAGGAGCTCAACCAGTAGTCTCAACCCCACCCAACCCAACCATGGAATCCAATTTTGAGGCCTTAATGAAGACCTTTAGTGAACAATGTGCCCAATTGACCACCCAGATGAACCAGATGAATGCCCAATTTACTATCCAAATGAACAATAGGTTTGATCAGATAATCCATGGGTTTGACCAGATAGGAGACCAATTAGGAAACCTAGAGGAAGCCCCTAAAACCCATCCTAGACTCAAACCTGAGTCCAACCCTAGGAAAGCCCAATACCCTGACCCATACTTGGAGCCCAACCCTAGGAGAACCTAATACCATGACCCATACTTGGAGCCTAATCCTAGGAGAGCCCCATACTCTGACCCATACCAGGATCCCAACCCTAGAAAACCCAATCATGATTTCTTTGACCAGGATAAGAGAGCCACTAGGTACATTATGATGGAAGAACCTAAATTTGGGGGTGATCCTGAATTTGAGGATTATCTTGTTTGGAAAAGAGATATGGATTGGTATTTTGAGCAGGAGAAAATATATGGGGGATGTCAGTTCAGATATTGTTGCCCAGGTGGCTTCCCAAGAGGGGGGTGAATTGGGATAAAAAAAAAACTTTAGCAAGTATGTATAATTTAAAATCCTTTAGTGTTATGGTGAAATATGCAATGCGGAAGCAAGTAAATAATGCAATGAAGTTAAACAAGCACAAACAAAAGCTATTTAGAGTGGTTCAGAGCAACCCGCTCCTACGTCCACTACCTAAGATACCACTTGGAATTTCCACTATATTCTTCCTAGAATACAGTTGGATTGTTTTACCGGGATCACAATCCAAACCCAACTCCCTTTGGTTTTTACACCGGGCTCACCAAAGAAACCTACTCTTGGTTTTATACCAGGATCACCAAGAATCCAAACTTAGTTTTACACGAGCTCACCAAAAACCCACTCTTGGTTTTATACCGAGATCACCAAGAACTCAACTTGGTTTTGCAATCGGCTAACCAAAAACCCAAACTAAAGTAAAACAAGTAAACAATGCAACATAAAATACAAACTCCTAAAGTAGATGGTTGCCACTTTAGCTCGTTGAATGTAGCTCTTCTAAGCTCTCCTCTTTCTTCAAATAAAGCTTCAAGAGTTGTGATAGGAAGTGAAGAACCCTCTCTTGAATTTGAACATTGAAGCTCTCTCCAAAATCTGAAATATAAACTTGAAAAACCCTTTTTCTTCAATTTCTCTTCCCCTCTTCAATCTCTCTTGTTTCTCTTCACTTTGATCCATCATATATAGTTTTGGAAGTGTTCCCATGTTGTTTTGACCGTTGGAGTGCCTTAGGAATCAAAATTGACCGTTTGGAACCGTTGAAATGAAGAAAAATAATTTCTGCAACTAGCTGTTGGAGTGCCAGAACCCGTCACTCGAGTCGGCTCGAGCTGGATGAGTCGCTCGAAGTCTCAGTCAAGAAAACACAAACTCTGGATGAGTCGGCTCTTCAGGATCGAGTTGGCTTGAGTAATTACAGTTTTGCCATTCTGGAGTCATTTTGATTGAATAATTATAGTTCCGCCATTCTGAAAGAGTTGGCTCTTCATCCATGAGTTGGCTCGAGCTGAACTTTTTCAAATGCTTCCAAACTACTCCAAACTTCTTCCAAACTTCTTCTAAGCCATTTCAAACATCTTCTAAACCTATGATACTTTACAAAAACAATCTTTACAAGGATAATTCGTAACATAATCATGTATCAATATTTTGTAATAATCAAAATCAATCCTAGGGTCAATAATCTCTCCCTTTTTGATGATGACAAAACATTGGGCATGAAAAAAAATTTTAGCACAAAATTAACTCTATAAAAGATTGTATTTCAAGTAAATTAACAAGTATCATATAAGCAATAAGCTCCCCCTTAATTTATAAGTATATTTCAAAAATGAAACTTCTCTCTTTTTAATGTTCTTTTTCATGACACCTTATATCTCTCCCCCTTTTGACATCAACAAAAAGTATTCTTACCATTCTTTAAGGGATACTAATCAATGATTTTATAATACCATAAGAATATTTGGATATTTTGAGATAATTTCACCTTCTTTTTATTTCCTTCATATTCTTGTCAATAATTTCTCTTTTTCTCTCCTTTCTTTATGCTATCAATTGTTACAAATACTAATTATTGGGAGTATCAAGATTCTTAATTTTTCTTTTACTAACACATACACTCCTATCTCTTTCACATTCATTCTAAGCATTTATGCAAGAGAGTAATGTAAAACATGATATCAATAAAAATAAATAAATATCAATAGAAGAATTAAAGTCATGAGTTTTTAAAAATCATCAAAATCAATCTATACTCATGATCAATTTAAAATATTAAGTATGCTAGCACATCTCAAATTATCTATGCTAGAGTAAGCTAGAACTCTTGATTTCATGGTTCATTGCCACAAAACTTAAATATCAAACATACTTCAAACATTCAAATGTTTCAAGTCAAAGTTCAATGAATTTCACATGATCAAGAATACTAGTAACTTTTGCATGGTTGACATTTATCTTATCTTGAAGCACCAAATATTAAACATAGCAAATTGCTTCAAGTAAATGACTAGCATTACAAATATCAAAAAGTAAGGAAGGGTTTGAGTAAATTATACCAATATGAATAATCTTCCATTTGCCATTATTTCTACAAACCATTAGTCCACTTGCCCTAACTTTAGGATGAAGACTTGCTCTTCCACCCTACTTCATGCCTTGCACAGCCACTTTATCATTGCAATCTTCTTTTTCTTATGATGGGCTGCAAGACAAACCTGCAAAATAGCTAAGTGGATATTTTTGGTACCCAATCTTTTTGGTCCATTGGAGTTAGTACATGTGGTTCCTTTTGGAACCCAAACTTTCTTTACATTATTTTTCTTTTTCTTTCTGAAATCATAAAGATAAGCTTTATGCCCAACTCTTTTACAACAAAAATAAACAACATTAGATTTTTGAATTTTGTTTTGAGC
Source organism: Areca catechu (assembly GCA_021397845.1). Lineage (NCBI taxonomy): Eukaryota > Viridiplantae > Streptophyta > Magnoliopsida > Arecales > Arecaceae > Areca > Areca catechu. The sequence goes on from CM038039.1 coordinate 194,932,969, forward strand.
TGAAATCTTTCTTTCAACAAGATTGGAATTTGAATTACAAATAATTTCACCTCTATTACTTGAAAATCTTTGATTGCTTAATAATAACTCAAGCTTATCTGAACTTAAAGTCAATTATCACTAAAGGCTTGAGTTTCTCATCTTCTTTTTGCAATCTTTGATTTTCTTCATGTAATACTTCATTCTTTTCAAGATATTCAATCTTTTCTTTTTTAAAAGTTTTGCAATTTTCAGAAATAGAATTTAATTCAATTTGCAAAACATGATATTTTTTCAAAGTACCATTTCTTTCATTTTGAAGCATATCAAATGATTGTTTTAAGATTTGATGCTTAGTTCCTAACTTTTTATATTAGATATTAAATCATGAAAAGCATTATTAAGATCATCAAATGTAAATTTTGAGTTTGGTACAGAATTTATCTCTCATTTTGTAGAACCGTAAACCATGTGTTGGCAGTTTTTGATTGCTTTACATTATCACTTGAGCTTGAATCTTCACTATCGCTCCAAGTGGCTACCAATGCCTTCTTTTTCTTTTCTTTCTTTTTGTATGGCTCCCTTTTAGCTATACTTCTTCTTTTTTCTAAATCTGCCCTTACCCATAATTTTCTAAACTTTTTCATAACCAGGGCTAATTTATCTTCATCTTGCTCTCTTTAGATGATGAACTTGTGAACTCTTTTTTATTTTCTCAGTAGCCACCTTGAGTACAATTGTTTCTTTTTCTTTTCTTCATCTTCACTCCGGCTCTTCATTGTGAGTTCATGAGTGATGAGTGATCCGAGAAGCTCTTCTAATGATAGATTGTTTAGATTCTTTGCCTCTTGAATTGCAGTTATTTTAGAATCCCAAATTCTTGGCAAAGATCGAAGAATCTTTGAACCATATCTGTATTAGAACACATTCTACCAAAACTTTTCAAGCTATTAGTAATATTAGTAAACCTCAAAAACATTTTGGAAATAGATTCATGAGGTTCCATTTTAAACATTTCATAATCATACATGAGCATATGATCTTAGAGTTTTTAACTTGTGTTGTGCCGTCATGAGTGATTTCAAGTTTATCCAAATTTTTTTGCAGATATGCAAGTAGAAATCCGGTTAAACTCATTTGCATCTAAAACACAATACAAGAGGTTCATTGCTCTTGCATTCAACTCTCCCATTTGCATTTCATAAACATTCCAATCCAACTCCGGGTTTGGAATATTTATACCATCAACATTCATCATGGGAGTGGGAGGTTTTCTTAAAATAATTTTCCATAATTTAAAATCTATAGCTTGAATATAAATTTTTATGCATGCTTTCCAATAGCTATAATTTGTGCCGATAAAAAGTGGTGGTTGTGTAGAACATTGCCCTTCGACAAGATGTGCTCATTTGGGTAGCCATTAATCTTTACTCTAAGTATAATTCAGAGACACTGCTATAATACCAATTGTTGCCCAGGTGGCTTCCCAAGAGGGGGGTGAATTGGGATAAAAAAAAAACTTTAGCAAGTATGTGTATTTAAAATCCTTTTAGTATTGTGGTGAATATGTAATGGAAGCAAGTAAATAAATGCAATGAAGTTAAACAAGCGCAAACACAAGATATTTAGAGTGGTTCGGAGCAACCCACTCCTACGTCCACTACCCAAGATACCACTTGGGATTTCTACTATATTCTTCCTAGAATACAGTTGGATTGTTTTACCGGGATCACAATCCAAACCCAACTCCCTTTGTTTTTACACTGGGCACACCAAAGAAACCCACTCTTGGTTTTATATCGGGATCACCAAGAACTAAACTTGGTTTTGCAACGGGCTAACCAAAAACCCAAACTAATAAAATACAAACTCCCAAAGAGTAGATGGTTGCCGCTTAGCTCGTTGAATGTAGCTCTTCTAAGCTCTCCTCTTTCTTCAAATAAAGCTTCAAGAGTTGTGATAGGAAGTGAAGAACCCTCTCTTGAATTTGAACATTAAAGCTCTCTCCAAATCTGAAATATAAACTTGAAAAATCCTTTTTCTTCAATTTCTCTTCCCTCTTCAATCTCTCTATTTTTCTTCACTTTGATTTATCATATATAAGTTTTGAAAGTGTTTCTATGTTGTTTTGACCATTGGAGTGCCTTGGGAATCGAAATATGACCATTTGGAATCGTTGGAATGAAGAAAATCAATTTTTGCAACTAGCCGTTGGAGTGCCAGAATTCGTCACTCAAGTCGGCTCGAGCTGGACAAGTCGGCTCGAGCTGGACAAGTCGGCTCGAAGTCTCAATCAAGAAAACACAAATTGGACGAGTCGGCTCTTTGGGTCGAGTCGGCTTGAGTAATTACAGTTCTGCCATTCTGGAGTCATTTGATTGAATAATTACAGTTCTGCCATCTGAAGGAGTTAGCTCTTGATCCATGAGTCGGCTCAAGCTGAACTTCTTCAAATGCTTCCAAACCACTCCAAATTCTTCCAACTTCTTCTAAACCATTTCAAACATCTCTAAACCTATGATACTTTACAAAAACAATCTTACAAGGATAATTGTAACATAATCATGTATCAATGTTTTGTAATCACAAAATCAATCCTAGGGTAAAGATATGCTAAACAAAAGTTAGTTCGCCAGGCTAAGGTAGACTAGGATAAGTTTGAGAGAGTACTTAGGCCAGAAGGCCTGAAACCCTAACTACTTGGAACAATATGAAACTCGAAACTAAGGATAAACTTGAAAAATCCTTTTTCTTCAATTCTCTTTCCTCTTCAATCTCTCTTATTTTTCTTCACTTTGATTTATCATATATAAGTTTTGAAAGTGTTTCTATGTTGTTTTTGACCATTGGAGTGCCTTGGGAATCGAAATATGACCATTTGGAATCGTTGGAATGAAGAAAATCAATTTTGCAACTAGCCGTTGGAGTGCCAGAATCCGTCACTCAAGTCGGCTCGAGCTGGACAAGTCGGCTCGAGCTGGACAAGTCGGCTCGAAGTCTCAATCAAGAAAACACAAATCTGGACGAGTCGGCTCTCTTGGGTCGAGTCGGCTTGAGTAATTACAGTTCTGCCATTCTGGAGTTATTTTGATTGAATAATTACAGTTCTGCCATTGTGAAGGAGTTAGCTCTTGATCCATGAGTCGGCTCAAGCTGAACTTCTTCAAATGCTTCCAAACCACTCCAAACTTCTTCCAAACTTCTTCAAACCATTTCAAACATCTTCTAAACCTATGATACTTTACAAAAACAATCTTTACAAGGATAATTAGTAACATAATCATGCATCAATGTTTTGTAATCATCAAAATCAATCCTAGGGTCAACAGATATGCTAAACAAAAGTTAGTTCGCCAGGCTAAGGTAGACTAGGATAAGTTTGAGAGCGTACTTAGGCCAGAAGGCCATGAACCCATAACTACTTGGAACAATATGAAACTCGAACTAAGGATAAAGTACCTACCTATATCCTATGACTCTAGATCCTATGACTCTAGAACCTATGCATCCATATCCTATGAGTCCAGGGAACTCATAACCCATAGCTCTGAACCCAGATCCTATGAGCACAAACTTTTAGAATAATGGTGTGAATTGAGACAGGATAAAAAAACTGTCTGAATACATGACCAATTTGATGAGTTTTATAGGATATGTTACATAGTTGAACCTGAGTCTAAGATCATATCGAGGTTTTGAGCTGGCCTACGTAGGGACATCCAGTGGGAACTATTTAATGGCAAATTCAGGACCTAGAGGAAGCCTATCCATAGTTAGGGAATTCGAGTCAAATCAGAGAGAACTCATGATCAGTCAGTCTAAGTCCAACAAGAGTAACCTCCTGAACCCAAGCCTAGACCTAGCCGACTTCCTTTAGACCAGCCCAGTCCCATTCCCCTAGCCAGACCCTAGCACCTAGTTAAGTATGTCCGAGCCAATTGAGCCTGAGCCAAGTCAACCCTAGTCAACCTGAACCCCATAGGATTAATACCCCTAGATTTGAGCCTAGTATTACTCAAAAACCCTTAGCCAACCCACCCCTGCCACCCTAGTCATTAGTCAATTTTTCTTAGCCAACCCCTCTTACCACCCCATTGGTTCACCAGAATGACCTTGAAGAGGAGATATATGAAGCTGATGTGAGCTTAGTGGATGAGTATAAGGAAGAAAAAGAAGAGTTACCTATAGATGACCTAGAACTAGTTGACCCTGACCATACCCAAACTGAAACCAATCTATAATTAGTTGACCTTGACCATATACAAACTGAAGCCAACCTAGAATTAGTTGACCTGACCCTACCTAGACTGAAACCAACCCAGAATTAGTTGACTCTGACTACACCCAAACTGAACCTGTAGTAGATGACCAGTTAAAGGAAGAGAACCTAGATACTATTGTTAAAATCTTACCTGAGGAGCCACTAGAAGAAAGTCCAATTATAGAGCCTAGTCCTAAATTTCATGAACCAGAAGACTTATTGAGGATTTGGCTTATCAGTACCCTTATGATGAATCCTCTCCTGTAGTTTCCATTGAAAATCTCTTTCCTGAAATTAATGACCCATTCTTCCATTATGCAGACCCTGTAGATAGACATCAACCCCATAATGTTAACCTCATTAGTCTAGGACTAATCCCTGACACCCCTTCTTGTATCCTATTCTATCCAATCAACCCCAAAACCCCTTCTTACTTTCTACCTACCAGACTAATCCTGAATCCACTTCTTATTTTCTACCCTTTCCAGAAACCTCCCGTATTTCTAGGATCATTAGATTGCATTTTATAGAGATAAGCATGTTGCATACATTCATTACACATGTCATGTTCACATTTACTTTTGGAGGACCCTATGGCATCTGTTAGGAGTGCATGCCAAGTTCTCATCTGCATGTCACCCACCTGATCAATGGACAAATCCATAATTGTAGCTTAGGGTTTTATCGAGTTTGCATATCAATAAGTGTTGGCATGAGTCATTTGACTGCATTAGGTGTTATGAATTTTTTGCACTGCATGATTAGAGATCTGTACGAGGAATTAATCATAAGATTAATGTAAACAATGTTTTTTATAAAAAAATGGTTAATTTTCAAAAAGAGTCTAAGAGTTCGCTAGGAATATCTTGTAATAGTTAGGCTACATATCTATAAGCTGGATCCATCAAAGTGATAAAGAAGATTGGACCTAGTGCCTGAGTTACCTAATTAGGCATTAAGCTCAACCTTTAATATTTCAGACTTAGTTTTAGTATAGGGAGCCACAATGATACCCAGTGAGATTGAGCCTAACCCTTTCTTTGAGAGCGAATCCAACCCTGAGTGTCCACCATCAAATTAGCCTATGAGAGGAATGATTGAGCATTTCCCGGATGACCAAGCCACTAGTACCTGGATCAAAGGCTTCCATGTCACTTGGTTCGTTGGCAAGGGTGACCGAGATTTGAGGATTCGTGGATCACTCGAGAGGATCTGCAATACCTTAACCTAGACCTGTCACAGCAGTACCAGAGCCAGATCAACCTTTACTCGATATGATCGAGTTCCTCCCACCTCGGGATAATTAATGGGGACATTAGCTCAGTTATAGACTTCAAGCTCCAATTTATTTGCTAAGTCATGTGTTGGTCAATTTTTGCTAAATCTTGTAATAAAGTCCCTCAATTGAATCCTGTAATAAGTTGAGGCAAGAAGTCCAATTGAGTCTAGTGAATCCCTTGTCTCAACCTCATAAGTCCCTTGAGTCCTATACTTGAGTCCATTGTAAGTTGAGTGAGTCCACTTGTCCTAGTTTAGTGAGTTTACTTGAGTCCTATAATTTTTAAATACAAGAGAGGAGAGTTTCTAGATCAGGAGTTTGTCAGGCCTCACCCAGGAGCTGGAGACCTTGCAACTGCACCCTACTCAAACCACCCTGGACCTTTCATGCCGCCCAAGCCCATGGAGCCTACATATTGGAAGATACCATGCACCCCATGGAATATTCCTTCTCCCAGGCGCCCCAGCCCAAAAGCTCATCAGGAGTTGGCACCCCAGAGTGAGCCCACAAGCCCAGGCACCCCAAGAGAAGACCAGGTCAAAGGAGAATATTCTTTTCCAAGTCAATTAGGAAGTGTAGTTTTATTCAAATTTTGTAATCCTCTTCCTAATCAAACTATGTAATCCTTTTCCAATCAAATTTTATACTTCAATCCTAACAAGGAGAGGACCTAGATATGCTTATAAATACCCACCCCCTCCCTCTCTATAAGATAATCTCTTATTCAAGAAATAAACTCTGGTGAATTTTTGTTATCGTGTGTTCTCTTGTGTGTTCTTTTTGAAGTGTGTGAGTGATACTTGTGTGCCCTAACCCATCCAAGCCCTAGCCGCCCAAGCATCACTTATCCAACCCTAACATGCCCAAGTGAAAGAAGCCTTAGCCATTCCCCAGCAAGGAGTCTTCTTCCACTTCCAAGCCGCCAACATCAGCAACCCTAATTCCTTCTTCTTTAAACCTAATCCTTGTTCTGCTTTCTTATTTGCTTCTAACTAAACCCCTGACATTTGCAGGATCCTCCAGTGCTACGTTCCTTGGATGAATTCTTCTTTGCCCTCGAACAAAGCTGATAAAAAGCTAGCAAATTCACAGGAAAGTGACCGGATCATCCAGGAGCCGATCTGAGTGGAGTGATCTCTTCCACTATAACTAGAAATCATTGCGTGGTATGTTAAACCTAATTTTCTTTTCTTTTTCTGATTTATTGAAGATTGAACATGCTCCTGATAGGCCTTCTTAGACCTAGGATCTTGATTTCTTTTCTTTTTGATTGATCTAGCATGTGGGAAGGATGCTAATTGATACAGGATAACCTTAACCTAATCTAGGCTAGTTTCGGGAATCCAAACCATAAAAAAAAATTCAAAAATATTTGCTTGCTTTAATATGATTTTCTTCATGTTCATCCCTTGCATATCATCCTGCATCATATTAGAATCCCGTCCCTCATCAAAACTGACGCTACTCATTTTGGCAAATTGGAAATATGGATATCTTAAATACTGTGTTATGGGCTTTATAGATTTCATTCTCTGCAAATACTAAAGACCCTCGTATCACCATTCAAAGTGTATGCAGCTATTGCCTTTTGCTTCACTGTAATATCAACTAGTATCTAGCAAGCATCTCATTGGGCTACTGTCTTATACTATTGTACATGTTTATCTTACGAATGCTTCCTTATATATTTAGCACCATTTTATATTTCAGGGATCCATTTGCCATTGTAACATGTGTGCCTACTGTTTTGGGTTTTGTACAAACTTTGTATAACTCTATTTATTTATATAATGCCCTGCCAGGGGTCTTTTACCAAATAAATAAATAAATGATAGCTTTGTCATGCAGCAATTTCTTCACACTTGCACATGAAGTGCATATATACTAACATACAATTTCTTTACACTTAAACATGCATGGGTAAGATACTTCATAGAATTATTTCCATTTCTACTATTAAAGTTATGTTCTTTTTTTTTGATACAGACAAGTGGTCACACAATTTGATGGAGAGCAGTCCAAAATATCCAAAGACAGAAAGTCCTGTAAGGCTTATAAAAAACCATCACCCTGACACCAGATTCAGTCTCCAGAATGCTCAGCCATAAAGAAAGCAATCTAGTCAACTACATTGTTCACCTCCCGGAAAGCTTGGCGAATAGACACTACCATCAAAGAATAGAACGATCTCCAAATGTTGTGAAGGAGAGGGTGGGCCTCATGCAATATTGTCTTGTCCTATATCTAGCTAATAATGATGATAGAATATTTCTTGATGAATATCCTTCTGCATGTAGCCCCTGCTGGCATAGGTGATGCTCGCTTAGGTGACTCTGAGCTCAGCTTCCAAGATCAAAGACTCAAAGAGAAAAGAGCGCCTGGTCACCAGCAGCCTACTATCTAAATCCCGGATAATATACCCAGCATCATTCTTAGCACCACAAACACTGCCATCAAAATTCACATTAATAAATTCCAAAAGAGGGGGCTCCAAAAAAATAAAAATAACCTTCCAAGTCACTGCCAAGGCAGCATGAGAGTCCCAGGATTCTGAGACTTCAAAGGATATACTAGTAGCGTCGTAGCGGTGATACTCTATGATCATAAAAATAGCTCTCTAAAGCATTCGATATGCAGGTATGACCTTAGCCTCGAACACTAAACTATTTTTAGATAGCCAATTTAATAAACAATATAAGCAAACCGACCACCCACCTCGGTCAAACTCTATCAGATCATATTCGGAAAGGGACTTAGCCAAGTCCCATCACCCTCTTCCCAAGGTCGGCTCCCATCATTTTTCAAATCAACCTCACCCTCTAGCACCACAAGATAGCATGCTCAGTGGACTCATCCTCCAACTCACATACTGGGCAAAATACTAGTAGATCCATGCCTTTATCCTTGAGCAATACCCATGTCAGGAGATGATCATATGAAACTTTCCAAAGAAATAGGTGCATTTAAGGGTGGGCAATCACTTCCCAAATCCAGGTGGCCATGATCCTCCTATCAGATGAAATCCTACATAGCATATAAAGGATATTAGAAGGAGCCTTAGTCATGTTCTATCACAACCAGGCTCAAGGTCCAAACCAGGCATATGATAGACAACCATATCTCCTCAGGGTTTGATCCTATTCGACATACACTGCCTACCTTAACAATAATTTATGAGTCATAAATAAATTAACCAGTGGTAGAAGCAAATTCACTAATCATTTTATTCAATAATAGAATTTTCCATCAAGACTATCAAGAAATGAAATTCAACTAAAAATTCAAAATAAAATATAACCAAGAAAATAACATCTAATCCTAAGCTTCTCATTGATTGATCTTATTATCCAAATAACCTTCGAGATCTATAACAAAATATAATAAACATGGAATAAGCTTTACAGCTTAATAAATTATCATACCTCTAATTATAATAAATAATTTAATAATTATCCACAAACATAAACCAATCTAACATATTAAATCAATCAACATAATTTTTAATTATGTATATTTGAATATAATATATTTCAAAAAAACTATAGATGGCTATCCACTTTCACTTACTCTCATAGTCCCTCTGACTAAGACCATGATCAATCCATGGCCAGCCCTAAAAGAAATTAAATCTTGACTATATATACTATTCATCGGTCATGTACTAGTGATTGCCTCACTAGAACCCAGAAGGATACTGGCTCAATCACATGAGAAAATATGCATCCTTAGTATGTGCCAACAATCACCTTGCCGAGCTAGACCTAGAAAGATACTAGCTCCTGACTGCACATACCATCTATCAGTCATGTACTAGTGATAGCTTCACTGAAGGCTTAAAAGGAGATTAGATCCTAACTGTGTGATTATAGTTAGACCAGAAAGCATCAACATCAATAAACGCCATATTTGTATGTAATTCAATATAACTCATTTTTAGGTATACATGTTCATCATTCCAAAAAACTTATAATATAAATATAAGTTAATAATTTAATCTTTTAGATAGAACATGCTTCGTATAATATACTAGAGGTTATGACAACTTATCAAAAATAATTCTATCAGTAATTCAAGATTCAAACCCAAGATCTGGTGCACCTCTATCAACAGATATGATGAAGATACTAGCAAAATAAATTGTTTACATAGTTAACCTTTAATCAAAAAAATAAAATTAGAATGAGGAGATAAATTCTTAGTCAAGTCTAGGTCTAAGCCTAGTTACGAGTTTGATCTAAGAGTCTAGCTTGATTAACAAAAGGTCGATCTAGGTTAAAATATTTATTATTTATTTCCCTCTCTCTCTTTCTTTATCCTCTCTCCTCTCTCTTCTTTTCTCTCTCCTCTCTCCTTTCTCTTTTCTCTCTCCTCTCCTCTTCTCCTCTCTCTCTTCTTTTCTCTCTCCTCTTTCTTTTCTCTTTCTTTGTCTCTCTCTCTCTTCTCTCTTTTCTTTCTCTATTCCTTTTTCTCTTCAATTGCTCAACTGAAAGGGCCCTCCCATAATACCTAGAAAATCCAAGGAAGGAGAGGGGGTGGTAGTCTGACCTAGGGATAGCCATGGAGGGGACAGGATCAAGATGTCATAACCAATAATAGCCAAAAGTGGTGGTCTGGCCACCAAAAAGGAAAACTGAGGGGAGAAAGAAAGAAAGGGCATGGCCCCTTGCTACTGCGACAGCAACACCCATGCCAAGAGAAAAACAAAGTGGGGAAGGGAGAGCTTACTAGCAAGGTGGCGATGATTGGGATGCGGTTGGTGGTGCTGGGTTTCCAGCGACAGTAGAGGATAAAAGGCTTTTTTTTAAAAAAAATTAGATCAAAAGGGAACAGAAGGATTAGGAAAGAAGGAGAAGGGGTCTTTGGGTGGCAGAGGCTGGGCTTTGGTGATTCGATGATTGCCATAGATGAGGAAGAGGGTAGCGAAAAACTTGGTTTGGCTCGATGGGAGGCGATGAGGGGAGTTTAAAGAAAAGATTTGAAAGACATGAACTCAGCTCACGGTAGATAAGTCTAACTGTTCAAGAATCCAGCCAACACCCAATGCTCCTCTGACTAACTCCCACCCTTCCAAGGTGATCCTCCAATCAATCCGATGATTTTACCACTCGAACAAGTAGGGGATAGAGTTCCTCTATGTTGGCTTTAGCACTTGATTTTGATGACTAACAAAACATTGAGTACATTTTATACTAATATTTCAATTGTAGTTATGAGTTTCAGGATACAGGCACCTCAAATTCTCCAAATAAAAGTATCATGAAGCTGAGAATTTTCAAGTTTTGGAAAGTCTTCTTAACTAAAAAAAGGCCTCAAAGATGTTCAATCATGGTTTATAAAAGAAGCTTTGAAGTCTCGTTGAAGATCTTTAAGCTTTTTAGGAGTTTTGGAACATATTTTGGCAAACTGTAGAACCAAGTGTTGACTCATGAATTGCCAAGTATCGACACTTTAAAAACTGGCATGCAAAATTCTTCATTGGCATGCCAAGTATCGACACCTGAAACTCAAGTGTTGACACCTGAAACTCATGTGTCAACACCTAAAATTCAAGTGTCGATTCAAGGCATGAGATTTTTGAAAATTCAGAACTTGCCATTTGGAGTGTTTTTATGTCAAGTGTCGACACATAAGATGCAAGTGTCGACACCTAAAATTCAAATATCAATACCTGCAAGACCAAGTGTCAACACCTGAGAGCCAAGTATCGACATCTGGAAGTCAAGTGTCGACTCACGAATTCTGACAGCTTCAATGGATTTATTTTAAGAGTTGTAGAATTCAACTTTTCAAGCTCCCAATGGCTAGTTTTGATCCTCCAACGGTCTCAAATCATTTTTTTGAAAGTTTTTGAAGTATTTAAGCTTCACCAAACTCATTCATGATGCATTGAACTCCATTGAACACACAAAGTCAAATATTCTTTCAAGAACTTCACTTCCAAAAGCCAAAAAAGGAGAAATTCCATTCAGAAAGCTTACAAGCCCATCTTTCAGCTTTCCAAAAATATCTTTGAGAATATCCAAGGAGAAGACAAGACAAGCATCTTCAAGAGCCTCAAAGCTTTCACATTCCACTCTTTGAAGAGAGTTTGATTATGCTTTTATTCTTATATCTTTATCTTTACTTTGTTGCCTAGCTTTCAAGGGTTTTGAAACTAGGTTGTTGAGGTTGTTGGTGAGCTGAAGGTACAAAACCAACTAGGGTTTAACTTTTGAGCCCGAAGATAAAATAAGTTGTAAGGTTGTTGGTAAGCCTAGGTGACAAAACCAACTTATGTTTTGACTTATGAGCCTTGGAAAACAAGTTAGCTGTAATCTTTGAAGAGATTATAGTGAAAATTCTCAAGGAAAGCTTGGAGAGTGGACGTAGGTGCTTGGAGTGCACCGAACCACTATAAAACTTGGTGTTTGTATATGATTGCTCTTTTTATTACTTGCACTTTAATCTTTACATTTAATTTATTATTTTCCACTGCATATCCATTAGTGCTAATTCACTTTGCTCATAAACACTTCAAGACCTGTACATAATTGCTTAAATTTTTGAAAGACCCAGTTCACTGCCCCTCTTAGGCTCTATTTCTGGGAAACAAGTGGTATCAGAGCACCGGTACTCTACTTGTAGGTCCAACGATCTTGAGTAAAAGATCATGGTAGCCCTAATTGGTATGGGGTTATAGAAGGTCAAGCCTCTAATCGTCCACCATTATTTAATGGTACCAATTACACATATTGGAAGACATGCATGCGCATTTACATTCAAGCCATGGACTATAATATTTGAAAAACTATTGTTAAAGGCCCTCATCAACCTACTATCTTGATTAATGGCATTCCCACTTCCAAAATAGAAGATGATTGGGATGAGAATGATATTAAGCAAATAAAGCTTAATGCAAAGGCTATGAATCTATTGTTTTATGCTTTAGACCCAAGTGAATTCAATAGAATCTCAAATAATCTCTCTACAAAGGAAATATGGGACACACTTGAAGTTACCCATGAGGGACTCATCAAGTGAAACTACCAAAGTTAACATGCTCATTCATACATATGAGATGTTTAAAATGGAACCTTCTTAATCTATTAGTGAAATGTATACTATGTTCACTAATATTGTGAATGGAATGAGAAGTTTAGAAAAGATTATTTCTAATGGTGAACTTGTAAATAAACTTCTCAGGTCTCTTCCGGCTTCTTGGGATGCTAAAGTCACTACTATAGAAGAAGCCAAAGATGTAAATACACTTCTTTTCGAGCAGCTATTGGGCTCATTAATGACCTATGAGCTTTTCTTGAAACAAAAAATAGTGGACTATGATAAGAAGAAGAAAGTGATTGCATTCAAGTCCACTACAAAAGAAGAGTCAAGTGAAGATTCTATGAGGAAGATGAAGAAGATGAGATGGCTCTCATAGCAAGAAAGTTTAGGAGGTTTATGAGAAAGAAGAAATATAATTTCAAGAAAAAACCTCAAAAGGGAGAGCCTAGCAAAGAAAAGGAGCAGCCCACATGCTTTGAGTACAAGAAACCTGGCCATTTTAAGATGAACTGCCCCTTACTCAAGAAAAGTAGAAGAAGATTAGAAAGAAAGCTATGATGGAACCTAGAGCGACAGCGAGGATTCAAGCTCTTATGAAGAGTAGCAAGAGGTTGTAAATTTCTGCTTAATGGCCAACAATGATGAGGTACTATCTAAACCTAAAGAAGAATTTACTTTTGATGAATTGCATGAAGTTTTTGATGAACTTATGATTGAATTTCAAAAACTTAAATTGAAGCACAAATAACTAAAGAAGCAAAATCTGGATTTAGTTAAAATAAATGATAAGTTTTTAATTAAAATGATTGCTTACTTCAAGAAAACAAAAGTTAAATAGTAAAATCATCTTCTATAAAAAGAAAAAAAAAATTGAAAAAAAAAATTTCTTTTGCATCAACTGAAAATCTTACAAAACAGAACAAAGAAATTTTGTAAGAAAATAAAAAGTACAAAGATAAACTTGAAAAATTGAAACCATTTGTTGAAAAATTACTTACAGTTCTAAAAAACTCAATATGCTTTGAATAATCAAAGAGCTATTTCAACAAAGCTGGATGGGTTTCAAAATTCAAAAATAATAAAAGTTTTTCAAGAATTTCTTTATGCCTGCTTCATCCTCTATTACTTGTTATTCTTGTGGAAATGTAGGACATAAATCATATCTATGTAATAAAAGAAATTGAGTAAAGTTAGAAATGTTTGGGTTCCAAAAGGAATCGTCACTACTAACCTTAAAGAATCCAAGATGACTTGGTACCTAAAGTCTCCACCTGATTTGTTATTGTAGGTGTGTCTTGCAACCAACAAAAGAAAATTATGGTACCTAGATAGCAGTTGCTCAAGGCATTGACCGGAGATGTGGAGCAAGTCTCCTCACTTGAATATCAAAATGGAGAAAATGTGACTTTTGGTGATAATGGAAAGGACAAGATAGTTGAAATTGATAAAGTCCATATCACCCCTTCTACTTATATAGATAATGTTTTATATATTGATGGTTTAAAGCATAATTTACTTAGCATTAGCCAGTTTTGTGATAAGGATTTTAAAGTTATTTTTGAATCTTCCATTTGCAATTTATATGGTTGATCTTGATGATCTTCATGTTCAAAATGCTCAATGCCTAGTGGCAATGGAAGCCAAGATCAATGAAACTAGTTGGCTTTGACATCATAGACTAGGACATGCTAGTATGCATTTGCTTTCAAAACTTTGCAAAAAGGATTTAATAAAAGATTTGTCAAAACTCAGCTTTGAAAAGGATAAGATTTGTAGTGCTTGCCAACTTGGAAAACAAACTAAATTATCTTTCAAACCTAAAGGAGTAGTCTCTACATCTAGACCCTTAGAATTACTTCATATGGACCTCTTTAGACCAACTAGAACATCTAGTTTGGGAGGTAAGAATTATGGTTAGTTATTGTAGATGACTTCTCACGTTTTACATGGATGATTTTTTAGCTCATTAAGATGAAACTTTTTCTGCATTCATTAGATTTCATAAAAGAGTTTCAAATGAAAAGGTATTTCAATTATTTCTTTAAGAAGTGATCATGGTACAGAATTTGAAAACCATGATTTTAAAAAGTTTTATAGTGAAAATGGCATTCATCACAATTTTTCTGTACCAATGATACCTCAACAAAATGGGATGGTAGAAAGAAAAAATAGAACTCTTGAAGAAATGGCATGCACCATGCTTTGCAAAAATGATTTGCCTAGATTTTTTTGGACGGAAGCCATAAACACTGCTTGCTTGTTTTAAATCGTGTTTTAATATGACCTATTTTAAAGAAAACACCTTATAAGCTTTGGAAAGGTTGGAAACCATCAATTAAGTATTTTCATGTTTTTGGATGCCATTATTTCATTCAAAACAATGGCAAGGATAATCTAAGCAAATTTGATGCCAGGTCAGATGAGGGTATCTTTTTAGGTTACTCTATATCTAGCAAAGCATACAGGGTCTTCAACAGAAGGATACTTATTGTTGAAGAATCCATCCATGTTATGTTTGATGAGACTAATCAAAGATCTTCTAGAAAAGAAGATATTCTTAATGATGATACAGGTATCCAAAGAAAAGAAGAAGTGAACAACAATGAAGAACCCACCAAGGAGCAAGATGAAAATCAAAACTGATGTGACCGGATCGTTGACGTAAGGAAAGGAGCCTGACGTGGACTCCTCATTGGACGCTACACGGGATCCCACTCATAGGCCCCTTCACCGGCTAAGCTCCCCCTGCCAACGGGGCCGCTCGTCGAAGCCGGGCTCCATCCTCCGCCAGGTCGGTACCCACAAAGTCGGGATGCCTAGGTCGGAGCCGAGCTCAGACACCACCGGAGGCAGACCTCTTGAGCCTGAGGTCGGGTCTCGCGGCCCAAAGTCGAGCTCAAGCCTCCTCCACCGCGAGGAGCCCCCTCAAGGTCGGGTCCCCTGGCCTGGGCGTGCCTCATCCACTTCAGCCAGCCCGAGCTCGGTTAAGGCTAGGCCCCTCTGGCCTGGTTCCGAGCTCAGCCCCACTCTGCATAGCCGAGCTGTTGCAAGGCGGGTCCCTGTGACTGGGCCCCATCTTTCCAGCTCGGCAACGAACGCAAATCAAGATGTCAACCGCCAAAGAAGCAGCACCTCCCATCCGAAGACGGTGGTGGGCCCCCCCGACCCTACGACAGCACCCACCATATCACCATTAATGCCCACAGCCGCCATTCACCCCAGGAGGAAAGGAAGCTCACATCAAGGCACTATACCCCCTATCGGCTTGCCATACAACCGAGAAAAAAGACCCCACCAAGGAGCGCGATTTCTGAGAGCAGCGGCGCGACAGTCGAGGCCCTGCTAGGCTTCCAGGAAGGGCAAATCAAAGAATGTCAAAGGCTTGTAGAAGCTTCCCTAGATATTCAATAAAAAAGGCGTACCATTCATGGCACGATATCACGTCATACCCATCTAACAACATGGGAGGAGCCCGAGGCAAGCCATGAAAAAAGGGACCCAGCCAGTATAAGCTAAGGGGAGGTAACACTCATTTTTTAATTCTAATTCAAGCAAGAACAACACAACCACCACAAAGAGAAAGAGGAGAAAGGGGAGAGGCCAGACAGGGGGGCAAGACCACCTCGGCCACCATATCTCCCAGCTCACTCGCACTCTCATACACTATATTCACTCCTCCTAGCATGGAGCTCATCGAGAGGGGCTCGACCAGGAGGATCGATTCTCCTGGATCGTCATTGACTTGATCGTCGGAGTGCCTCCACCGGAATCCCGGCCCGGGTCACTGACGTTGGCTTTCTTGCAGGTCCCGAGGCACCGGAGGCATCTCCCCGGGCAGACGCAGAACACCCACAGCTACGGGCCACGACAATCTGGGCGGTAACAGATTGGCGCGCCAGGAAGGGGGCGAGAACGACACTCGATCCAGTTCAAGCCCTGCTTAGCCGGTCCATTGGGAGGATGGTGACCACCTGGGCGAGGGGAGCTTCTCCCAGTCGTGTGAAGGCATCCCCTTCTCATGGTAACCCGCATGAACTGGAGACGAAAGTGCCTGCCCCGGTTCAGCCACCCCCACTGGAGACCCAGCTGACCGCACTCGCCTAGCAAATGCACACTCTCACTGCGGCGGTGCGCCAGCTCCAACACCAGCACCAGTATCGGTCCCTGGCCACCCACCAATAGCCAGAGACCCTGCGCGGCCTATACCGTGGCTCCCTACGATAGCGTGCAATCCTTCACGGGAGGCCCTCGCAGCCGCGAGTGGTTATAGACCCTCGGGGTACTCATCAAGCCCCTGAGAAGCGACGGCGAGTCAGCTCCACTGAAGAAGAAAGCTACTCACCGCACCTTGACCAGGGGGCACCCAAACCCCCCCGAGGCCGGAAGGGCAAGGCTCCCCGTCATGGGCGCCGCGTTCGCATCGCCTTCTCCGTCTCCTTCAGCGGAGGGGTCTACAGACGAAGCCATCAGGCGCATGGTGGAGAAACGCCTGGAGGAGCACGACCGCAAGTTGGAGGAGTTTGCCCGCCGGTTCGCCAACTTGCCTGGCTCCGCTAGTGAGCCAGCGGGCTAGACGCCCACCCTCCTTTCTTCCAGGAGATCCAAACGGAGCCAATTCCCCGCCGGTTCCGCATGCCGCAGGTGGATCCCTACGATGGGACCACCGACCCCATGGACCACCTGGAAAGCTACCGGGCCCTCATGAGGGTCCAGGGGGCCACTGACGTCCCTCTGTGCATCGCCTTCCCCGCTACATTTCGGAAGGCTGCTCGAGTATGGTTCACCTGCCTCGAGCCCAAAAGCATCAGCTCTTTTGCCCAGTTGGGGCAAAAGTTCATGGCCCATTTCGATGCCTGTCAGAAGATGCCACGCGAGGCAGACAGCCTCTTCTCCATCAGGCAGCAAGACTGTGAGCCACTGCAAGACTACATTTTTCGCTTCAAAGCTACTGCCTTGGAGATATATGCAGCCGGAGGAGCCGGTGGCGATGCTGGCTCTAAAGCAAGGGCTCAAGACTTCCCACCTGACCTATTCGCTCGACAAGAAGCCCCCAAAGACTTATGCCGAGCTACTCTCCGGGCTCAGAAGTACATTCACACCGAGGAGGTCGATCGTACGAGGCGGGAGCTCAATGGGAAGCCACTAAAGGGGCCGGCGCCCATCAAGAAGCCTGAAGCACGGAGGTCGAGACCACTGGCTCAGAGCTCCCAGCCAGCACCAAGACCAAGGATTGCTCCCGTCCCTCAAGGGAGTTTCACTCCCCTTCTTGCCCCAAGAACGAAGATTCTCATGGAGATCGAGGGCGAGACTTATCTGAGGCGTCCTCAACCGCTGAAGCCGTCCTTCACCCATGACAAGATGAAGTACTATCGCTTCCATCGCGATCACGGGCACGACACGAGAAGTGCCGCAATCTCAAGTGGGAAATTGAAGAGCTCATTTAAGAGGGGCTACCTCAGAATATGTGGGGGGCAAACCTCAACCAGAGTCCCAGGCGCTCATTGCTCTCCCGCCAGCTCCAGCTATCGACAACGCCCCACCGAGAAGCCGGTGGGCATGATCTCCTGGGGAGCTAAGCGCGTGTCCAAGAGGACCCGGGGGCAGGGAACTCTAAGAATCTACTCCCCTTTATGAGGAAGGGGATAATGGGAGAGAAAAATGTAAATAATGATGCTGTGGTGTCGAGATGATGATCACAAAGCATCCTGTAATATGCATCATGGTAGATAGTGGAAGCTCTATGGATGACTTTTCTATGATGCTTTCTCCGGATGAATCTCTCCCTACTCAGCTCAAGCTAGTATATACTCCCCTTGTTGGTTTCACTGGAGATTCTACAAGGGTGGAGGGAGAATATTACTCTCCCAGTCATTGCCGGGATCCCATCTCGGCAGATACCGTCATGATGATGTTTACGATGTCAGGCTTCCTTCGCCTTACAACGTGATCTTGGGCCGACCTGGGCTCAACCTCCTCGATGCTGTTGTCTCTACCAAGAGGTTGCTTGTCCAGTTCCCAACCCCCTGTGGTGTGGGGGAGATGAGGGGTACGCCCCAGCCAATGCAACACTGCTTCCAGACACTCCCCGAAGCCCAAGTGCCCGAGGAGGACTCCGGAGTAGACGAGCTTAACCAGAGGGCCCAAGACCCCAGAGGAGGCCCGGTCGAGCACCTGCTTTCCTATCATCTCGGAGCTGACCAGGCGAAAATCATGCAGATCGGAGCCCAAACTACCCGGGGAGGAGAGGGCTCCGCTATTGGAGTTCCTGCGGGCAAACGTAGATGTGTTCGCCTGGACGGTGGCCGACATGCCAGGTATTCCCCTGAAGTTATCACCCATAAACATAATGTTGATCCAAAGTGCAGGCCAGTTCGACAGAAGAAGAGAAGCTTTGCCCCAGGAAGGCAAGCGGTCATCGACAAGGAAGTTGAGAAACTCCTCGCCCCGGATTCATCCGAGAAGTGCAGTATCCAAGTGGCTGGCGAATATGGTGATGGTGAAGAAGAATAATGGCAAGTGGAGGATCTGTTAGACTACACCAACCTCAACAAGGCATGTCCGAAGGACAGTTTCCCATTGCCAAGAATAGACCAGTTGGTGGATGCCACTTCGGGGCACAGGCTACTCTCCTTCATGGATGCATTCTCCGGGTACAATCAGATCCGGATGTACCCAAGGACGAGGAGCACACCGCCTTCATCACTGACCGGGGGACGTATTGTTACAAAATGATGCCCTTTGGCCTGAAGAATGCTGGGGCCACATACCAACATCTAGTCAACAAGGTCTTCAAGGACCAGATTGGCCAGAATGTACAAGCATACATGGACGACATGCTCGTCATGAGAAAACCGAGCTCGGACTACATTGCCGACCTCGCTAAAGTCTTCCACAACCTCCGGAAGCATCAGATGAAGCTCAACCCGGTGAAGTGCGCCTTCGGGGTGGCGGCCGGGAAATTCCTCGGCTTCATGGTCACCCAGAGAGGCATCGAGGCGAATCTAGAGAAGGTCCAAGCAATCTTGGACATGGAGCATCCAATGTCCAAGAAGCAGGGTCAGCGCCTGACAAGAAGGGTCGCTGCCCTAAGCCGTTTCATCTCGAGGTCAGCTGATTGTTGTCTCCCCTTCTTCAAGGCTCTGCACAGGATGCATGACTTCACCTGGACTGAAGAGTGCCGGACGACTTTCGAAGAGCTGAAGGAGTCCCTGACCTTCCCACCTTTGTTGTCCAGACCCGAAGATGGAGAAGAGCTCATGCTCTACCTGGCAATCACCCCAGGGGCCATCAGCTTGGTCCTCGTCCATACAGATCAGGACAGAATGCAAAAGCCGGTGTACTACACTAGCAGAATACTCAATGATGCGGAGATCAGGTCTACCCACTCCGAAAAACTCATTTTTGCACTAATAATGTCTGCTAAGCATCTCAGGCCCTATTTCCAAGTGCATCCCATCATTGTTGTGACTAATTAGCCGCTGAGGACCATGCTAAGCCATCCCGAGACTTCCGGAACGTTAGCCAAATGGTCCCTGATGCTGAGCGAGTATGACATCGCATATCGGCCGAGGTCATCGTAGAAGGCCCAAGTCCTAGCTAACTTCATGGTCGAATGTACAGGGTTTCCTAAGGAACCAGAGCGGATGGTCCTGGAGAGCAAAGCCGAGCCCGGCCCGCTGGAGGACCCCTGGATCCTCCACATGGACGACGCCTCCAATTCTTGTGGGTGCGGAGCAAGCCTCATCTTCACCAATTCCGACAGAGTGGTGGCGGAGTGTGCACTTAGCTTCAAGTTCCCTGCCACAAACAACCAAGCGGAGTACGAGGCACTCCTCGCGAGCCTAAAGGTGTCCCGTAAGTTGGGCGTACAGAACCTCAAGGTCTTCACCGACTCCCAGCTGGTTGCCGGACAAGTCTCCAAAGAGTACGAGGCCTGAGATCCCCAGATGATGAAGTACCTGGAGAGGGTCCGTTCGAGCGCAGCAGGCTTCCGTTACTTCCGTGTTTCCCATATTCCCCATGGAGAGAATGCTCATGCGGACGCGCTGTCAAGGCTCGTGACCCTGCCGGACTCATCCCTAGGGCGTGCCTATATCGAATATCTCAAGAGCCCGAGCTATGAAAGCCCCAAAGAGGTGCATCAAGTAGCCCACGAGCCGAGCTGGATGGACAAGTATGTCAAGTACATCCAAGACAGCCTACTGCCGGAAGACCGCAAGGAAGCTGGCCTCATCAGAAGGAAGGTCACCCGCTTTGCCTTGATAGACGGCCAACTCTACTGTCGATCCTATTCCTATCCACTCTTGAAGTGCCTCAGGCCCACAGAGGTAGCCTTTGTGCTCCAAGAGATACACGAAGGCCTCTGTAGGAATCATGTAAGAGGGAGGACTCTGGCGTACAAAGCCCTTCACCAAGGATACTTCTGGGAAACAATGAGGGAGGATGCTGCCGACTTCATCAAGAAGTGTGACAAGTGCCAGTGACACTCCCACATTCAGCGCTTGCCGGCTACGCCGATCTCCCAGCTGTCATCTCCCTGGCCCTTCGCGCAATGGGGGATGGACATTCTGGGACCGTTCCCCACCGCACCAGGGCAGCGGAAGTTCTTGCTGGTGGCGATCGACTACTTCACCAAATAGGTCAAAGCAGAGCCGCTAGCTCGGATCACATAGGCCAATGTCTGACAATTCTTCTGGAAGTCTGTCATCTGCCATTTCAGACTCCCAAATTGCATCATCACTGACAATGAGAGACAGTTCGATAACCGAAAGTTCGAAGGGTTCTGTGCTGAGCACGGGATCCAACATTGGTTCACCTCGGTCGCCCATCCCCAGACGAATGGGGAAGCCGAGGTCACCAACCGAACCATTCTTCAAGGACTCTGCACCAGGTTGGACCAACGAAGGGCAGATGGGCGGAAGAACTTCCGAGCGTCCTATGGGCCTACCACACAACGCCCAGAATGGTGACGGGTGAAACACCTTTCAACCTGGTCTGCGGGTCGGAGGCAGTAATTCCAGTTGAGCTCGACATTCCCACACTCAGGGTGTAGCGATACAACGAGGCTCAGAACTCGGCACACCTACTCCTCAACCTAGACCTCCTCAAAGAGACAAGGGACAAAGCTCAGCTCCGGATGGCAACATACCGGCAACGGTCGCCCAATACTACAATGCGCGGGTAAAGCAGAAGGCTTTCCAACCTGGCGACCTGGTACTACGCCGAGCAGAAGCATCCCAGCCCCGGAAGTGCAGCAAACTCTCACCGAATTGGGAGGGCCCTGTCATAAGGGGCCTACTACTTAGAAGACTTGGATGGCACCAGGTTTCCCCGGACCTGGAATGCTTGTAATTTGAGAGATACTATCAGTAATGTAAGTATGCCCTCCATGAGAAATAAAGATTTCTTTCCGCAATACAATCTATTTGCCTTGCAGGAAACTATAGTTGCGAGCCTAGCTCCTTGGCGCGAAGACCGACGACCCTCCGGCACCAAAGACCTGGGAAGTCCCCAGGCACCGGCAAGCCCATCTCCTCGGTGCGAAGATCGGACGACCCTCTAGCACCAAAGACCTGGGAAGCCACCAGGCACCGGCGAGCCCAGCTCCTCAGCGCGAAGACCGGACGACCCTCCAGCACCAAAGACCTAAGAACCCCCAGGCACCGACGAGCCCAGCTCCTCAGCGCGAAGACCGGACGACCCTCCAGCACCAAAGACCTAAGAAGCCCCCAGGCACCGGCGAGCCCAGCTCCTCGGCGCGAAGACCGACGACCCTCTGGCACCAAAGACCTGGGAAGCCCCTAGGCACCGCGAGCCCAGCTCTTCGGCAGCAAAGACCGGATGACCCTCCGGCACAAAGATCGGATGACCCTCTGGCATAAAAGACCTAGGAAGCCCCCAAGCACTGGTGAGCCTAGCTCCCCGGCAACAAAGCCCAGAGAAGAGTCCTCTGGTACAAAGACCTGGAAAGCCCCAGGCACCGGCGAGCCTAGCTCCCCAGTATCAAAGACCGGATGACCCTCCGGCACCAAAGACTGGATGACCCTCCGGCACCGGCGAGCCCAGCTCCCCGGTGAAGGACCTTGGAAGCCCCCAGGCACCCAACCTCTTCAAGCCCAGCTCCAAGATGCCTCCTCAAATTGTCAACATCCCTGAGCCCAGCTCCAGGATGCCAGCCCCAGACCGGAGCTCAGATCTATGGCCAAGGGAATCTTCTCGACCAACGCGCTTTCGAGCCCAGCTCCAAGGTGCCATATCAAATCATCGAAGTCCCCGAGCCTAGCTCCAGGACACCAGCCCTAGACCGGAGCTCAGATCTCCGGCCAAGGGAATCTCCTCGACCAACGCGCTTCTGAGCCCAGCTCCAAGGTGCCATCTCAAATCATCGAAGTCCCCAAGCCTAGCTCCAGGATGCCTGCTCAAGACCGAAGCCCAGATCACCGGCCAAGGGCACCCCCGAGCCACGCAGCTCATCATTGACAATGCCCCCGGGCTCGGCCTCACGATGACAGCTGAAGCCGGGCCCTATCCTCCGCCAAGTCAGCTCCCATAAGCCTGGGATGCCTAGGCCGGAGCCGAGCACGAGCTACCACCCAAGGCAGACCCCTCAAGATCAGGACCCATGGCCAGGAGTCGAGCCTAGCCTCCTCCATCATAAGGCACCCCTCCGAGCTCAGGCCCCTTGGGTTGGGCAGCATCGTTGCCAATCAAAGACCGGATGACCCTCCGGCACCAAAGACCTGGGAAGCCTCCAAGCACCGGCGAGCCTAGCTCCCTGGCAACAAAGCCCAGAGAAGAGTCCTCTGGCACGAAGACCTGGGAAGCACCCAGGCATCGGTGAGCCTAGCTCCCCGACATCAAAGACCGGATGACCCTCCGACACCAAAGACCGGACGACCCTCCGGTACCGGCAAGCCTAGCTCCCCGGCAAAGGACCTGGGAAGCCCCCAGGCACTTAGTACCTCCGAGCCCAACTCCAAGATGCCAAGATCTGGAACTCAGAATTCCAGCATCACAATTTCCAAGCATTGACGTCCTTGAAACTGGCTCCGAGATACTAAGGTTCAAGACTCAGACTTCCAACACCAGGATCTCAGCCTTCGACGTCTCCGAGCCCCGCTCCAAGACGGTGACCACTGAACTATGCCCCTAAGTAGCTGAGTCCAAGGTTAAACATCCATCACCGGCATGACCTCAAGCTCAACGCCGGGTCCATGCCAGTCGGAGTCCTCGGCTCCTCTCTCGGACCTCCCTACACCAAAAAAAGAGGAAGCAAGGGAGGAGAAAGGAGAGAAGGGACATTCCACATTACGGATGATGGAGACACCATTATGCGAAAACGGGTTCCATTATTGAGAAAGTTGATTACACTATCTTCCGGGCCCCGACAGGCCGGGTGACCCGTCAAAGGAGAAAGATAAAAGAAAGGTACAAGTGTAAGAAAAAAAGAGAAATCCTATCCTAAGTAGCCGGCTCCTTCTCCGGGCGTTGCACGGTTGGGACCTCTCCCTCCTCCACCTCCGTCGCTAGGGCATGCTCCTGGGCGACCTCCGTTGGAGGAGCAGGTTCAGTTACTGGAGCTGCTGGGATCGGATCAGCAACCTCTGGATGAGGCACAGGTGCTGCCCTTACCGCCGTCGGTGTCGGCTCCTTGGGCCAGGCGCCACCGAAGTCGCTGGGATGCTAACCATGGCAGGAGCAGCCCCCTACCCTACAGCCACTATCATCGTTGTAGAGGAAGCCTTCTTCCCAGGAGTCCGGAGCACGGCCAATCGCTCCTCGGATAGAATACCCTGCAGCTGCTGGCGGCAATAAGCGAACCCCTTAGCAAAGGAGTCTGTCGTCGCCTCCTTGAAGTACTTGAGGTACTCAGGAGAAGCTTTGAAGGCGGCCACTGTGCTGGCGGTGTCCCTTCTGGTGCCCTCCGCCTTGCTCTTTTCGGTGGCCACCAGGTCCTCGGCGCGCTTGGCCCGACGGATCGCCGCCACCATTCCCTTTTCAGTGACCTCGACATCATGGCTGGCGGCAGCAGTCTTCTTCTCGGCCTCAGCAGCCCTCCCCTTGGCCTCAGCGGCCCTCTTCTCCGCGGCCGCCACCTTCCTCTCGGACTCGACCCGGAGCTCCATCAGTTGAGTCCTCTTCGATTTGAGCTCGCTTTTGAGCTCCTTCTTCGCCCAGACGAGGTCGTCAACCTTACCCACAAGGCTCTTATTTCTGAGGAGGGCATCCTGGCATCTTGGCTCTTCTCTCTCGCCTCGGCCCACAAAGATTTGAGCTCAGTCAGTCGCTCCTTCTCCCTTCTGGCCCAATTCCGATAGAAGTCCTGGATAAGGAGGAGCTCTCTGCCTTGCTGCATCGAGGAAGGGGTGTCAGCTATCAGGTGAGAAGAAAAAGAAGTGATTTGGAAAAGCAACGATGAGTGAAGGACTTACGGCATAGAGGTTCACGAATGTCGCGTTGATGATGTCACCCAGAAGCCTCCCGCTTCCATCTCGCTTGTTGCAGGACTGGACGGAGAAGTCCATCATCCGCTTGGCGAGGTTGGGGTCCTTGACCAGAGAGACGTTCGGCCCCAATTTGAAGGGGACCCTTCGATAATCGACGTCTCTGGTCCTCGCTGGCTCGGCTCCTTCGTCGGCGTGCGATGCCCTCGGTGCTAGCTGCGAGACCGGTGCAGCATCGGACCGCACTTGGGTCACCGGCCTGATCTCTTTCAGGCCCTCCTTCTCTTCGATATCGACGACCTCCGGGGTGGGGGGTGCCAACCTGGCGACGATGGTAGCCGATCTCGTGCAGGCCGCCACCTCGGGCTCGGGCGCAGCCATTGGCTCATGCTGCCCAGCAGGTACAGGAACGGGCTCAGCCACCCTTTTCCACCATCGTTCCTGAACTGGCATCCACCCCGGCCTGCACCGGCCTTGCCCCATCTTCGGCTCGAGCCCTCTTCGGAGCGGGCTCACCCGTCTCAGCAGCCTGCTCTCGTTTCTCAGAAAACGAGAGCAACTCATCCATCAAAAACTTCATTTCTACACCGGAAGGAACGAGGTCAGCCCAATAGCAGCGGTAAAAAATAAAATAAAATAAAATAAAATAAAAAATGGAGAAAGAAAAATAAATAAGAAACGATGAGGGGGGTGGTCAAGTCGAACTCACCCGGCTCCCGCGCCGAGCTGACCCCGGCCTCGCGAAGATTCTGCTCCGACAGTAAGATCTCCAATGGTGGGATCTTGATCGATCTGAGCAGGTCATACATGTCGAGGTCGGTAGCTTCGACTGAGGAGTTCCTATTCGGAGATCGATCTCGGTTGCTCCAAACCCAATCGATCCCCTCTACCAAGGCGAAAAAGAACATGCTCTTCCATCCTTTGATGGAAGGGGAGCACAAATCTGATGCCCCGAGGGTGGCAAGAAAGGGACCACCACCTGTCCTCGGTAGGGTGGCGTTTCAGGATAAAGAAGGCCCTGAACAAGAAAAAATGGGCAACAATCCCGTGGAAGTGGCACAGAACGATGAAATAAAATATCGTTCTGATGGCATTGGGGACCAACTGGGTTGGGACAAGCTGATAGTCGGCCAAGAAAGAAAGGAAAAAAGGGTGCACAGGGAGGCGGAGACCCCCAGCGAAGGTATCCTCGTAGAAGGCGATCCACCGAGGACCACTGGAAGTGACTCGCTCTCCGGGATGAGGAACGGAGAGCTGGATGGATTCGGGGATGACGTAAGCCTCCCGGATAGATGCAAGGTCCTCAGCGGTAATCACCGAAGTGATCCCTCCTGGACCTATCGACCGAGAAAGCTCAGGCTCAGGGAGAGGAACAGAAACAGAAGTGGAAGCAGGAGCGGGAGCAGGAAGAGGAGCCAAATGAGGAGGAGGAGAAGTCCCGGGTTCCCTAATGGACACCGAGCCATGGAAAGGCCTTCTACTGAACTCGTACCTCGCCGCCTCCATCTCCTCATCGGAAGAGGAAGGAGTCTTCGACCGGGAAGGTCCGGCCTCAGCCTGGCAAGAGGGACGGAAGTTGGGCCCGAAGTGGTCCATGAAAGAGAAAGGGAGAGAACAGGGCGACTCCTAGATGACGAAAGGGAGGAGGTGAATGGAGGAAGGCCTACGGTGACTTCTAATGGGCGAGAAGGAAGAGCTAACCTACTGATGATCACAGAAGATGCCGACGGCTGGAGAAGAGGAAGAGGAAGGCTCCTGTATGACTCCGGGCACGAAGAGTTTGGAAAAAGGTATGTTTCGAAAGGATGTACCCATCCCTTCGAGACAACCTGCATCTGACTGTACCATTATGGCTTTCCCAAAAGTCATACCACGTGTCGTCGATCAACGGGACCAGCGCCCCATCCGACTGCTGCCGCTTCAGCTTCCGTGCCTACCATAACTGCTCCTAAGACGTGGCCACGCGGTGCCCCCGCACAAGCTCCAAGGCCTGCCGAACGAGATGCCACCGATGTCAGTCATTATTGCACCAGATTTTCCACCCTTCCACGTCAGCACCACAACTATTCCCTTCGCCCCGAGTGCAATGCGACAACGGGCCTCGGGAGTGGGGGGCAAGTGATGTGACCATATCGCTGACGTAAGGAAAGGAGCCTGACGTGGACTCCTCATTGGATGCCATGCAAGATCCAACTCATAGGCCCCTTCGTCGGGCTGAGCTCCCCCATGCCAACAGGGCCACCCGTTGAAGCCGGGCTCCATCCTCCGCGAGGTTGGTACCTGCCAGGTCGGGGCGCCTAGGTTAGAGCCGAGCTCAGATACCACCGGAGGCAGACCTCTCGAGCCCGAGCTCGGGTCCCACGGTCCGGAGTCGAGCTCAAGCCTCCTCCACTACGAGGAACCCCTCGAGGCTGGGTCCCTTGGCCTGGGCGCACCTCATCCACTTAGCCAGCCCGAGCTCGGTCAAGGCTGGGCTCCTCTGGCTTGGTTTCGAGCTCGACCCCTCTCCGCATAGCCGAGCTGTTGCAAGGCGAGTCCCCTGTGAGTGGGCCCCATCTTTCCAGCTTGGCCCTGAACGCAAATCAAGACGTCAACCACTAAGGAAGCATCACCTCCCATCCGAAGACGGTGACGGGCCCCTCCAGGATCGTACGGCAGCACCCGCCATGTCACCATTAATGCCCACAGCCACCATTCACCCCAGGAGGAAAGGAAGCTCACATCAAGGCACTATGCCCCCTACCGGCTTGCCGTACGACTGGAAAAAAGACCCCACTAAGGAGCGCGATTCCCGAGAGCAGCGGCATGACAGTCAAGGCCCTGCCAGGCTTCCAAGAATGGCAAATTGAAGGAATGTCAAAGGCTTTTAGAAGCTTCCCCAGATACCCAATAAAGAAAGCATACCATTCACGGCACGATATCACGTCATACCCACCTAACAACATGGGAGGACCCCGAGGCAAGCCACAAAAAAAGGACCCGGCCAGTATAAGCGAAGGGAGGGTAACACTCATTTTTCAATTCCAATTCCAAGCAAGAACAACACAACCACCACAAAGAGAAAGAGGAGAAAGGGGAGAGGCCAGACAGGAGGGCAAGACCACCTCGGCCACCACATCTCCCAGCTCACTCGCACTCTTATACACTATAATCACTCCTCCTAGCATGGAGCTCATCGAGAGGGGCTCGACCAAGAGGATCTATTCTCCTGGATCGTCACTAACTTGATCGTCGGAGTGCCCTCGTCGGAATCCCCGGCCTAAGTCACTGACGTTGGCTTTCTTGCAGGTCCCGAGGCACCGGAGGCATCTCCCGCGGGTGGATGCGGAACACCCAGCACCACCAGCAGCTACGGGCCACGACGATCTGGGCGGCAACAAAAACAATGAAGGTGATCAAGCACAAGGAGGTGAAAAACACATCTACACCTAATCCTCTACCTAAAGAATGGAGGTGTTGAGTCTCAGGTGGTGCATTCATGGCTAGTAAGGTCAATGTACATGTGTTGATCTGGTCTATCATGGTTTTCCATGATGTGTCTAGAGCTAGGGTTGAGTCCGGGGTGAGTCCTAGGTGTTTAGGCTCAGTTTTGGTTAGTTTGGATCTTAGGGTCGGCTTTCTGTGATAAGAGTCGACTCTGTTGGTTGGCACATCTCAGAACAGGTGATTATGGTCTGGACAAGTCGACTCAAATGGATTTGAGTTGGCTCGGATGCATAATCAAGAAACCTGTGGTCTGGACGAGTCAGCTCGAATGGATTTGAGTTGGCTCGGATGCACAGTCAGGAAACCTGTGGTCTGGATGAGTCAACTCGAATGAATTTGAGTCAGCTCGGATGAACAGTCGGGAAACCTGTAGTCTAGATGAGTTGGCTTGAATGGATTTGAGTCGACTCGAATGTCAGGATTTTGGAATCTCGACGGTTGTTGGCTTGGGGAGTTTTTGGGGGATAGGTCATTTATGACCTAGTATATAAAACATGTATGTCTTGTAAAGTTAGAGAGAGGAAAATATATTGAGTGCCCGATTTTCTCCCAGATTGGATTTCTCTTCTCTTCTTCTCTCATATCTATATACAATCAAAGTTCTATTGATCTTATGTGATTTGTATCCTACCACATTCATCTTGGATCACTGGCAGAGGATCATCCACACCGTGGGATCGCTTCCGCTATAGGTCCCTGTGATCAATTTGCTGCAACATTTGGTATTAGAGCAAGGTTGTGTGGAGGAAAGAAGATCTCAACATCCTAAATTTCTGAATATCAGGTTTTCTTCAATCTTTATCTTGTTTTCTTCCATGATAAACTCTCGAGTTAGGTGGAGGGTATTCTTGTTGTGGAAGGTGTGAAAGAAAAGGATTGGAAGGGAGATTTTTTCTTGTGTTGCTTTGTCAGAAATTTGTTTGAAGGGTGTTATATTGCTTGATTGTGGAAATGGCATCAAGTGGGTTCAAGGTAGACTTTGAGAAGTATGATGGAAAAGGTGATTTCACCCTATGGCGGCAAAGAGTCAAGGATTTGCTGGTTCAACAAAGGATCTACAAGGTTTTGGTTAAAGAGAGACCAGAAAAGATCAATGTTGAAGATTGGGAGGAGTTAGAAGAGATTGCATTTAGTACCATTAGAATGTGTTTGGCGGATCAGGTTTTATCTGAGGTGTGTTCAGAGACCACGACAAAGGATCTTTGGAAGAGACTAAAAAATATATATATGGGAAAGAACATGACAAATAAGCTATGGTTGAAGAAGCAGCTGTACAGTTTAAGAATGCCTGAAGGAGGAGACCTTGTTGCTCACATTCAGAGGTTCAACCAGGTTTGTGCAAAGGTTATAAGTCTGGATGTCAAGGTAGATGAGGAAGATCGGGCATTGTTGTTGTTTTGTTCACTCCCGGGGTCATATGATGGTCTGATAACAACCTTGGTGTATGGGAAAGAAACCCTAAACTTTGAAGAGGTTGTTGGAGTACTCAAGTCAAATGAGCAAAGGGAGAAGATTTGTAAAGGAAACCCCAACTCAGAGGTTCTTGCTATAAATGAAAGGCAGGGTAGACTCAAGGAAAGAGTTAGAGGGAAGTCAAGGACAGATCTCAGTCTCACAATAGTAAAAAGGGCTGGAAGTGTTACAAGTGTAATCAACCATGTCATCTGAGAAGCAATTATCCTCTTTGGAAATCAAAAAAGGGGAAGGCTAATATAGGTGGTGCCAATGCATCTGAAGGTAATGGTGAAGATGTACTGGTAGTATCAAATGGAACAGTTGATTGGGATAACACTTGGACTCTAGATTCAGCATGCTCTTATCACTATACCTCACATCAGGAGTGGTTTGACACCTATGATAGGTCTGATGGAGGTAGTGTTAGCCTTGGTGATGATCACCCATGTTCAGTAGCTGGAGTAGGAACTATGAGGGTAAGGATGTATGATGGAGTTATAAGGACTCTGTCAAATGTTAAACATGTACCAGAGTTGAAGAAGAACTTAGTTTCTTTAGGCTACTTAGAGAAGCAAGGATATGCTTTTAGTTGCCAATCTGGTAGTGGTTGTTTGAGGATCACCAAGGGAGCTTTGGTGGTGATAAGTTAAGCAGAAAAGGAAACATTCCAGTTCTAAAGAAGGATGGAAATGATTTGTGTAAGCCATGCATTTTTGGTAAATAGCATAAAGTGAAATTTGCTGCTAGTACCAAACCAAGTCAAGGAGTGTTGGATTTGGTGCAGTTTGATGTATGGGGACCAGCTCTTGTATCATCCAGAGGTAGGGCAAGATATTTTGTCACCTTTATTGATGACTTCTCTAGAAAACTGTGGGTGTATCTGATGAGAAAAGAATCAGATGTATTTGCCCGGTTTAAAGCTTGGAGAGTTGAGGTAGAGAAGGAGACAGGAAGACATGTAAAGTGCCTTCGGACTGATAATGGTGGGGAGTACTTTAGTATAGAGTTTACAAGTTACTGTGAGGAAAATGGTATCAAATGCCATTACACAATAAGGATGACTCCATAGTAGAATGGTGTCGCAGAAAGGATGAACTGGATACTATCGGAGAGGGCAAGGAGTATAAGGCTGCAGTCATCACTGCCAAGAATTTTTCGGGGTGATGCTATTACTTTGGCATGTTTTCTCATAAACAGGTCCCCTCACTTCAAGTTGGATGATGGACTTCCAGAAGAAGCTTGGAGTGGGAAGAAGGTGGAGCTTGGCCACCTGAAAGTTTTTGGTTGCCTGGCTTATGTTCACGTGGAGGCAACTGAAAGAAGCAAGCTGGATCCTAAGTCAAAGAAGATGATCTTTATAGGGTATCCACAAGGAGTCAAAGATTATCTACTATGGGATCCACAGTCTCAAAAGGCGGTGATCAGTAGGGATGTCATTTTTGATGAGAGGAGCATCTTGGAGAAATCGAGGACTGCAACAGGAAATGCAGTCAATAAGATGAACAGCAGTGAGAGCCCGTCACTGGTGGAGGATAAGCCTTCAACATCAACTAGAAATGGAGTTTTAGTTGAGGTGGAGTTGGATAGGAAAGATTCTCCAGGAGTGAAGGAGAGGCGAGAAGAATCAGCAGTTCAAAGGGAAGTGCAGGAGAAGCCACAAACAATATAGACTTGCAGGACAGTGCAAGGGGAGTGGCATTACATAAGCCTCAACGCACAATCTGGAAGCCGGTTAGATATGGCATGGATGAAGCAATTTCATATGCTCTTATATCTATGAATGGAGATCCAGAAAGTTTTGTAGAAGCCATGGAAAGTCCTGATAAAGAGTCATGGATACAAGACATGATGGAAGAGATGGAATCTCTCAGGAGGAATTAGACAAGGAAGCTGGTGGATCTACCGAAAGATGCTCGAGCAATTGGCTCGAAATGGGTGTTCACAAAGAAGGCAATACCTTCAGAGCAAGGTGGAGTCAGATACAAGGCAAGATTGGTAGCAAAGGGATACTCACAAAGAAAAGGAGCTGACTACACATAAATGTTTTCTCCTATGGTACGCCATACTTTAATTCGGGTGTTATTGTCTTTGGTGGCAAAACATAATTTATAATTGGAGCAGATGGATATGAAGACAGCCTTTCTACATGAAAGACTGGAAGAGAAAATCTATATGAAGCAAACTGATGGCTTCATTGAGATTGGATAGGAGAACAAGGTATGTCTACTTCAGAGGTCATTGTATGGATTGAAACAATCACCTCGTCAATGGTATCACAGATTTGACACATTTCTATTGAGCCTTGGATTTCTCAATGTGAACATGATTATTGTGTCTATGTGAAGGATGTAGATACTATGGATGCTCTGTATTTACCTCTGTATTCGGATGATATGTTGATAGCCAGCAGAAGTATTACAACTGTTGAAGGGTTGAAGAGAGCATTATCTCAGGAATTTGAGATGAAAGACTTGGGATCAGCTTAGAAAACCTTTGGAATGAAGATTTGCAGAGATAGATGTAAAGGAATATTCTATTTATCACGATGTGGGTACATTAAAAGGGTACTTAAGAGGTTTGGGATGGATAAGGCCAAACCTGTGGAAACACCATTACCAGGGCATATTTCTTTCTCGAAAAAATAGTGCCCCCAGTCAGAGGAGGAGAAAGAGTACATAGAAAGAGTTCTATATGCCAATGCAGTGGGCAGTTTGATGTATTATGGTTTGTTGCAGGTGGATATAGCATATGCTGTAAGCCAGGTGAGCAGGTACATGGCTAATCTTGGGAAGGAACACTGGAAGGCATTGAAGTGGATTTTGAGATATCTGCAAGGGACTTAAAGGCATGGACTAGTATTTGGTGGGCAGCTTGAAGGACATGGATGGAACTCCATAGAATCATGTGAGGATTCAGGTCCTTTGGAAGGGTTTGTTGATGTAAACTATGCAGATGATCTTGATACAAGAAGGTCTATAACAAGTTATCTCTTCTACATGTATGGTGGACCGGTTTCTTGGAGATCAACCCTTCAACCTATTACTGCTTTGTCTACAACAGAAGAGGAGTATATAGGGATTACTGAAGCTGCAAAGGAAGCACTATGGCTCAGAAGGCTAATATCTGAAATGGGGGTGAAACAGTGTTTGATGGTCCTGCACAGTGATAGCTAGAGTGCCATACACTTGACACAAAACCCAGTCTATCATGCTAGGACCAAGCATATAGATGTGAGGTACCACAGAGTCAGGGAGCTGGTGGAGGAAGGAGAAGTGGCACTAGTGAAGGTTCATACAACGGAGAACCAGGCGGATGCACTTATGAAGGCTCTACCAAGGGATAGCTTCTACTCTTGCATGTGGTTAATGGGTTTGAGGAGTGTGGCATATGTACCCTTGAAGCACCAAGATGGAGATTGTTGAGTCTCAGGTGGTGCATTCATGGCTAGTTGGGTCAATGTGCATGTGTTGATCTGGTCTATCATGGTTTTCCATGATGTGTCTAGGGCTAGGGTTGAGTCCGGTGTGAGTCCGAGGTGTTTAGGCTCAGTTTTGGTCAGTCTGGGTCTTAGGGTCGGCTCTTCTGTGGTAAGAGTCGACTCCATTGGTTGGCACATCTTAGAACAAGTGATTGTGATCTGGACAAGTCGGCTCGAATGGATTTGAGTTGGCTCGGATGCACAGTCAGGAAACCTGTGGTCTGGACGAGTCGGCTCGAATGGATTTGAGTCAACTCGGATGCATAGTCAGGAAACCTGTGGTCTAGACGAGTTGGCTCGAATGAATTTGAGTCGGCTCGGATGGACAGTCGAGAAACCTGTAGTCTGGACGAGTTGGCTCGAATGGATTTGAGTCGACTCGGATGTCGGATTTTGGAATCTCGACGGTTGTTGGCCTGGGAAGTTCTGGGGGGATAGGTCATTTGTGACCTAGTATATAAAACATGTATGTCTTGTAAAGTTAGAGAGAGGAAAATATATTGAGTGCCCTATTTTCTCCCAGATTGGATTTTCTCTTCTCTTCTTCTCTCATATCTACATACAATCAAAGTTTATTGATCTTCGATGATCTGTATCCTACCGCATTCATCTTGGATCGCTGGCAGAGGATCATCCACACCCTGGGATCGCTTCCGCTATAGGTCCCTGTGATCAGTTTGCTACAACAGGAGGTATACTCAAGGACACCTCAAAGAACTTATCATTAGTGATCCATCAAAAGGAGTAAGTACTCGTTCATCTCTTAGAAATGTATGTGATTATTTAGCTTTTATTTCAAATAGAATCTAAATCTATTGAACAAGCTGAAAATGATTGTAATTGGATTAATGCTATGCATGATGAACTAAATCAATTTTTTAAAAAATAATATTTGGACTTTAGTTGACAGACCTAGTAATGTTTCAATAATTGGCACAAAATAGGTTTTTAGAAATAAGCTTGATGAAAATGAAATAGTTACTAGAAATAAAGCTAGGCTAGTTGCCAAATGATACAATCAGGAGGAAGGAATTGATTTTGATGAAACCTTTGCTCCTATTGCTGGACTTGAGGCAATTAGGCTATTATTAGCATTTGCATATTTTATGGATTTTAAATTATATCAAATGGTTGTCAAAAGTACATTTTTAAATGGTTTTACCAAAGAAGAAGTTTATGTTGAACAACCTCCTGATTTTGAAAATCATGAATTTCCAAATCATGTTTTTAAACTTCATAAAGCTTTGTATAGTTTGAAATAAGCTCCAAGAGCTTGGTATGATAGATTAAGTTCTTTCTTGCTTAAAAATGATTTTACTAGAGATAATGTTGACCCAACTTTATTCTTGAAAAAGAAGAATGATGATCTCTTAGTAGTACAAGTTTATGTGGATGATATCCTATTCGGTGCTACTAATGAATGTCTTTGTCAAGAGTTTACAAAGTTAATGCAAAGTGAGTTTGAGATGAGCATGATGGGAGAACTTAACTTCTTCCTCGGACTCCGGATAAAGCAAACAAAAGAGGGGATCTTCATCAACCAAACCAAGTACACGAAAGAAATATTAAAGAAGTTTGTGATGGAGAACACCAAGCCATTATGCACACCTATGAGCTCCTCTTGTAAGCTTGACAAAGATGAATCAGGTAAATCTATATACCAAAAGTTATATAGAGGAATGATTCGTTCATTGCTATATCTAACTGCTAGTAGGCCAAATATTATGTTTAGCATTTGTATGTGTGCAAGATATCAGTCTGCCCCTAAAGAGTCTCATCTTTTGGCTATTAAACGCATTCTTAGATATCTATCTAGCACTATAGATATTGGTCTTTGGTACTCTAGAGATTCATCATTTGAATTGATTGCTTATTCTGATGCTAATTTTGCTCGGTGTAAACTTGATAGAAAAAGTACTAGTGGAACTTGTCAATTTCTTGGAGTCAATTTGACTTCATGGAGTAGCAAGAAATAGAATTCAGTTGCTCTATCTACGATAGAAGCTGAATATATAGTAGCTGGAAGCTGTTGTGCTCAAATTCTATGGATCAAACAACAACTCGAAGATTTTGGCATCAAATTAACTAAGACACCCATAAGATGTGACAATACTAGTGCAATCAATTTAACTAAGAATCCTGTGCAACATTCAAGAAGTAAATATATTGAAATAAGACATCACTTCATAAGAGATCATATGCAAAACTCTAATGTGATGCTTGAATTTGTGTATTGATAATCAATTAGCAGATGTTTTTACTAAACCCTTGGGTGAAGAAAGGTTTTGCATGATTAGAAGAGAGTTAGGTATCATAAACCCCTTCTTATAAAACTCTCTCAAATATTGTTCATGCCCAATTTCTTATTGCTCAAATCTTATCCTCTTAGTCCTAAACCTTTCATTAGAGTCCCCTTGATTTTTTGAAATTTTTATTGGATTTTTTTGGGATTTTTATTGGATTTTTTGGGATTTCTTGGCCAAGTGTCGATACTTGACATTTGGCAAGTGTCAACACCTGACCAAGTATCGACACTTGACAAATCCCAAGTGTCGACACTTGAGCAGAATTTTCTATTTTGTTAAGGCATCAACCGGTCCTTTTCTTTTTTTATTCCCTCTCTCAAGTGCCCTAGTGGTCCCCAAACACTCCTTTGCCCACGGAATAGTGATTTTCCACTCGTGGCCCCCCGAAATTCTGGTAAATTCTTCTTCTCTTCTCGGTTTGGACCATTCATTCACTTTTCCATCTGTTGCCGATCCTATCATGGTGGCATGTAGCTCATGAGCTGGCATCGATTTTCGGACTCTCTCACCTCGAGATCTCCAATCTTCCGGTCGTGCAAAATAAAGTCAGAGACCCGGGCCGGAGGTTCTGGCGGGGGCACTCCGACGATCAAGTTAGAGAGTGGCAAGATGGAACAGATCCTCCAAGGCGAGTTGCCGAAGGACTCCCATGCTTAGAGGACATTTAAATGAAAGTAGTGTGAGGAAAAGAGGGTTGAAGCCCGGCTTCCTGCTCTGAGTTCACCGAGCTTGCACCTGAGGACTTCTTGGGGGTCCAGGATCGTTCTCTCGGTACTCTTCCTCCCCTCTCCCTTTACCTTTCCATCTGCTTTTACCGTCCTTTTTATACCACCGGACCGCCTTCAGCACCCGTCCCCTCCAGGAGGCTCCGGAAGGTCTCTCAATTCTTTCCCCCCTTTCTCCTTCAGGGTTGGGAGTTAAGTGGCTGGCATGCTTCGTCCGTCATGTGTCACAAAAAGGGGAAGACTGGCGAGACCTCGAACCAAGCACAGGAGCCCTCTTTTCGGGGCATTGATAGTGGGCTTCTAGTTATTTTAGGCCCCTGCCCGCAAGGATTTCATTCCTCGGTTGCGGGGCCCTATTTAATTGATGTAAATGAGGTTTCGCATATCATTGCAGGCTGTACTAGCACCCTGTACAGGACGCGTTGCACGTCGGTTCTAGTGGTGACCTCGTGACCCGTGCCTCTGCCTCCCCGAGGCTTTGCAGAGTAGGGCTGACTTCTGCCGAGGTGGACCCATCAGGGGGCGCCACCTGGCGAAGGAGCAGAGGGCCCAGCTCAACCTCAACTGAGGTGGACCCGTCTTGGGTTGCCACCTGGCGAGGGAGCGAGGGGCCACCAGCTTCAACCGAGGTGGACCCATCTTGGGGTGTCGCTTGGCGAAGGAGCAGGAGGGCCTGACTCGACCTCGACTCAGGTGGACCCGTCTTGGGGTGCCACCTGGCGAGGGAGCGAGGGGCCGCCAGCTTCGGCCGAGGTGGACCCCTCCTGGGTGGATACCTGGTGGAGTGGCAGAGGGAGGCTCAACTTCGACCGAGGTGGACCCATCTTGGGGTGCCACCTGGCGAAGGAGCAGGAGCAACTCGGCTCGACCTCGGTAGAGGTGGACCCATCTTGGGGTGCCACCTGGCGAGGGAGCGGAGGATGCCAGCTTCAATCAAGGTGGAACCCTCCTGGGTGGATACCTGGCAGAGTGGCAGAGAGAGGCTCGACTTCAACCGAGGTGGACCCGTCTTGGGGTGCCGCCTGGCAAAGGAGAAGGAGGGCCCGACTCGACCTCGGCTGAGGTGGACTCGTCTTGGGGTGCCACATGGTGAGGGAGCGGAGGATGCCAGTTTCGGTCGAGGTGGACCCCTCCTGGGTGGACACCTGGCGGAGTAGCAGAGAGAGGCTCGACTTCGACCGAGATGAACCCATCTTGGGGTGCCGCCTGGCGAAGGAGGAGGAGGGCCCGGCTCGACCTCGGCTGAGGTGGACCCGTCTTGGGGTGCCACCCGGCGAGGGAGCAGAGGATGCCAGCTTCGACCAAGGTGGACCTCTCCTGGGTGGATGCCTGGCGGAGTGGCAAAGAGAGGCTCGACTTCGACCGAGGTGGCACCCCAGGTGGACCCGTCTTGGGGTGCCACCTGGCGAAGGACTAGGAGCAGCTCGACTCGACCTCGGCAGAGGTGGACCCATCTTGGGGTGCCACCTGGTGAAGGAGCGGAGGATGCCAGCTTCGGTCGAGGTGGACCCCTCCTGGGTGGACACCTGGCGGAGTGGCAGAGAGAGGCTCGACTTTGGCCGAGGTGGACCCATCTTGGGGTGCCACCTGGCGAAGGAGCAGGAGGGCCCGGCTCAACCTCGCTGAGAGTGGACCCATCTTGGGGTGCCACCCGGCGAGGGGCGAGGGGCCGCCAGCTTCGACCGAGGTGGATCCCTCCTGGGTGGACACCTGGTCGGAGTGGCAGAGAGAGGCTCGACTTCGACCGAGGTGGACACGTCTTGGGGTGCCACCTCGCGAAGGAGCAGGAGGGCCCGGCTCGACCTCACTGAGGTGGACCCGTCTTGGGTGCCACCTGGCGAGGGAGCGGAGGATGCCAGCTTCGATCGAGGTGGACCCCTCCTGGGTGGACACCTGGCAGAGTGGCAGAGAGAGGCTCGACTTCGACCGAGGTGGATCCGTCTTGGGGTGCCACCTAGCGAAGGAGCAGGAGCAGCTCAGCTTGAACGTGGAATTTTGAATGAAAAAGAATCCGCGTGGCACTGACCATGTCCAGCTAGATCTGACATGCACTCCATGTCAGCGATGTAGCCATATCAGTTGCCCCCTATCCCCAAGTCCCATCGAAGCGTCGTGGCTTGGGGCAAGGGGAGTTAATGCAGAGATGACATGGAGAAGGCAAAAATCCCGTGCCATAATTTCCATGATCACTGGCCACCGCTCCCGTTGCGCCCGAGACACTGTGAGAGGCTGCCACGTGTGCACGTCTGACGGGCCATTAATGCTCTGTTTCAAAATCGAGGCAGTTTACATCTAACCGAAGCGTTGATGTCGGGCGTGCCTCCACGTGGTAGTCATCTGATGGCTTAGAACGAAAGAGGCGTACGACTGCTATTGATTGAGTTCGAAAAGGAAGAGACTTTCCGGAAACGAGGTCTCTCCGCTTTCTCACACCCTCGCCGGTGGTTGCAGTGGTCTCCCTTCATCTTCCAGGGATCGCCATTCCTTTTGTTCAAAACATCTCGGTGAGTGCCTGTATCCTTTTCTCTTTTTCTCGCGTCTCCCAACCCCTGTGCTAGTCCTTCTTGCTTCTTCCTTCTTGATGGCGCATCACCGTCATGTTTCTTCCAACCCGGACGAGGCCGGTCCTTCCTGGCTGAGGACTCCTTCGTCTTCCTCCTCGGAGGGGAAATAGATTTTGGACGAGGTCCGACGCAGCTCCAACCTAGGACTGTGACCATAGGCATCCCTAGGGGTCCTAGGTCTCCTCCCATAGTTTACGCACATCCTATTTCTTCTCTTCCTCCTCTGGAGGCCTCTTCCTCTGGTCCCTCCGGTTATGCCTCGACGATGACCAGAGACGATCTTTCTCGGATCCGGGATATCTATGGGGTCCCGGATTCAATCCGTCTTTCCCTCCTAGGCCTAGAGATCGAGTAACCTCGAGTGGCCCTAGGAGGGTCACCTTTTACGAGGACTTCCTCGCCAGGGGTCTTCGTTTTTCCCATCATCCCTTCTTTCTTTCATTTCTCAGTCACTACCGTCTTGTCCCGGCCCAGTTGGCTCCTAATGCCATCCGGGTCATCTTCGCTTTCGTCGTCTTCTGCCACTTCCACGGGTTCGTTGCTCGTTTCTCCCTTTTTAGGGCTCTCTTTACCCTGAAACGTTACTTCACCGATGATGGCTGGTGGTATATTTCACCCTGGCCTAGGTGCCTTAGGTTCGACCTCCCTTCATCGATCAAGGGTTGGAAGAACCGCTTCTTCTTTGCCTCGGTCGAGAGGCTCGACTGGCCTGGAGTGATCCAGACCGGTCCCCAAACCGGAATTCCCAGGTTGAGCCAGAGGATCAGGATGTCTATGCACAGCTGCTGGGTGATGTGGTCCCAGCTCTCAATGTTCTGCTCTCAGAGCAGAATTTATTTGAGGCAGGGATCAGTCCCATCCGGGAGTTGGGTGAGGCCCCGGATCTTCTTTCTCTATCTTCATTTTCTGCTCTGCACTTCCTTTCTTTTATACTGACCTTTTTTTTTTCCTCAGGTATGAAGTTCTCCGTAGAAAGCTTAATGGAGGGCATCCTGGAGAGGGACGCTGCCAAAGGGATTGAGGACCCCCCAGCGAAGAGGGCTCGCATTGAGGTGAGCCGTGGGCCTGCGCCCATTTCTGCCATCACCGGTCTTGGGACAGCGGCTCCTTCTCCCAGGTTGCCTCGGGCCTAGGCACCCGATGTCCCTGTCGTCGACCTCGATAAGGTCGGGGAAGAGAGGAGGACAGAACCTCCTCGGACAGTGCCTGCTCTAGTTGCCGCACCGGTCGTCTCCACAGTGGCCACCAGGGCGATGGCAGCCCCACCGATGGCCACATCGCCCGACAAAGGGGCAGCCACCCAGCCTACTACTGACACCCACATCCCACCTCCGAGTCTCACTGCCAACTCCTCCATCTTCTGTGACCAAGGGCTCATGGAGAGAATGATGGAGTTCACGAGCACCTCCCGAGACCGCCATCTGAGGAGCGGCCAGGACTACGCTGAGGCACTGCTCGGGATCCTTCCGCCACTCTTTACGGTAAATTCTGAGCTCTCTTCTTTTAAAGTTCCAGTTGGATCTTACTGACATCTTGTATCTTTTTCGATGCAGATCGGGATAGACGTTCTCCTGCTGAG
Organism: Areca catechu; assembly: GCA_021397845.1. Taxonomy (NCBI): domain Eukaryota; kingdom Viridiplantae; phylum Streptophyta; class Magnoliopsida; order Arecales; family Arecaceae; genus Areca; species Areca catechu. Next base: position 194,973,565 of record CM038039.1, read on the forward strand.
GAACATCTTATCGAGCTATGCCAAGAAGGATGCCGAGAAGGAGAAGAAGCTTGGCAAACTAGCAGCTGATGTGAAGGACCTCATCGAGAAGGGGGTCAAGCTGCGGGGGAATAACCAGGCCCTTCGAGCGGACCTGGGCCACGTCGAGGGGCGCGTGAAGGAGCTCGAGACCTCTTTATCGAAGGAGAGGATCTCGATCTAGCGCCGTGCAGAGGAAGACGCGACGAAGAAGTCTCGCCTTAGGGCTCAGTCCCGATCATTGGAGCGCCGGGTCGAAGAGGTCCTCAAGGAGCTGAACACAGCCAAGGAGAAGAACTCCTACGTCAACGGACTACTGGAGGCATCCAAGAGGGAGGCACAGGAGGCTGTGCCAAAGTTCCGGGCCTTCAAAAGTACGTTGCGGAGGTGCACGAGGCGATCGTGGACTCCTTCCTGAAGGGCTTCCAGGTATGCCAGGAAAAGGTGAGTTCCTTTTATCCCGAGCTTGACCTTAGCAGAGTCGTCCTGGGCGGCTGGAGGGAGGAGCCCACCAGAGGAGCTTCGATTGCGGTGGTTGCTGAGGTGGCGGCTCCCGAATAGTCTCCAGATGATGCTGCCGGTGGAGAGGATGCCCCCCAGCCCCAAGAGGACGCGACTGCAGTGAAATAGCCCTGTAGCTCCACTTCTTTTTCTTTATTTCTGCATGATCATGTATTTCCTTTATTTCTTTGGGTCTCCCAGCCTGTCGGGGCCCCCATTTTGTAAGGAACTTTGATCTGAAATGAAAATCCCTTTTCCATTAACTTGTTCCTTCTCCATCTTTTCTTTCTTTTTCTTTTCCTTTTTTTTTGTGCATCTTCCGGACTGAACCCCGGTGCTAGCTACTAGGACTAAGTCCCGTAGTGCATTCCGAGCTGAACTCTGAGATTGCATAGGCGAACTGGGTACTGCTCCACCTTCCAAACCGAGGTCCGGGACTCCGCTTTGGAACCAGGTTCCTTGCGAGCTTCCGGACTGATCCCCGGGTCGCAGGCCGGATCTAAGCCCTGTGCGGCCTACCGAGCTGTTCTCCGGGTTTTGTAGGACCGGAATCTAAGTCTCCGGGACCTTTTCCGGACTGAACTCTGGGGCTGCATGTCGGAATTCGATTCCGTGCGACACTCCGGACTGAACTCCGGATTTTTGTCAGAGGAGACTTTGCGCCTTCGTGGAACTTTCATCGTGCCCATGCTCGTCGAACCTAGAGCTGGATGGCTTTTATACTACGAGACGAAAGTAGGCATTTATTGAAAAGATTTTATTGCTGAAGTTTAAGGAGCCTTACACTATTGGTAGTATATCCTCAAGTTCAAGTCGTTCCAGGTCCGAGGGAACTGGGATCCGCCTAGCTCCTCTAGGTAGTACGCCCCGTGGGGGGTGCCTCCGCCACCCTATAAGGGCCTTCCCAATTTGGGGAGAGCTTTCCGCACTCTCGAGTTGGGAAGCTTTAGCGCGGCGTAGCACCAAGTCTCCCTGGCGGAAGGACTTCGATCACACCCTTGAGTTGTAGTATCTGGCCACTCGTTACCGGTAAGCCACCATCCGAACTCGGGCCTTGTCCCTCATTTCTTCAAGGAGGTCCAGGTTCAGCAGCATCCTAGCGGGTTCTCTGCCTCGTCATACTGCTCCACGCATAGGGTTGGTAGGCTGAGCTCAACTGGGATAATCGCTTCCACCCCGAAGACAAGGTTGAATGGGGTCTCATCCGTAGCCGTCCTTGGGTAGTGTGATACACCCAAAGGATGCTCGGGAGCTCTTCTGCCCACCTCCCCTTGGCCTGGTCTAGTCTTGTCCAGAGATCTTGCAAGATGGTCCTATTTGTTACCTCGACTTCTCCATTTGTCTGAGGATGCACCACCGAGGTGAAATGGTGATGGATGCCGAGGTCATCGTAAAACTCCTCGAACTCCAGATAATCAAACTGGCATCCGTTGTCGGTGATGATGGTATGGGGTAAGCCAAAGCGGCAATAATCGACTTCCAAAGAACTTGGTGACATTTGCCTCTGCGATCCAGCCAAGGGCTTGGCCTCGACCCACTTCGTGAAGTAGTCGATTGCCACGATCAGGAACTTTCGTTATCCGGATGCCAGGGGAAAAGGTCCAAGGAGGTCCATGCTCCATTGGACGAATGGCCATGGGGCGAAGAGCTGTGAGAGTGGAGTAGCGGGCTGACATTGCACCACAGCATGACACTGACATCGGTCGCACCTCTTTACGAAGTCAGTTGCGTCTTCTCTCATTATCTCCCAGAAATACCTTACGGAGGGCCTTATACACCAGCATCTTATCCCCCATATGGTTCCTACAGATGCCCTCATGGATCTCCTGGAGCACGAGTGCAGCTTCTACAGGTCTTAAACACTTGAGGAGCGGGTAGGAGTAGATCTCCGATACAGCCCCATCCATCAATACGAACCATGCGGCCTTCCTCTTAATGAGGCCGACCGCCATGCGATCCTCTGGTAGGGTACCGTTGGTGATGTACTCGATGTACTTATGCATCCAGCTGGGCTCTAAGTTGACGCTGGACCTCCATAGGCATCTCGTAGCTCGGGGTTTGAGATGCTCGATGTAAGCACGGCCCAGTGATGATCGGCAGGGTTGCAAGGCGGGAGAGGGTGTCTGCACGAGCATTTTCCAGCAAGGGATATGGGAGATGCTGAAGCGTCAAAATCCTGCCACGCTCGTTCGTACGGCTCCAGGTATTTCACCATTTGGGGTCCCGCACTCGTACTCCCATGAAACCTGCCCGACCACTAGCTGCGAGTCGTGAAGACCCTAGGCAGGACATGCCCAGCTCGCGAGACACTCTTAGCCCCACGAGAGCGCTTCGTACTCCACCTGGTTATTGTGCGGCGAACTGGAAGCGGAGCGCACACTGATGCAGAATGGAAGCTCTGATACCAAAAATTATGCAGAACAAAAAAGATGATGCGATGCGGAGTAAATTAAAATAATGTATTTTTTTTTTAATATATTTTCAGAAGTCGGCTTTGACTCAAAGGAAGATAAACTAATGTGAAAGAACTAAGAAATGACAGAGAGCATAATTAAAAGGAGTGGATTATCAGAGTAACTCAAAAGTAGATCGTTGGGGATTGAGAAACCCCCAGATCTAGGGTTTGCTCTGAGTTTCAATGAACAGACAAAGTGAGAAGGAAGGTTCTTGTTACCTAGCAGTGATATCTCTCGTTGCTTCAATTGGGACACTCTCGGCGATTGTAGGATCCTTGGAGATGGGGTATCTTCGCAATGGATCCTCGGATTGTAGTCCTATGGCAAGGTTGGCCTCCTTCTCGAACTCAGGATCTGGAAGAAGAAGAATAAAGAAGAACCAGAAACTCAAAGAAAGACACTGACCTGAGGACTTAATGAATTGTTGGATGTAGAAGTTCCGGAGATCTTGATACTGATCTGACTCTCTTTGAACTGGCTCTTAGTTGAAACAGTTGATCTGAACCTGGATGCTGGTGCCGGCTTCAATGTGGAAGAGAGGGGCGTGGATGAAGATGGAAAATTAGGGTTTGGTGGTGGAGTAGAGATGGGTGGACTAAGCTAGGGTTTGGGGTTGAGATCTCATACCTCCTCAAGGTTCCTAGGGAACCCGGATTTACTCCCTCACGGAGCTAACACCTGAATACAAGTGCGGAAGAAGAAACACAAAGTTGCTCACAAAGATTGATTTCATTCATCATTTTTCAAGAGTTACATAGAGTTGAATATATAGACATAACAAAAAATAAAACTTCATACACTTCTCATGTGGGACTAATAGGACTAACCCACACTTTAGGCATCAAATTCTCTTCCAGACTCCTTCCATGAGTGGGCAGCCCAAAAACTCCAAGAAAACTTGAAAATCAGCTCCAAATGGCAGGTTATGGGGGTGTCTCCTACTATCTCTCCATGAATCAAGGATTTTCCCTTCATGGTTTGGCTCTTTTGGACACCTCCTAGTCTTGCTCTACAATTTAGGCTTCTTCCTTTCATGGCTTTGGCACTTTGGAAATTTTTGGGTGCCTCCTTGATTTTCTCCCCAAGACATGCTCTCTTCCCTTTTATAACTTGGATTTTTATGGAACATTGTGGGGCACCTCCTTGATCCTCTCTTCAGAAAAATTCTTGCCATCCTGGCTTGGGTTTATCTGGAAAGAAGTTGGCTCCTCCTTGATTGAGGTATCTTGATGGATTTCTCCCCAAGTGGCGCATGAAAGAAGGGACCTGCTTTCTTGTGGTGTGGGACCAAGGCACACTAGATGGAGATGTGGCACCTCCTAGACTCTGGCGTGTGGCGGGAGTGTGGCGCCCACATGCTTGGGCCTGGAAGAAAAAATTGGGCACCCTGGACCTTGACTTGATTTAAAAAAATGGCACCAACTTGGGGAAGACCTAGACCACTACTAGGACTTGTACTGAGTCAACATGACTCAACAAAATTAAATTGTAGGGAAATACAGACTCAAGACTAAAATGAGTTGACCAAGTCAACCCAAATACAAAACCAGAAAACCCTAATTCTTCGGGCAAGGTCACAGAGATCCAGATGGAGCCCTGAAGTCTTCTTCTGAGTCTGGTGCCCGCACCACACACTCGGCAATGACACCTTCACCGTTGGCAAGGATGAGTCCAGCTCCACTCCCATCGGAGTTCGAGACTCCGTCTACATGAAGGATCCAGACATCCTCCTCCGGTCTTGCTCTAGGTACCAGTCTTAGGGGCTCTCTTCTGGCCCCTCGGCCTGTAGGTGATGTCGAACTCGCTGAGCTTCATGGCCGTCAGGACAAGAGGAGCTCCTCCCTTCCTCCTGCCGGGAAAGTATTGGTGGCGACGCCAACGTCCTCTTCAGCTCTTCAATGCCTCCTGGCACTCCTTTGTCCAGGAGAAGTCGTGCTCTTCCTCAGCCCTTGAAGAAGGGCTGGCGTGTCAGCGGACCTTGAGATAATCGACTCAGGACGGCTATCCGACCGATGAGCCGTTGCACTGCTTCTGGAGGTGGCTGCTCCATGTCCAGGATTACCTGGACCTTCTCCGGGTTGGCCTCTATCCCTCTCTGGGTCACCATGAACCCCAGGAACTTCCCTGCGGATACGTCGAAAGCGCACTTCGCCGGTTCAGTTTCATTTGGTGAAGTCGAAGGTTACTGAAGGTCTCCGCCAGGTCACCAACGTGGTCCAAAGTGGGCTTGCTCATCACCAGCATGTCTCCACATACACCTACATGTTACGGCCATTTGTCTTTGAAGACCTTGTTGACCGATGTTGGTACATGGCACCTGCATTCTTGAGGCCGAATGGCATCATCTTATAGCAGTAGGTCTTCGCGATCGGTGATGAAGGCGGTGCGCTCCTCGTCCTCCAGTGCATTCGAATCTGGTTGTATCCGGAGAAAGCATCAATGAAGGAGAGGAGACGATGCCCCGAAGTACTGTCCACGAGCTTGTCGATCTTTGAAAGAGGGAAACTGTCCTTTGGGCAAGCTCGGTTGAGGTCGGTGTAGTCCACACAGATCCTCCACTTACCGTTGCTCTTCTTCACCATGACCACGTTTGCCAGCCAACTAGGATATTGCACTTCTCGTACGAAGCCGGCGGCGAGAAGCTTTTCCACTTCCTCGTTGATGGCCTTATATCTCTCTGCAACAAAACTCCTCTTCTTCTGACGGACTGGGTGGCACCTCAGATCATCTTCGATTGGTGGTGATGACCTCGGGGGATACCGGCATGTCTGCAGCAGACCAGTGAACATATCAACTTCGCCCGGAGGAAATCCAGCAAGCGAGCCCGCTCCTCTTCCAAGAGTTCGGCTCCTATCTACACCATTTTCTGAGGGTCCGAGCCAAGAGGGTATGCCAACAAGCGCTCTCCAGGGCCTCCTCTGGGGTCTTGCGCTCTTAGATCGAGGTCGTCGACATCGGAGCCGAGCTCGGCACTCCATGCCCCTGGGACCGTCTGCAGGCAATGCGGGATAGGTTGGGCCGCCCCTCTCATCACTCCTATCCCAGAGGTGGTAGGGAATTGCACCAGCAACCTCTTAGTGGAAATGACCGCGTCCAACTGGTTGAGCCCTGGACGGCCTAGGATAGCACTGTAAGGTGATGGAAGCCTGACGATGGTAACGTCATCATGACCGTGCTCTGCCAAGGTGGGGATCCGGCGGTTACAGGGAGAGTGATCTCTTCCTCGACTCCCACAGAATCTCTGGTGAAGCCCACAAGAGGGGCGTGCACCGACTTTAGCTGATCATGAGACAAATTCATTCGAGAGAAAGCATCATAAAAAAGTACGTCAGTATAGCTCTCACTATCCATATGTGATGTACAGGATGCTTTGCGATGGTCATCTAGACTACCACTACATCATTGTTTACATTTTCATTTTTATTCCCCTTTTCAAGGGGAGTACATTTTCCAGATCTTCTGCCTCCCGGGCTCTCTTCAAGGCGCGCCCTATGCCCCACGAGATCATGCCCACCGGCTTCTTTGTATGATGGTTATCGATTGCAGGGACGGGGGGAGGCGGCAAGTGGTTGGCCTTCCGTCGAGGTCTCATTCCTCATAAATTTCCTGAGGTAGCCCCTCTTGATCAGCTCATCGATCTCCATTTAAGATTACGGCACTCCTCCGTGTCGTGGCCGTGCTCGCGATGAAATTGATAATACTTTGTCTTGTCACAGATATTCCTTGGGTTCTGAGGAGGAGGTCGGCGGAGGTAGTGCTCGCCCTCAATCTTCATGAGGATCTTCATTCTGGAGGCGAGGAGAGGAGTGAAGGTCCGCTCCGGGGTAGCATCGTTCTTTGGCTTCGGTCCTGGATGGAAGTCGCAGGTCGTCCAGGCCTCCGGGTCCCAGGGACATCCCTTATGGCAGGCTTCTTTGAAGGCTTCCCATCCAGCTCTCACTGGGTACGGTCAGCCTCCTCGACTCGGATGTACTTGTGGATGCAGAGGAGCTCAAAATATGTCTTGGGAGGCTTCTTGTCAAGGGAATACGTCAGGCGGAGGTCTTAAGCCCATGCTTCAATGCCAGCATGGCGATAGGCTTGCCTAGGCTATAAATATCCAGGGCAGCAATCTTGAAGTAGGTAATGTAGCCCCGCAGTAGCTTCTGATCTTGCTGGCGGATAGAGAAGAGGCTATCCACCTCCCTTGGCACCTTTCAGCAAGCGTCGAAGTGTGCCACAAACTTACCTTCCAGATGTTGGAAGGAGCTAATGGATTTTGGCTCGAGACGGGTGAACCAAACTCGAGCGACCTTCTAAGGTGGCTGGGAAGGCGATGGACAAAAGAGCGTCCGTCGCCCCTTGGACCCTCATAACAGCCTTGTAGTTCTCTAAGTGGTCCAAGGGTCTATGGTCCCATCGTAGGGATCCACTTGAGGCATGCGGAACGATTCGGATCGTTCCTCTTGATTTCCCGGAGAATGGTGGTCGGGCATTATAGCCCACTGGCTCAGTTGGGAGCTCTGCATGTTGGCGAAACGGTGGGAGAGCTCTGCCAACTTGCACTCGTGCTCTTCCAGACGCCTCTTGGCTAGGCGCCGATGGCCTCATCGGTGGATCCTTCCACCGAGGCCGCTGGAGAAGGGGGTGCCGTTGGTCCTGGCGAGGGACCTTCCCCGATGGTGCCTGCTGCACCGAACTACTTCGGCATCGCCGGCCGGGGATCGACTCTCGTGATTCGCCAAGCCGGAGTAGTTCTCTTTGTGGGAGTCTGATGGCTCCGCGGATTGGTTGCTGCCTGTGGATGGGAAGGCCTGCCTTGGATGGAGTGCAGGCTTTCGCGGGGCCCGCGGCTTGGGCTGCGGGGGTCCCTGGCTAGGGCCGAGTGGCCAAGGAGCACTGCTGGTACTGCAGTTGCCATACAGCAATAGTCAAGTTTGCAGCTACTAGACGAAGCTGCAAAAGGGCCGTCCATCGAGGATGGCAAGGAGGAGGAGGAGAGCAGGAAGTTCCCTCTCCAGGCTTCTTGACCCCTGGGGAGAAGGAATCCTCCTGCTCGGCTGGTGGATGCTCGCGCCCACATGTCACCACCATGGTTGAAGTACGCTTTCGCTCACGGAGAGCTTGCTTGTATGGGGTTGCTGTTCTGCCCCCCTTCTGGCATGCCATCTGTTGCCGATCCTACCGTGGTGGCCTGTAGCTCGTGAGCTGGCACCGATTTTGAACTCTCTCACCTCAAGATCTCAATCTTCCGGTCCTGCAAAACAAAGTCAGAGACCCGGGCTGGGGGTTCCGGCGAAGGCACTTCGACAATCAAATAGAGAGCGGCAAGATGGAACAGATCCTCCAAGGCGAGTCCCGAAGGACTCCCATGCTTAGAGGACATTTAAATGAAAGTAGTGTGAGGAAAAGAGGGGTTGAAGCCCGCTTCTTGCTCTGAGTTCACCGATCTTGCGCCTGAGGCTTCTTGGGGGTCCCAGGATCGTTCTCTCGGTACTCTTCCTCCCCTCTCCCTTTACCTTTCCGTCTGCTTTTACCATCCTTTTTTAACCACCGGACCCCTTCAGCCCCCATCCCCTCCAGGAGGCTCTGGAAGGTCTCTCGATTCTTCCCCTTTCTCCTTCAGGGTTGGGAGTTAGTGGCCGGCACGCTTCGTCTGCCGTGTGTCACAAAAAGGGAAAGACTGGCGAGACCTTGAGCCAAGCACAGGAGCCCTCCTTTCAGGGCGTTGACAGTGGGCTTCTAGTTATTTTAGGCCCCTGCCCACAAGGATTTCATTCCTCGGTTGCGAGACCCTATAACTGATGTAAACGAGGTTTTGCATAACACTACAGGCCGTACTAGCACCTATACGGGACGTGGTGCACGCTGATTCTAGTGGCGACCTCGTGACCCGTGTCTCTCCTCCCCGAGGCTTTGTAGAGTATGGCTGACTTCGACCGAGGTGGACCCGTTAGGAGGCACCACCTGGCGAAGGAGCAGGAGGGCCCGGCTCGACCTCGGCTGAGGTGGACCCGTTTTGGGGTGCCACCTGGCGAGGGAGCGAGGGCTGCCACTTCGGCCGAGGTGGACCCGTCTTGGGGTGCCGCCTGGCGAAGGAGCAGGACAGCCCGGCTCGACCTCGACTGAGGAGTACCTGTTTTGGGGTGCCACCTGGCAAGGGAGCGAGGGGCCGCTAGCTTCGACCGTGGGTGGACCCCTCCTGGTAGACACTTGGCAGATGGCAAGAGAGGCTCGACTTAGACCGAGTGGACCCATCTTGGGGTGCCCTGGCAAGGAGCAGGAGGGCCACTTGATGAGTGGACCATCTTGGTGCCACCTAGCAAGGGAGCGGAGGATGCCACTTCAGTCGAGGTGGACCCCTCCTGGGTGGACACTGGCGAGTGTAGAGAGTAGACCGGACCCCGGGTGTCGCCTGGCGAAGGAGCAGAGGGCCTGCTGACCTCGGTTGAGTGGACCGTCTTGGGGTGCCACCTAGCGAGGGAGCGAGGGCCTACTTCGGCCAAGGTGGACCCCTCCTGGGTGGACACCTAGCGAGTGAGAGAGGACCGCCGAGGTGCTGCCTGGCGAAGGAGCAGGAGGCCCGGCTCGACCTCGACTGAGATGGACCCGTCTTAGGGTGCCTCCTGGCGAGGGAGCGAGGGGCGCAGCTTCGGTCGAGGTGGACCCCTCCTGGGTGGACACCTGGAGTGGCAGAGAGAGGCTCGACTTCGTCGGGTGGACCCGTCTTGGGTGCCACCTGGCGAAGGGCAGGAGCCCGGCTCGACCTCGCAGAGGTGGACCCATCTTGGGGTGCCACCTGGCAAGGAGGAGGATGCCAGCTTCGGCCGAGTGGACCCTCCTGGGTGGACACCTGGCGGAGTGGCAGAGAGAGGCTCGACTTCGATCGAGGTGGACCCGTCTTGGGTGCTGCCTGGCGAAGGAGCAGGGGCCCGGCTCGACCTCGACTGAGGTGGACCCATCTTGGGGTGCCACCTGGCGAGGGAGCAAGGGGCCGCTAGCTTCGGCCAGGTGGACCCCTCCTAGGTGGACACCTGGCGGAGTGGCAGAGAGAGGCTCGACTTCGATCGGGTGGACTCGTCTTGGGATGCCGCCTAGCGAAGGAGCAGGAGGGCCCAGCTCGACCTCGACTCAGGTGGACCCGTCTTGGGGTGCCACCTGGCAAGGGAGCGGAGGATGCTAGCTTCGGCCGAGGTGGACCCCTCTTGGGTGGACACCTTGCGAGTGGCAGAGGAGGCTCGACTTCGACCAAGGTGGACCCGTCTTGGGGTGCCGCCTGGCAAAGAGCGGAGCAGCTCGGCTCGACAAGGAATTTTGAATGAAAAAGAACCGCGTGGCACTGATCATGTCCCCAGCTGGATCTGATATGCACTCCACGTCAGCGATGTAAACCATTTTTTCATTGATTTGGTACTATTCCTCACCGTTAATCACTCGTTTTGAACTGTATTCATCCTCAGTTGTTTTTCCCTTTTTTTGGACCGATTATCTTTGGATTTTCTTTAGGTTGAACCGGCACATTGCTCTCTTTCTCCCATTTCTCCTCCATTCTTTTTTCTTCATCGTTAATCATTGTTTTCACTGTTGATTTTGAACCATGTTCATCCCCGTTTGCTATTTTCTCTCATTGGATTGATTTTCATTGGTTTTTCCTACGGATTCATTCGACACTGTGCTCACCCCTCCTCGTTTCTTTCTCTTTCTCTGGCCGAACCATGTTTTTTCTTTTCTCTTCCCATCGATTTCTTTTTGGTTGGACCGTTGTCATTTCTTGTTTCAACCTTTCATCTCTTCCATTCCCTCCCTCAGTTGGTTGTCATGGGACCAAGGAAGCAGCTTGCACTTAAAAGGAAACCAAGTCAGCGTTCAGTAGAAAGAAGAACGAAAGCCAGGAATGACACTAATCAGCAGACTGAGAGAGCACCACCTCCTTCTTCACCTTCAGCTGAGAGAGTATCTAGGAAGGTGATTGCTGCCGGTCGTCGAGTGGACTTGGGCTTTTTTGACCATCAGGGCTTCAGACTTGGATAGGTTCTCGAGTCAGCTAGGTTGATCTCCTTATGTACTATGAAGGAGAAATACTATCCACACTTGATTCGTGAGTTCTATTGGAGCTTTGACTGCAGCAGGATGTTATGGAGTGCCATAGTCAGAGGTATTCGTATTTCGGTCTCTAAGGAGGTTCTTAGTCATGTCTGGGAGATTCCCCATCGTGGGATCATTGCTTCATGCATAGAGGATCAAAAGGTGGCCTTCAGGCACATACTAGAGCGCGATGATGTTCGCGGTTGTGGCTACAGTCCCCGTGAACCAGCTTTCTCTTGAGATGCACCTCCTGCACCACATCATTGCCTGAATTCTGCTCTCAAGACTGGACATTTTGACTTTATCACTGAAGGGGAACTCATTATGATGGTGTGCCTGACATAGAGGACTGCTGTTGATCTTCCTACTCTGATGCTGGCATAGATGAGAGATGCTATGACCCAGGTGTGTCACTGTTGACCATATGGGATGGTGCTGACTTGTCAGTTTAGAGCTTACGACGTACCTTTGGAGGGGGAGGCCTCAAAAGACATTCTTCACATAGATGTGTATGACGAGCATTCTCTCCACCGCATGGGATACAGGATTGTTTCAGGGCGATGGGTATGCCGGGAGTCGGCCAGAAGCCAGATAAGGAGGATGAGCTTAGATAGGCAGAAGCTGGGCCATCTGGGCCTTCTTCTAATACCCTCCTAGACCGTTACCAGCAGTAGCGACTAAGCCAGAGCCTATCACACCTACACCAGCTGTCTTCACCCTTCTGCTACTCCTCCTTCTACTACTGGTACATCCTTGAGGAGCTTGTTAGGCAGGAGTTCATAGATGTCCGAAGTGAGATTATGGGTTTAGCTATTAGGTCTACCCAGTTGAGGTTTGAGGTTGAGAGTTTGAGAGCTCATACTGACTCTCAGCTCTCAGGTATTCGGGAGACCATGGAGGCTGGATTTACAGAGCTCAGAGACTTACTAAGATCACTTTTACCTCTAGTAGCACCTTCAGATCCACCTCCTCCTCCATCAGTAGATGATGATGATGACCACCCTGATGGACAAGATGACACTCGTGGTGGTGATGATGTTGATGGTGATGGTGATGGTGGTGATATAGAGACTGATATTCCTGATGGCAGTTCTAGTGGGAGTGATGACCGAGCAGATGATTATGAGATTATCAGTCGAGACACCCAGACTCCAGCTATTCATCCTGATGATCCATGTGATACTCTGATTTTGACTGCTCCCATCTTTCTGACACCCGTTGAGACACTTCCTCCGCCTTCTACTCGATCTTCCAGGGTTGTACCCAGATTAGGACCATCAACTAGGACTAGGAGTCATAGTATCCTGAAGATCCCTAGAGCCCTTGTTCCTAGGTCTAGGATTACTGGTCCTATTTACTTTGAGATTCCATCTGATGAGGAGTAGCCTCATAGATGTTTATCTTGATATTTGATGCTTTTCATCTATGTTTAGTATTTATCTATATTATCATCAATGTTGTACTTGTCATGTTTTATGTATCATGTTTTAGTGTATGCTGAGTGTATCAACAATTTTGTACTAAAAACTTATATATATATATATATATATATATGACTTGCATTTCAGTTCTTTTCTTCTTTATTTGTGTTGTATCATTTATGAATTGTACTTGGTTACTCCCTGTCTTGTTCATTTGCTATGATGCTTGTCAAATTTCTATGACCATGCATCAATTCAGGGGGAGTTTACTCCCTTTATGCTTAATGTTGACAAAAAGGAGGAGTAAGTTGCATATAAGTATTAAGATGCCTATCTAAGTATTTTCTTAAATTTTGAAATGTTTCATATCTCAACTCACTTAGGGGGAGAGAAAATTTAACTTCAACACTTAATTTGTATCTCTCCTCTATCAAATTTTTGTGTATGAGTTTTTAAATTCATGATTATAGGATACTTAGCTAAAATTAATCTTGAATGCTTATATACTCAAGATTTTGTCATCATCAAAAAGGGAGAGATTGTTGGCTTTAGCCCTTGATTTTGATGACTAACAAAACATAGAATACATATTTATACTAAGATTTCAATTGTAGTTATGAGTTTCAGGATGCAGGCACCTCAAATTCTCCAAATAAAAGTATCATGAAGCTGAGCATTTTTCAAGTCTTGGAAAGTCTTCTTAACTGAAAAAAGGTCTCAAAGATGTTCAATCATGGTTTACAAAAGATGCTTTGAAGTCTCATTGAAGATCTTTAAGCTTTTTTGGGAGTTTTGGCACATGTTTTGGCAACTACAGAACCAAGTGTCGACTCACGAATTGCCAAGTGTCGACACTTTAGAAACTGGCATGCAAAAATTCTTCACTGGCACACCAAGTGTCGACACCTAAAACTCAAGTATCGACACCTGAAATTTAAGTGTCGACACCTAGAATTCAAGTATCGACTCAAGGCCTGAGATTTTTTGAAAATTCAGAACTTGCAATTTGGAGTGTTTTTGTGTCAAGTGTCGACACATAAGATGCAAGTGTCGACACCTGAAATTCAAGTGTCGATACTGCAGGACCAAGTGTCGACACCTGGAAGTCAAGTGTCGACTCACGGGTTCTGACAGCTTCAACGGCTCGATTTTCTGGGTTACAGAATTCAACTTTTCAAGCTTTCAATGGCTAGTTTTGATCCTCCAATGATCTCAAACCATTTTTTTTTGGAAGTTTTTGAAGTATTTAATCTTCACTAAACTCATTCATGAAGCATTGAACTCTATTGAACACACAAAGTCAAATATTCTTTCAAGAACTTCACTTCCAAAAGCCAAAAAGGAGAGATTCCATTCAAAAAGCTTACAAGCCCATCTTTCAGTTGTCCAAAAGTGTCTTGAGAAGATTCCAAGGAGAAGACAAGACAAGCATCTTCAAGAGCCTCAAAGCTTCCATATTCCACTCTTTGAAGAGAGTTTGATTGTGCTTTTATTATTGTATTTTTATCTTTATTTTGTTGACCTAGCTTTCAAGGATTTTGAAAGTTGGTTGTTGAGGTTGTTGGTGAGCCAAAGGTGCAAAACCAACTAGGGTTTAACTTGTGGGCCTGAAAACAAAATAAGTTGTAAGGTTGTTGGTAAGCCTAGGTGACAAAACCACTTAGGTTTGACTTATGAGCCTTGGAAACAAGTCGGATGTAATCTTGAAGAGATTATAGTAAAATTTTCAAAGGAAGCTTGGGGAATGGACGTAGGTGCTTGGAGTGCACCGAACCACTATAAAATTTGATGTTTGTGTATGATTGCCTTTCTGATACTTGCACTTTATTCTTTTTATTTAATTACTGTTATCTGCTACATATCCATTAGTGCTAATTTACTTTGCTCATAAACACTTCAAGACCTACATAATTACTTAAATTTTGAAAAACCCAATTCACCCCTCCTCTTGGGCTCCATTTATGGGAAACACCCTATTTCTCTTAGCTTTGAATTAAGTTGGCAAGCCTTGCTAACTTCAGTCCAAGACGGCCATAGGTAGGTCGGGCTTTATATTATCCCCTCCTAACATAAAATTTCGGTCCTGAAATTAACATACATGGTTCATGAAATAGCTGAGGGTACTTGGCTTGCATGGACTCTTTAAGTTTCCAAGTGGCTTCTTGCTTTGAAAGGTTGCTCCACTGCACTTTGACATAAGAAATAATATGTCACCTCAAGACTTTCTCCTTCTTGTCCACAACTTTCACCGGTCGTTCATCATAAGACAAATCATTTTTTAGCTAAAGCGGTCCAAACTCAACCACATGATTAGGATTAGTACATAATTCTTAGCATAGAGACATGAAATACTTTATGAACACCAGCAAGAGAAGGTGGTAAGGTAAGATAGTAAGCTACTACTCCAACCTTCTCCAAGATTTTAAAAGGACCCACATATCGGGTGCTTAGCTTATCTCGCACTCTGAATCTCATCACTCTCTTAGTAGGGAAACTTTGAAAAATACTTGAACTCCTACTTGGTATTTCAATTCTCTTATTTTATTTATTTGCATAGCTCTTTTGTCAACTCTGAGCTGAAAGAAGTTGCTTTCTGATAAGTTAAATTTTCTCCATGGTTTGCTAAATAATTTATGATCTCAAAGTCTCCTTTCATCAACATCATCCCAATAGACATGAGTCCTACACCTCCTCCTATACAAAGCTTCAAAAGGTGCCATCCGAATAGAAGCTTGGTAACTATTATTATATGCAAACTCCACCAGTAGTAAATGTTCATCCCAAGATCCCTTAAGATCTAATACACATGCTCGCAACATATCTTCCAGCATTTGAATAGTTCTCTCAATTGTCTATTTTTCTGGGGATAAGGCTGTACTGAATTTTGGGGATGAAAGGCTATACTGAATTCTAACTTGATCTTCATGGCTTGATGCAATTTTTTTTCAAAATTATAAGACAAACCTTGTATCCCTATAAGATACAATAGATACTGGAATACTATAAAGTCTAACAATTTCATCTATATATAACTTAGCTACCTTTTCAAAGGAAAACTAACTTTGGTAGGCAAGAAATATGCTAATTTAGTCAATCGGTCTACAATCACCAAGATGGCATCAAATTCTCTTAGTTGTCTTGGCAATCCTGAAAAAAGTCCATTGTGATATGCTCCTATTTTCACATTGGAATAGTAAGGGGCTGCAGTAGTCCTGTAGGCCTCTAGTGCTCAGCATTCACTTGCTAAAAGTTAGACACTGAGCAATATACAAAGCTATTTCCCCTTTTCATACCACTCCACCAAAATTTTTTCAAAGTCCTTATACATTTTCATACTTCCAGGATGCATGGTGTAGGCAGAATTATGGGCCTCCCCAAGATTTTTTTTTGAAACCTACATTATTTGGAATACACAATCTATTTCAAATCTCAAGAATCTATCATCACGAATTCTAATCTCCGTTGTCACCCCAGATTGTATGTTCTCTCTGTCTCTTTGTAATTTTAGATTATTTATGTGGGATGCTTTATTTTATCAATCAAGGTAGATTATACACTAAGAGCAGGAACATGACTTCAAAATTTTGCAACCATACCTTGATATCTAGTTTTTTAAGATTTTGAAGAATAACCTTTTGTGAAGTGATTAAAGCTACTATATCACCCCTATACTTCTTGCTTAAAGCATCAACCATCGCATTTTTTTTCCTGGATGGTAATTAATTTCTAGATCATAATCTTTAATGAGCTCTAACTATCTTTTTTTGTCTCAAATTTAGCTCCTAAGAAAATAAATATTTAAGTCTCTTATGATCTATAAAAATCTCACAAGGTACTTCATATAAATAATATCTCCAAATCTTCAGGGTAAATATTACTGTAGCTAGCTTTAGATCATGGATAGGATAGTTTTGCTCATGGAATTTAAGCTATCTGGAGGCATATGCCACTACCTTTCTATTTTGCATGAGGATACATCCCAACCCTTTTCTCGAGGCATCATTGAAAATAGTAAAATCTCTACTTCTTGATGGTAAAGTAAGAATAGGAGCTGTTACCAAATACCTCTTCAACTCTTAGAAGCTCCTTTCACATTTCTCGTCCATTCAAATTTGTTCCTTTGTGAGTCAACTAGGTTAAAGATATTGCTATGCGAGAGAATCCCTCCTCAAATCTTCGATAATATCCACTAGTCCAAGGAAGCTAGGGACCTTTGTCATATTAGTTGTCGACCCCAATCCATAATTGCTTCTACCTTTATCAAATCTGAATACTCTGTTCATCATATTCATAAAAGTTACAAAAGCATTTGTTAATCCAAAAGGCATTATCAGAAATTTATAATATCCATATCTAGTTTGAAAGGCTATTTTGGAAATTTTATCGGTCTTAATTTTTAATTGATAAATCCATACCGTAAATCAATTTTGAAAATACTTGGGCATCTTGAAGCTGATAAAAAAGATCATCAATTCTAAGAAGAGGATACTTATTTCGAACTGTCAACTTATTTAATTCTCTATAGTCAATACATAACTCAGGCTTCCATCCTTCTTCTTGATAAGAGTATTAGAGCATCCCACAGAGAAACATTGGACCTGATAAAATCCTTATCAAGTAATCCCTGAAGTTGCTTCTTAAGCTCCTTTAATTCAGCTGGAGCCATTCAATAGGGAGCTTTGGAGATAAGTTTTGTACCATGTATGAGATCAATAGCAAATTCTATCTCTCTATCAGGAGATAATCTTAGCAATTCCTTAGGAATATATTAGGAAACTCTCTCACTACTGGAATACTCTCCAACTTTACCTCTCCCTACTAAGAATCTAAGATACTAGCTAAGAAACCCATACAATCCTTTCGAGACATTTTACAGGCTTGCATAGTAGAAATAATTCTGATAAAGACATTCATTCCATCACATTGAAGCTAAAAGGTTCCTATCCTGGAATCTGGAAAGTTACTTTCTTCCTGAAACAGTTCACCATGGCATGATAAGAAGCAAGTCAATCCATTTCTAAGATAATATGAAAATTCCTCATCTCTAGAACCATCAAATCGGATACAAGATCATGGCCTCCGATGCTCAGAGTACAAGATAGATAAACCATATCCACCATAATGATATTTTCATTTAGGGTAGAAATATATATTTCATAATTCAGTGTTACAAGCAAAATATTAACCTTCCTAGCAATTCTTGATGAAATAAAAAAATGTGTCATTTTAGGGTCAACTAAAACAAAAGTATATGCAAATCTACTTTAATAATACTTATCAAATTTAAGTTCTAAAATTATTAAGAATACATCTAACATATGAATTAAGAAAGCTAAGGATAGCTTTGAAATACCTGTCACTATAGCATTCGATGCCTAAGCTCTTGCTGAGTCATGGCATAGACACGGGCTTGGATCTTCTGCTTTTGACATCCTCTAGATTTCTACCTTGAGGGTTGGCCTTGAAAGGAAGCCAATATATTTAAGTAGTCTAAGCAGGTGGTCCAGGTACATTTTGGAAGAGATGCTGAAAACCAAATTTCTAGTAAAGTGGGCAATCCACAACCTTGTAGCCATGCTGGCTACAATTAAAATATACTCTAAAAAACTAGCTATAATCCTACTCCAAGTGGAAACCTCGACATCTAGTACAACGAGATCCATTCTTTTGCTGAGATCAAATACTCTTCCCAAGTGCTTCACGTTGCTTTGATTGGTTGCCAGAAAATTGGTCATCTTGATGTCCATCAGATCGAGACCTTTTTGTCTACTACCACTCCCTCTCTTGCTGCATGTTATCAACCTCCTGCTCTATAATTTTTGCTTTATTGACCGCATCTTAATATGAGATCAATTGCATTAGCCTTATCATAGCACGGATCCTGGGTCTTAGCCTATTTTCAAATCTCCGGGCTTTGACATCATTCATAGCCACTAGATCCAGAGCAAAATGTGACAATTCAGTAAACTTGGCCTTATATTGGATCATTGTCATACTTTCCTAAATCAGCCTTATAAATTTACTTTCTTTTTCAAACCAAAGTCTCTCAAGAAAGAATATATCCATTAATTCTTGATGGAAAGTATCCCAAGTAATTGGCCTATCAATACCATGTTGCCTCCTAATAGCTTCCCACCATTCAAATATTTCACCATGAACTGATAAGCAACAAAGTGAACCTTCTCATAATCAATGCATTCTATGCTAGCAAAAGTCTTTTCTATCTCTTTAAGCTATTTTAGTGACTCGATGGGTTTGGTGGAACTTTCAAAATTAGGTGGTGTCAGTTTCTTAAATTTATCAATCCCTCGATTCGTCTTGAAGATGACCACCTCTATTCTCTACTATCTCATCTCCTAAACAAATCCAGCTAGAGCTTGGATGAGGTTTGCTATCCAATCATCAATTGGAATGGTACCCCTTGGTTATTGTTTAGGATATTGGGCACATCATGCTACTGACGAGGAAGGCTAGCTACTTGACTCTCACCTTGATCTAGTGATGGACTATGAGCTATCCTGGAAAAACTAATGATATGGCGACATCTGCTGACATGGAGCCTGCGGACGGCCACAACAGCAAGAGACCCGCCACCTGGGCAAGGCTACATGACGAAGAACCGAGGCAGACCACCCTACCGAGGTCAGCTCCCAGTCGAGGTAGGGCTCATTGGACAGGCCCCCCACCTAAGGTTAGCTCCTGGTCGAGGTCGAGTCCATCCCTCCAAGGCAAGCCCCCCGGCTGAGGACAACTTCCGATCGGAGTCGAGCTCATGCTTCTAGAATGGACCACCTTGCTGAGGTCAGCTCCCAACCGAGGTAGGGCTTATTTGGCAGGTCCCCTGTCTAAGGTCAGCTCCCAGTCGAGGTCGAGTCCACCCCTCCAAAGTGGACCCTTCTACCAGCAGAAGCATGGTTCCTGCTAAAGGTGTAAAGAGGGAGAGAAGCCAGAATTCAAAATGAAGATGAAGGAATACCTAAGCATGCAGAGCCTCTAAGAGGTGGTGCATGCCCTGCCATGGGTGCAAGCCCCATGCGGCATGCCGCGCGCACGATTTGCATGATCCGGACAACACCATGCTCTTAGCCATGCGATGTGCCGACACATCAACGATCGCACGACTGGGAGACTGCGACTTCCATGACAGCGCGCCGGGACCCTAGGCCCTAGACCCTAGGTACTGTGGTACCTGGGTGGCCTCCTTCAAAATGGTAACATCCTGTTATGGTTCAAGCCTCAGGCATAGAACTGATCCAACAGAGAGGCGACAGCAGGCAATGGAAAGCCTCCTTCGAAGGAGAGAACCTGGAAGCCAACAAGAAGCCACTCGCCTATATAAGACCCACACAAAAAGGTAAGTAAAGGTAAGCAAAAGCGTAAGCAAAAGAAACTAAGAAAGAACAGAGACTCTTTCATTTTGGGTATTATCTTTTCTCTTATCACCCTCTTGACACGGAAAGTCTCCCAAGCTCTCTGCTAGAGAGGTTTTTGTTCCCCTCGATCATCCCACTGACTTGATCGTAGGAGTGCCTTTGTCGAAATCCCCGGTCCAAGGTTTCCTCTATCTTGCAGGACCCTCAAAGTGAGCGAGTGAGCTGACTGCGAGGCGGGGAGCCGAGCATTCGACAGGAACCCGACCTGTCAGAGCTATAGGCCACAACGAACTTGGCGGCAATAGATTGGCATACCAGGAAGGGGCGACGGTAGCCAAAAGAAAGCATCTCCCTCCCACAGCAAGAAAGACTACGCGGACACCCATAGTCCGATGGTGACTATGCGAGCCCGCGAAGCCTTCGTCGATCGAGCAGGGGACCCCCCTCGCTGTGGTGACCAATGCACAGAGGGGGAGCATCCCACTCCGTCGCAACCACCTTCGACAGACCCCCAGTACACTGTACTTGCCCACCAAGTCCAGCTCCTAGCTGCGACAGTGCATCAGCTGCACTAGAAGCATCGCTCCCTGGAAACACAACAGCAGCCAGGGACTCTGGTGGCTCGCGCAGTTGATCCCCGCACCAACTTGTGGTCCTTTCGAGAGGGGCCATTGCATGCAACATCCCCCCTCAAGAGGCCCACCAGGCAGGCAGCAAGCAGTCGCAATGTGATCCGACCGGATGGGGGAGCCGCTCCCCAGCCTCGGACCACTGTGCACCCTTGCACCAGCAGCACCAGCATGGCTGGAAACTCAGGCGCGAGTTCCTCCACTCCGGCCCTCCCTCACCACCGCATCTTCCATTGAGGGGTCGATTAACGAGGCCATCCACCGCCGAGCAGAAAGGCGCCTTGAGGAGCATGTGCGCAAGCTAGCGAATCTGGCCCACCAGTTTGTAGAAGTTTAGGGCTCTCCCAATGAGCCCACGAGCTACGATACCCGTCCACCCTTTTCAAAGAAAGCCCAAGAGGAGCCGATCCGCAACCGGCTCCGTATGCCACAGGTTGACCCCTAGACGGGACAACCGACCCCCTGGACCACCTGGAAAGTTACAAGGCCCTTCATGAAAGTCCAGGGGGCCATCGATGCCCTCCTTTGTATCACCTTCCCGACCACTTTGCGAAAGGCTGCTCAAGTCTAGTTTTCTAGGCTTGAACCTGAGAGTATAGACTCCTTCCCTTAGCTGGAGAGGAAGTTCGCGACACACTTCAACACTTGTAGGAAAGCACCGTGTGAGGTCAATAGCCTCTTCTCGATCCAACAGTAGGACCAGAAACTCCTTCGGGACTACGTGTCCCGGTTCAAGACCACCGTCCTAGAGATCTACAACCTCGATGAGTCCATCGCCATGCTAACCCTGAAGAGGGGGCTGTGGACCTCCCGTTTCACCTACTCCCTTGACAAGAAGCCCCCGTACTCAAAGTTTCTCCTCCGGGTGTAAAAGTACATCCATGCCGAGGAGGCGGATCATGCTAGGAGAGAGTTGGACGGGAGGCCCCCAAAGAGGCAGGCCATCGGGGAGACCCCCGGCCACCCGACCTAAAGGATGGTGTGAGTCCCACGACCGGAGCCAAGGCCCAAGGCTGACCTTGCCAATGAAGAGAGTTTCACTCCTCTCTTCGCCCTTAGGGCAAAGATCCTGATGGAGATCGAGGGCGAGCATTTCCTACGCCGACCCCCACCACTAAAGCCATATACTGGATGGGACAAATCTCGCTACTACCTTTCCACTGGGACTATGGCCATGACACAAAGGAATGCCGCTACTGAAGAGAAAGATTGAAGAGCTGATCAAGCATGGCTACCTCGACCAGTATGTGGAGGGGAGTGCCCCTGCAGCCCAGATTGAAGGGTCTCAGCCCCTCGTCATCGACAACCATCCCACCGAGAAGCCCGTGGGGATGATATCCTGGAGGGCACAAAAACCCAAAGAGGGTTAGGGGGAGAGAGGACAGTGATGATGTACTCTCCTATATGGGAGAAGGGTCAGCTAGGGTAGACAACCCAAATAATGATGCTGTCATCATTGAAATGACAATAGCCAAACATCCTGTAAAAAAAATCATGGTAGATAGTGGGAGCTCCTTGGACATCCTTTTTTACAATGCTTTCACAATGATGAATTTATCCACTGACCAAATAAGGCCGGTGTTCACACCTCTGGTAGGCTTCACCGAAGACTCAGTCAGAGCCAAGGGAGAAATTACGCTCCCAAAAATCGCTGGGACAGCACCCCAGCAAGCATCGTGCTGGTGACCTTCACTATTGTAAAGTTCCCCTCACCCTACAATGCCATTCTGGGATTCCCGAGACTCGATCTGCTTGATGCCACCATTTCCACGAAACACCTCCTTGTCTAATTCCTGACCCCATGGGGGACCAGAGAGATGAGAGGGTCCCAGCAGCCAGTGCAATGCTGTTGGCAGACTGTCCCAAGCCTAAGAGGAGCAGATTCCAGCCCTACCATAGACCAGCCCGATCCGACGGTACCAAAATCGAAGAGCAGGCCGGTCGAACCCCTATTATCTTTTTCTTTAGGGGAGGATCCCTCGAAGACGATATAGGTTGGGGCTTTGTTGACTCAAGAAGAGAGAACCTGTCTACTCAGATCCTATGAGCTAATGTAGATGTTTTTGCTTGGACTGCCGCCGACATGCTGGTATCCCACCAGAGGTGATAACTCACAAGCTGAATGTCGACCCCAATCATCGCCAAGTTCAGCAGAAGAAAAGGAGCTTCATCCCGGAACGACAAAAAGCCATCAATGAGGAGGTCGATAAACTCCTCATGGCAGGCTTTATTCGAGAGGTACGTTATCCTGATTGGCTTGCTAACATGGTAATAGTCAGGAAAGCCTCTGGGAAGTGGAGGATCTGTGCAGACTACATAAACATCAACAAGGCATGCCCAAGGACAATTTCTCCCTCTCCAAGATTGACCAGCTGGTCATGCGACTTCAGGCCACAAGTACCTTAGCTTCATGAATGCGTTCTCCGGATATAATCAGATCCGCATGCATTCCAAAGATGGGTGCATAGTATTTGTGACCAATCGAGGTACGTATTGTTATAAGATGATGCACTTCGATCTTAAAAATGTAAGGGCCACCTACCAGTGCTTGGTCAGCATGGTCTTCAAGTACCAGATCGACCGCAACATACAAGTGTACGTGGATGACATGCTTGTCATGAGCAGCCCGAGGAGGACCATATTGTCAGCTTGGCAGAGGCTTTTGATAAGCTTCGCCACTATCAAATGAAGCTGAACCCCGCCAAGTGCGCCTTTGGTATGGCGAAGAGAAAGTTCTTGGGGTTCGTGGTGACCCAAAGGGGGATAAAGGCCAACCCCGAGAAGATCCAGGCGATCATAGACATGAGGCATCCCACCTCCAAGAAGGAAGTCTAGCATCTACTGGGCGCATTGGGTCTTGAGTCGCTTCATCTCGTGCTCTACCGAGCATTGCCAGTCATTCTTCAAGGTCCTCCAGAAGATGAATGACTTCACCTGGACAGAAGAATGCCAAGAAACATTCGAGGGACTAAAGAACTTCTTGCCTCACCGCCACTACTATCCAGGCCGAAGCCCAGGGAAGAGCTCCTCCTGTACCTAGCAGTCTCACCAGAGGCAGTTAGCTCCGTGCTGGTTCATGCTGACAATGACGGCTCTCAACGGCCAGTCTACTACACTAGCAAGCTACTCTGTGATGCCAAAACCAGGTACACCCAACCCAAGAAAATTACTTTTGCACTAATAATGTTTGTGTAGCATCTCAGGCCTTACTTTCAAGCACATCCCATTGCCGTCCTTACTGATCAGCCCTGAGGGCTATCTTGAGCTGTCCTGACACTTCCGAGCACTTGGCCAAATGGGCATTGAAGCTCAACGAGTTCGACATCACCTATCGCCCATGGTAGGTGCAGAAGGCCCAAGTTCTAATCGATTTTATGGTGGAATGTACCTGGGCCAAGGGAAGTTCAGAGGAGGCGAGCCAACAGGCCGAGTTCGGGCAGGACTCGGCCCGGTGGAGGAGACGTGGATACTTCATGTTGATGGCACATCCAACATGGGAGGAAGCGGCACTGGCCTCATCCTCGCTAGTCCTAATGGGGTCGTCGCAGAATGCGCACTGCGTTTCCTCTTCAAGGCGACCAACAACGATGTAGAATATGAAGCGCTCCTTGCAGGGCTAAAGCTATCCCGTGAATTAGGCATCAAGAGGCTAAAAGTCTTCACAGACTTGCAGCTAGTAGCAGGTCAAGTTTCGGCGAGTACAAGGCATGGGACCCCATGATGGTAAAGTACCTGGACTGGGTGCGCTCTCATGCATCGACCCTCCAGCACTTCAACATCTCCCATATCCCACAAGTAGAGAATGCCTATGCTAACATCCTTTATAGGCGGCCACCCTGCCAGAGACATCGCTGGGGCATTCTTTCATCGAATGTCTCAAGGACCCCAGCTATGAAATTGTGGCCGAAGTCCAGCAAGTCTCCAACAAGGCCAGCTGGATGGATCCCTACATTAAGTACATCACTGCTAGCACCCTATTAAAGGATCGAAAGGAGGCCAGCCTTCTCAAGAAGAAGGCCGCGCATTATGTGATTTTGGATGGGCAGCTTTACTGGTGGTCCTACTCGTACCCCCTACTAAAGTGCCTGAAGCCCTCAGAAGCCGCATACATGCTCTAGGAGATACACGAAGGCATTTGTGGCAACCATGTATGGGGTAGGGCCTTAGCCCACAAGGTGATCCGGCAGGGATACTTCTGGGAAACCATGCGGGAAGGCGTAGTCGGATTTATGAAGAAATGTGAAAAGTGCCAGCACCATGCATGCATCCAGTGGCAGCCGACAACCCCTATCTCCTAGCATCAGCCCCGTGGCCATTTGTTCAGTGGGGAATGGACATCCTAGGCCCCTTCCCTGTAGCGTCCAGCCAATGGAGGTTCCTGATTGTAGCCATCGACTACTTCACCAAGTAGGTCGAGGCCAAACCTCTGGCATGGATAACGAAGGCGAAGGTCTAGTCTTTCTTCTAGAAATCCATAATCTATAGATACTGCCTCCCGTACATAGTCATCACCGACAACGAGAAGCATTTCGATAATCGAGCCTTCAAAAAATTCTGCTCCGATCTCGGCATCTGCCATCACTTCACCTCGATGGCTCATCCTTAAATAAATGAGGAGGCCGAAGTGACTAACCGCACCATCTTGTAAGGGCTCCGTACGAAGCTGGATGAAGTCAAGGGCTGGTGGGTAGATGAGCTGCCCAACGTGCTGTGGGCCTACCGCACCACTCCTCATACGGCCATCGACGAGATGCCCTTCAATCTCATCTTCAAAACTAAAACGATAATCCTAGTAGAACTCGGCCTGCCCACGCTTCAGATAGAGCAATACGACAAAGTCAAAAACCCGACATGCCTCCTCCTCAACCTGGACTTACTAGATGAGACAAGGGACAAAGCCTAACTTCAAATGGTGGCCTACTAGCAGTGAGTCATGCACTATTACAACTCCTGCGTGCAGCCCAAGGTGTTCCGCTCAGGTGACCTCATGCTCAGGCGAGCAGAAGCATCCCAACCGGTGGAGTGCAAGAAACTCTTCCCGAATTGAGAGGGTCCCTACCGGGTGATCGAGGCCTTACCAGGCAGGGCCTACTACCTCACCGGGCTCGACGGCATCCGCTTCACATAAACCTGGAACACCAGCAACTTGAATATGTACCACCAATGATGTAAGGTTCTTTCATAATAAATTCAAGTTCCTTTTTGGTGCAACCTTGTTTTTCACCTGTGCAGGAACTCATCCACCCTACTTCAAGCTGGGAGCCACAGTGCCCCGCACCCAGGTTGAGAACAAGTGCCTCGAGCCAAAGCTGGAAGCCATAGCACCCTGCACTAAAGCCAAGAACCTCCGACGCCCCGTACCAAGGCCGGGAGCCACAGCACCCACGCACCAAAGCCAGAGCGCCACAGCACCCCGCACCAAGTCGGGAAACTTTCGAAGCCCCGCACCAAGCTGGGAACCTCTGATGCCTCGCACCAAAGCCGAGAGCCACAGTGCCCCGCACCAAAGCCCAGAGCCACATCCCCGCACCAAAGCCGGGAGCCACAGCACCTCGCATTAGCCGGGACCCACAGTGCCTCCCACTCAAGCCCGGAGCACAGTGCCCCACACCAAAGCGCAGGAAACCTCTGAAGCCCCGCACTCAGGCCTGGAGACTCCCAAAGTCCGGCAATTCAAGCCCGGAAACTTATGAAGCCCGGCACTTAGAAACAAGCAATTTCATCACCCAGCTCATAATCCAGAATGTCAGACAGGAACTCCAAGTAAGTCCCACCATCTACTACCTAGCCCACAGCTGGGCAACACAAAAAAAAAGAAGAAAGAAAAGAAAAGAAAAAGAAAGAAGAGAATGATAGCCAAGGGATTTCATTAATATGAAAACTTTCTATACATTCCCTGTGAGGTGCCCCCAACAAATTGAAGGCCCTCCTTGACTTATAAACATAGAAAGGAAAAGAAGATCTAAACATCAGCTGTCGGCTTCTTTCCAGATTGACGGGCGACCCCCACCTCCCGCGAGGCGCTTAGAAAAGCCTCGGTTCACACCTCAGCCTCAGCCTCCTCTGACTCTGACTCCTCCTCGAAGCCAGGCTCATCCTCTTGCCCAGGGAACGGAATGGAAGGCCTGATATTGTCTAGCCCTTTCAGCCCGTAGAAGTGAAAGGCCTTGCTTTTGAAGTCCCTGAATCCTTGATAGAAGGAGTCCAAGACAACCTCGCCGACCTCATCCTTAAAATCCTAGGATGCCATGAACTTGGGGATGGCCTCTGTCGCCTCCTTTTTGGCCATCTTTGCCAGCACAGCAGCCGCCGCCACCCTCTCAACTACCACTGCGGCCCGAGCCTTCTCCTTCTCCAGTTGAGTCTGGAGGGTCTGCACCCTCCTTTCCAGGTAGGCCACCTCCTTAGCCCAAAAGGAGTCAGCATCGCCCTCCCGAGCCTTCGCACTAGGCTCCCCCGCGAGCTCCTTGATAGCAGTTCTCTTCCAGGATATCTCCCGAAGATCCTTGAGGCTGAACTTCATCCCTACAGTATGAAGAAGGAAGATAAGGTAGTATAGGGACTTGGAGACCCTGGCAAGGGTACTCCCCCAACTCAAGAAGAATAACGAGGGGGAAAGAAGGAAGGGAGCCTAACTTTTCAAGACTTCACCCAAGGGGAAGGGGAAGCGTAGCTCTGGAGCAGAAGTCTCGTCTCTCCACCGCTTGAGGAATCTCCAAGGACTAAGAAGATGGATCCTATTTAACGGCCTGAAGTCCTGTCGCTTCGTGCCTATAGAAGATATGTGCCATGTCTCGTGCCAAGCCAACCAAGAGATGCCATGTACCGAAGCAGTGCTTCGAATCCAGAGTAGTTCCCCTGATGCCGATGCAGCATCAATAACCATCTTTGAAAAGAGAAGACATGGCGACACCCAGATGGCACGGAAGCACGACCGCCTGAACACCGGTGCATCCGACATTTGTAACGGAAGGGGCGCCCCCCCTCCATGCTAGCGCATCCATTACTCCCTTCGCCCCAAGCAGATGCTTCATTCTCTGGGCTCAGAAGTGGGGGGCAACTGATATGGCGACATCCACTGACATGGAGCTTGCAGAAGCAACAACGACAAAAGACCCATCACTTGGGCAAGGCTACATGACAAAGAACCGAGACGAACCACCCTGCCAAGGTCAGCTCCCAGCCGAGGTAGGGCTCATTGGGTGGGGCCCCCGCCTGAGGTCAGCCCCGGTCGAGGTCGAGTCCATCCCTCCAAGGTGAGCCTCCCGGCTGAGGACAACTTCGGGTCGGAGTCGAGTTCATGTTTCCAGAATGGACACCCCTGCCGAGGTCAGCTCCCAACTGAGGTAAGGCTCATTGCGGGTCCCCCATCTGAGGTCAGCTCCCGGTCTAGGTCGAGTCCACCCCTCCGAAGCAGACCCTCCTACCAGCAGAAGCTGGGTTCCCAAAAGGTGTAAAGAGGGAGAGAAGCCGGAATTCAAAATGAAAATGAGAGAATACCTGATCATGCAGAGCCTCCGAGAGGTGGCGCATGCCCTGCCATGGGTGTAGGCCTCCTGCGGTGCGCCATGCGCACGATCTACACAATCCGGACAACACCAAGCTCCCAGCCTTGCGGTGTGCCGACACGTCGACAACTGCATGACTGGGAGACTGTGACTTCCACGACAAAGCACTGGGACCCAAGGCCCTAGATCTTAGGCGTTGTGGTACCTGGGCGGCCTCCTTCAAAATGGCAACATCTCGTTATGGTTCAAGCCTGAAGCACAAAACCGGCCCGATAGAGAGGTGACAGCAGGCAACGGAAAGCCTCTTTTGAAAGAGAAAACCTGGAAGCCAACAAGAAGCCACTCGCCTATATAAAACCCGCACGAAAAGGTAAGTAAAGGTAAGCAAAAGCGTAAGAAACAACAGAGAGTGACGAAGCAAGGCAGAGACGGAATTAGGCACTAAATGATCTTTGAAAGAGAAAACCTGGAAGCCAACAAAAGCCACTCGCCTATATAAAACCCGCACGAAAAGGTAAGTAAAGGTAAGCAAAGCGTAAGCAAAAGAAACTAAAAAAGAACAGAGACTCTTTCATTTTAGGCATTATCTTTTCTCTTATCACCCTCTCGACCCGAAGGGTCCCCCAAGCTCTCTGCTAGAGAGGTTTCTATTTCCCTCTATCATCCCACTGACTTGATCGTCGGAGTGCCTTCACTGAAATCCCGGCCCAGGTTTTCCCTTCCGTCTTGCAGGATCCCTGAAGCAAGCGAGTGAGCCGACCACAAGGCGGGGAGCCGAGCATCTGGCGGGAACCCGACGCATCAAAGCTACAGGCCACAACGATCTTGATAGCAACAAGTAACAACTTAAGCTATTTTAGCTGCTCGAGAAGCATTGCCCTTAAATTGAGAAGCACCAATTGTTGGGGAGATGCCTCGAGTCTATGAGGCACAAGGGTTCCAGACGTACGATCATTCAAATGAGTGTGGCACATATTTGTAACAGGAGAATTTTCTACAACATTGGACATTCTCATAAATTGGGTTCGAACCATTCCATCAATTTCACTAAAAAAGTTAGATTTAATTAAATTTAATTTACTTAGTTAAGTAATTTTAAATCATCCAATCATATCCTAACTAATTCTATCCCTCTCTCACTACCTATTTTAAGCTATAGGATCGTTGATGTTGTTCTGATACTACTAAATCTGTCATGACCTGGGTTGAGATCTAAATCAGGTATATGATAGATGGTTGTATCTCCTTAGAATTGATTCTAATCAGACATACAAAGCCTACCTTTATAATAATTTATAAATTATAAATGATTCTTAATCAGGTAGTGGTAGAAGCAAATTTTACTTATCCTTTTATTCAATAATAAAATTTTCCATCAAGACTATCAAAAAATGAAATTCAATTAAAAATCCAAAATAAAATTTGACCAAGGAAATAACATCTAAATCCTAAGCTCCTGACTGATCCCATTGTCCAAATGACCTTCCGGATCTGTAACAAAAATATAATAATATGAAATGAGCTTTACAGGTTCAATAAATATCATAATCTCTAATTTATGTAATAAATAATTTATAATTATCCATAAATATAAGCTAATCTGATATATTAAATCAATTAACATAATTCTAATTATAATATTTGAATATAATATATTTCAAAAATAATCATGGATGGCCATCTACTTTCACTTCACTCTCCTAGTCCCTCTAACTATGACCACGATTGACCCGTGGCTAGCTTCAAAAGAGACTAGATCTTGACTACAAATATCATCTATTGGTCATGTGTAAGTGATCATCCCACTGGAGGCCCAGAAAGATACGAGCTTAGATTCACACGAGAAAATATGTATCCTCAGCATGTACCAGCAATCGTCTTGCCTGGCTAGGCCAGGAAGATACTAGCTCCTAACTATACATACCGTCTATCAGTCATATACAAGGGATCACTCCATTGGAGGTTCAAAAGGAGTATAAATCCTAACT
The DNA here is from genome assembly GCA_021397845.1 of Areca catechu. NCBI lineage: Eukaryota > Viridiplantae > Streptophyta > Magnoliopsida > Arecales > Arecaceae > Areca > Areca catechu. The sequence goes on from CM038039.1 coordinate 195,003,523, forward strand.
CGTATGATCATAGTCGGACTAGAGAGCATCAATATCAACAAACATCACATTTTTTATGCATTCAACATAACTTATTTTCATGTATGCATGTTCATCATTCCATTATACTCATAATATAAATATAATATATTAATAATTTAATCTTTTAGATAGAACATGCTTGGCATAGTATATTAGAGGTTAAGATAATTTACTAAAATAATTCTATCAATAATATGTGATTCAAATCCTAAATCTAGTACGCCTCTACCAATAAAGGTGATGAAGATATTGGCAAAATAAATTATTTAAACAGTTAACTTTAATCCGAGAAAAGAAATTAGAATAAGGAGAGAAATTTTAGTCAAATCTAGGTCTAGGCATTGTTACGGGTTTGATCTAAGAATCTAGCTTGATTAATAAAAAGTCGGTCTAGGATAAATTATTTATTTATTTATTTCCTTCTCTCTCTTTTCTTTCCTCTCTCTCCTCTCTCTTATTTTATCTCTCCTCTCTCTTTCCTCTCTTTCTCCTCTCCTCTCTCTCCTTTCTCTTTTCTCTCTCTCTCCTCTTATTTTTTCTCTTCTTTTCTCTCTCCTCTCTCTCTTATCTCTTTTCTTTCTTTCTTTTTTTTTCTCTATTTCCTTTTTCTCTTCAATTGCTCAGCCCGAACAGGGCCCTCCCATGGTACCTAGAAAATCTAGGAAGGAGGGAGAGGGGGTGGCGGTCCAACCTAGGGGTAACCATGGAGGGGACGAGGTCAAGATGCCATAGCCAATAATGTCCAAAAGTGGCGGTTCAGCTACCAAAAGGAAAACTAAGGGGAGAAAGAAAGAAAAGGGTTTGGCCCCTTGCTACCATGACGACAACACCCATGCCAAGAGAAAAACAAAGTGGGGAAAGGGAGAGCGTACCAGCAAGGTGTGCTGGTTAGGATGCAGCTAGCATCATTGTGTTTCTGGCGATAGAGATCGAAAGGCTTTTTTTGAAAAAAAAATTAAACCAAAAGGGAGCAGAGAGATTAGGGAAGAAGGAGAAGGGGTCTTTGGGTGGCAGTGGCTGGGCTTTGGCATCCCAACGATTACTAGAGATGAGGAAGAGGGTGGCGGAGAGCTTGGATTGGCTCGATGGGAGGCGATGAAGGGAAAAATTTAAAGAGAAAATTCAAAAGAGATGAACTCGATTCACAGTAGATAAGTCTGGCCGTTCAAGAGTCCAGCCAATCCTCAATGCTCCTCGACCATCTCCCACCCTTCCACAGCGATTCTCTGGTCAATCTGGTGATTTTACTGCTCGATCAAGCAGGGGATAGAGTTTCCCTATTTCATTTTTTTTTTGTTTTGAACTGAAGTCAACGAGCTTTGCCAACTTCAGCCCAAGATGACCCCAGGTAGGCTGAGCTTCACATGTTCTCTTCTTAAAAGATGGAATAAAAACATTTACCAAAATGGGATAAAAGGGAGACAAAAAAATTAACATGATTATATGCATGAAAAATGAGAAAATGTTAAGCATTATGATTTTTAGCTACAAGTTAAAGATGTTTTTCCTTGTAGTGAAAGAATATTTTATGCATGATATGAAAAGAAAAAAAAAGACAACCATAGGAGGAAAAAGTACATGGATGAGATATTATTAGAGATTGCAGACCTGATCAGAGAATAGGTTATATCTTTCATGTGAAAGAAAGGATGCTTCCTTTGGGGCAATCCGCCTTCCCTGGTCTCTTTGAGATCTATACGATAGATAAACGAAATATAGAGTGCTTTGAGATTAGTGCAATAGGTGATCCATAGTGTCTCATGCGAAGGAATTGAGGGGATCCTTTATGATACAACCCTCTTCAACCTAGCTAAGCTTTGGGGCATCCCATCCTGCTTGTCATTGTGTAAGCATGCGAGATGATGCAAGTCAATTCTGAACCAAAGAGTATTCGAAGATATTTTGGGCATGTTTAGCTTATAATCAAACTCGGAACCGGAATCAGAATCAAAATCGATTGGAATAGAAATCGGAATGGCTATATCTTTCGAAATATTTGGTTCATGGAATCCAAATTAAAATCTTATCCAAATAGAAATTTAAATCCTTAAAAAAGAATTGGAATTGAATTTTGGAGGAATTGAGCCATTCCTATTATGCCCTGAAATCAAAATAGGAATGGGACTCTTCCTATCTAAACAGTTGAAATGGAAATCGCCCATTTCCATTTTTATTCTAGACTCCAAATCCCCCCAACCAAACATCCCCTTTATTTTTTTTATATCTTTTAATATATTTATATTAGAATCATATGAATCATCCATTTTAGCTTAAAAAGAAAAAGAAAAGCCTGTTCAATGTCCCTTGACGGAAAGGACAATAATTTTTATGCAAAGTCCCAACTAAACTAGGATGAATGCGAGGCCCCGATCCCGGGTTATGCAGTACATGAGCATGTAAGAGGAAATGAGGAATGCAGACATGGTGCAGTTGGATTTGCAAAGAAGCTTATGATATTTTGCAAAATTTATTGACTAATCTAGCTCTCTACATACTTTTCTTGGTCCAAAAAATCACGAATTGCCACCTTTATTGTTTATTGGTAAAGAAAAGAAGGCAAATAAAACAATCAGAATGCAGAATAAACTACATTAGTTTTGAAGTCTGAAAGCCAACTTTTAATGAGATAATATCAAGTAAAATTTCCGGTAAATTCCCTGGTTTAATTTGCACTTAGAACTTCGAAGCAAACACATCCTAAAATGTTGTGACCACATGAATAATTAAGCCGACGTTTCTCCCGTGTCTGGACAAAAGCTATTTAAGTCCTTCTTACCACACAACCTTCTTCAAAGGGACCATGGGGACCAATTTGTCCTGCCTTACGTACTCATGATGAACCTGGTTTGGAGTGTAGCAGATGGGAACCCAAACTTCACTCGATCAAGAGCAGTAACATTTGGAAGGTTAGGTTCAATAATTCATTATGGTCCCTAGCTATTTCATTGATGGATGATGTGTACGGTTGCCATGTAATGTTTGTTGAATTATGGACTCGTGTTGTTTCTATATTTACAGGGAATGAGTACTTGCATCAAGGTTTCTCTTCTCTGCAAGCTGCTAACATGAATGCATGGGCCTCCCGTGGACCAGCAATTGTCATGAAATTTATCTATAACTCATCATAGCCTAATACTCCATGATGGTTCTTTTATTTATCTTGCCGTATTCCTTGTAGAATGTTGCACCATAGGCTCATTAATGCTTCCTTCTAGGCATATACATGATATATATATATATATATATATATAATTTCAACATAAATATCAATAGTATCAATTGCTGTTGAAATCTAGCCTGGAGTAACTTTCATTAATCAGCTTGCCACATCGATTATGATTGATCAGTTCTGACACATATCAGTATCTATTGAAAAATAATATAAATTATAATTAAGATTATTAGAATACTGTTCAATTCATTTTACACCCCTACTTAAAAGATAACACCTCTCAAATTTTAAAGTAATGAGAGTAGCCGGACACAGATGGAAGTAGAGTCTTTAAGAGGAAGGGAGAAAAAAAAAAAAATGTAAACCTAAACTTATGATCTCTCCCCACAATCTCTATTTTTCACATGAAAATGATAAACAAAAACCCAAAAAATAAAAGAACAGTCTCTAAAAGAAGAGCGAGCTGTCTTGCCGTATAATTAAAAAAACAATGCTGAGAAAAGACAAAAAATAAAAATAAAAACAACCACTTCCTCTTTCCTATTATTTAATTAGTATATAATGTATCATTGAGCTACAATTTTTTTTTTCTAATAAGATGCTTGTCAGTACATTCCCAACCAAAGCAAGAGAAAAAAGATAATTTACTTATAGATTTTGTACAATAATACCATAGAGACCTTTTAATTATTCAACTCAACACCAAAGCAACACCAATTTCATGATGCATAAGTTGCATGGTAGACAAGCTCATGAGTCACCACCGCTCCTCCAAAGTATACACGGCAACAAGAAAATTTATTAGCAATCCAAATAGAAGTAGTAGATAGGTTTCAAAAAGAAAAGAAAAAGCTGCCAGGCGGTTCACAGGAAATATATTCAGGTAGTTGCCTTGTGATTGCACGGAAAATAAATGACAAGGGCCATCGGGACACGATCAAATCAGCCGAGACGTTGGATTGGCTTCTCCGTTTTTTGGGCCCCCATCCATGTGGGTGGAGGGGGCCTAAATTCCAGGGCTTTAAATGACCCTGACTGCAAAATGGCGTCTAAGCCAGGGGTTGCTTGTGGGGACGCCATGGCCTCCGGCATCCCTGCCACATGGTGGGGGAGTGCGAACGCCACGTACCTCGCGTTTTGGCGTGGCCTACCGGCCTCCTTTTCATCTTCATCGCCATGGCAAGGAGACAAAAGTATGGCCCACCCTTGAGATGATGCTAAGCCCCCATTTGTCAAAGTTACATGGAGTGCTTGGCCTTACTATGTTTTTTTTTTTTTTTTTTTTTTTTTTTTTTTTTTTTTTTTTTTGGTTCTCTCTCTCTCTCTCTCTGGAGGATGTCTGGAAGCTAGGGGATGACATTAGAGTCCCACCATCTTTTATTTAGATCAAGATGGAAATTGATTAGCCTGGCATCCTTCCTATGTGCCACATTGTTGTGGTGCTAAATTATGGGAGCTGCTCGCCATCTATTTTTATTGGAACTCCTGCATAGCTATAAATAGAATGATAGTTGTATTATGGCAGTTAACAGCTATTATCCTCTAAGATATGTATGCAGCACTACAAAGTACCATGCAACCATGGATTGTCACCATCAAAAGATGGACGGTCATTAAATAAGGTAGTTCATTAGTATATGCTTTGGCATATGCAGTGCACGTTCTTTGATGGCCATTATAGTTGCCATTCAAGGAATAAAAATCATATAAGTGGGCACCATAGAGAAAAATAGAATAGGTTTCCTATTTTGCCATGTTTTTGCTAGGAACTTTTTTTTACTAACAAAGTCATCATTCCCATAATTTTTTTAAAATAGAAAAGAAAATTACATGCAACATCCCCTTTCTTCTTCATCAAGCTTCTTCATTCATCCTCTCCCTCATCAAGCCGTCTCTCCCATATGTGAGAACTTACTTCTTCTTTTCGGATCTGTTTTTGCTCTTCCAAATCTCTTTCCTTTTTTCAAGATCTTTGCATTTGATAGTTTATAGAATCCAAGGAATAATATGTATATAATTTTTTATGTTAGATAAAGCTAGAATATTATGCACTGTATACTGTTATTGATCGATAAACACCATCTTTTAGAAATACATATTGCTTTACTTAGAGATATGTTTTGACTTGTTAGATATCTTAATTTACTTAGTATATATCACTTAATTAGCTACCTAATAATATCGATATAAAAATATATTTTGAAAACTATATATTAACTTATTTAAAGGTGTGTATTAGATTACTATTATATATATATCAAAGAAACTTGCAGTATGTATCACAAAGTCGACATGTATATATTACTTGATCATGTAAAACGCATTAATAAATATATAGTTCTGGAAACTAAGTATCAATTTATTTGAAGATGTATATTAGATTATTAAATATCTAATTTGCTAAATATTTATTCCTTGACCATATATTATGTATTGATGAATATCATGTTCTAAAATCATGTATCGATTTATCTAGATATGTGTATTGGTATAGTAGATGACTAATTTATTTAGTGTGTATCACCTAATCATGTTGTATGTATCAGTAAAAAAAAATATTATGAACATAAGTAAGAAAGAAGATGCCATACATGATTTTGTTTTTTTTTTTTTTTTTGAGTTTTTTAATCACAAAACTAACAACTCCATTAATAAAAGTTCCTGATTTTTGAGTTTATTCTTTAAGACGGGCATTAGGAGAAACATGGTAACATAGGAAGCCCACATGATTTTTTTTTCTATTGTACCTGGCCCACATGATTTTTGTTCTATCCAGGGATGCATAGCACTCTACGGTGCATGGATTACACTACAAAAGATTCTGGTTGTTCATATACTTCTAACATCTTGTAATTGCATCATAGTGTAATAAAGATATGAGATTTGTGGTAAATAGGATTTTCTAGGTTTCGCTGGAATTCATTTTCAACTATAAATACTATGATGGTCATATCGGAGCAACTAACAACCATCCATGCAAACATAATTACTTATAGTTGCACCATGGTGTAATAAATTAAAGATATGTGATTTGTGGTAAAAGGCATTTGGATCCACTCAATAGCATCTCTTCTGGACACGTTTTGAGGACTAGGTTCATTGCTGAAACAAAAAAATATTAAAAAAAAGAAAAAAAACTCTAGGTTGAAAATTTTTAATTTTGTTGTTGCGAGAAGATAAACTCTTGAGATATTTGGTAGTAAGAAATCTATTCAGATTACTAGTAATTTAAAGGAACCCCATCATATTATTCTATTTGGTAAGACCTTTTAGATGGTAATATAGATTAATGGCCTCGAAAAGGATGGCTATCTAGATTACCATCGTTTTGGTAATCTTTGAATTAAAAATTTAAACTAAATTATCCTTCCAAAAAATCTCATATAAGTCTTTTAAATTATTATTTTTTCATCCCTTATCCAACAGACCCAACAAACCATAACCATAAGAGACTCTACCTCTCATGCCAATCATTCTCGTCTAATCGTCATCCAGTGATTTCTTTTCTATAACCAGTAATTCATTGATATATTCTTTTGTGATATTTAATTTTTTTGCTATACTTGTCTCTCTTTTTGATGGTTAATATTATTTTATGTAATGATATAAATTATAAATATTTTTTAATAAATATATAAATTTTTGATAGATTTGATTTAAAGATATTTTAAAATTTTAATTTTATAATATCATTAATCTAATTATCGTACGAAATAAGTCAATCAAGATTTCAAGTAAATCTACTATAACATTACTTACATGTACCAATAATAATATACCTTACTGGCAATCCATATTACTAGCAATCCATATTCTTAGTAATTTAGAATTGCCTGGATGCGCCAATTACAACTTTAGTTATTTGATTAAAATATTTTAAATTTTACTATTGCAAGGAGATAAACTCCTAGTTATTTGCTTCCGAAGAAACTATTACAAAAAGTAACGTGTTATCTTATAAAATTTATTTTCACAAAATTGACAAGTCAGGAAACATGAAAAATAAATTTCATGAAAAATAAGTTCTTACTTTTTTCCTATAAAAATATTTATTTAAAAAATATTTTAATAAAATTTAGTGTGACTAAACAATCTTTTAGATTATTTAAATCTATAATATTACACACAACCAAGTTAACCAACCTTCATGGATAAATAAGAGTTTTTTTTAAAAAAATATTTTTTTATTAAATATTTATGGAATTGGTGCCCTCCCACTTTTATTTACGAGAATAGGTGTTTTGGGTTACGTGGATTATACGGATACGAGGAAAAGCTATTTGGATTAGACATGATTGTCAGGTGGACTTGAAATCATCTTTGCCAAAAATAATTTTATTTAAATTAAAAAATAAATTTAACCTGAAAGTATTTAGCAAAGATGATTTCAATACAGCAATTTTTTTTATTTATTTAATTAAGATTAAATATCTATTATTTAAATAATAATTAAAAATTAACATAAATTAAAATTATATATTATATTAAAATTACTAGTATGTAAAAATAATTTTTAAGTTGATTAATTAATTATATTAAATAAAAATAATTTAATATATATTGTTATATTAATTATGTTTGGAGTTCGGGCATGCCATACGTCTCCATGTACCATGCCATACCCCCGTGCCCTCGCAAGCCCAACATTATACTGTCACGAGACTACGGTCAGCCACTAAGATTTGGCCATCGGTCTAGCCTCCATTCCTGCTACCGGTTCAATTGCTGGTCTGATTGTCAGGGTCCGACCACCAGTCTGGCCACCGATCTGTCACCAAGGTCTGGCCACCAATCCAGCTACCGGTCCTGCCACGGACCGCTAGAGTCCAGCCATCAGGCCATTGATCTGATGGCCGAACCAGTAGCAGGATCGATGGCAAGATCCTGGTGATTAGATCAACGGTCAGACCGATGGCAGGACTGGGAGCCGGACCGGTGGCAGGACTGGTGGCCGAATCGATGGCAAGACTGAGGGTCGGATCCTAGTGATCGGATCGGTGGCCGGACCGGCTGCCGGAACAGTGGGCAAACCTTGGCAATGGGACCAACGGTCAGAACGGTGGCAAGACTGGGGGCCGGACCGGTGGCTGAATCCTAATGGTCGACCATAGTCCCGCGACAGCAAAATGCGGGGCTCGCGAGGGCACGGGAGCATAAGTATGGTACATGGAGATGCATGGCACGCCCGAACTCCGAACAATAATTAATATAATAATATATATTAAATTATTTTTATTTAATGTAATTAATTAATAAACTCAAAAATTATTTTCACGTACTAGTAATTTTAATATAATATATAATTTTAATTTATGTTAATTTTTAATTATTATTTAAATAATATATATTTAATTTTAATTAAGTGAATAAAATAATTTGCTGTATTGATATCATTTTTGACAACGATGATTTTACCTGGATTTGAAATCGTCTTTACTAAAAATGATTTTAGATAAAATTTATTTTTTAATTTAAATGAAATTATTTTGTAAAAGACGATTTCATTTCAATTTGAAATCGTCTTTGTCCAAGATGATTCAAGTCCACCTGGCTATCATGTCCGATCCTAAAAGCTTTTTCTTGTATCCGTATAATCCACGTAATCCAAAATAACTATTTTTATAAATAAAAATAGGATGGCACTGATTCCAAAAATTTTTAATAAAAAATATTATTAAATAAACTCTAAATAAAATCCCAAATATCTATAAAGAAATCAGCCCGTGGATAAGTCAACCGAGTAACAAACGTTTCAATGAATGCGCAACACTGAAAGCTCCACAAACCTTTGCGACATTTGAGGTTGGAGAAGACAGCTAAATGTCATAATCCATGGAACCATTTATTAAATGTGGCTGAGATTTAACCTAATTATATAGGTTACACTCCAAGGCTCTATTTGGTTGCAGGGGTCAAATAAAGAGAATAATTTTCTTATTCTTCCAAACTGTTCTAGATTCGAGAGAAAATAAGAAGGATATCTTATTCCGGTTAAATATTGTTATTTCCGAATTTGTATTCCATGGGTCATCGTGGAATTACGCAATTCGTGATTCCGCATTCCAGGGGCAGCTGTATCTTTTATTCTTCTTCAGAATGTTCTTTCTTCTCATCTCCCGAAGCCAGTCGAACCCTCGCCCTTGCCCTCATCTCTCCCTCCGTTCTCCTCTCCATTCTCCGAACTTTCCCCTCGGCATCGAAGATCCGTCAAAGTAGCTGTACGTCGCTTGAGGTAAGCCATGTTTTCATCTCTCCCTCCGTTCTCCCCTCCGTTCTCCGGGCTTTCCCCTCCGTTCTCCGTTCTCCCATCTCAGTACATGGTGTTTAGAGCACGATGTTTGGAGGGAGGAAGAGAGGAAATGGAGAAAAAGAGAAGGTTTTCTTCTTGTTTTTTTTTTCCCTTTTTTGAGTTAGATCTGATCGTAGGATCTGGGAGGAGGCATATTGGGTCTTTGATGAGGAGAAGGGGTGGAGAGAAGAGAGAGAAGAAGGATATGAAGAGAGAGAAAGTGAGAGAGGAGAGGAGAAGAGGGTTAGGAAAAAGGTAGGTTGATTTTTTGTAGCTTCTGTCCCATAAACAGGGCAGCTTCAGCTCACGTTTCCTCCGGAGATTGCAAGGAGGCTGGGTCCGGCAGAGGCTGTCGATGGGTGATATGTTGCAGCACCGTTCTCACCCATCTTTGTCACCAATTGACAGGGAGAAACAGAGAGAGAGAAGCAAGTAAGACCCTTTTTGAGCTAAGAAACAAAGATTAGAAGCGTGCATTAAAATTCTTAAACTGTATTTCTTTTGGATGAAAGTGGAATATGACAACATTTTTAGTCCTATTACATTTTAATCAGCTAAATAGTAGAAATGTAGGTTATTTATTGGAAATAGATATGTTGTAGAGCTACTTTTTTGGATTAACTATTCTACCATGTAGGGTAGTTTTTTTTTTAGAATGGAGTTGGTTACAAGTCAAGTTATTTTTAAAGGGCAACTTACTTTACAACTAAATGCAAAGAGAAGAAAAATAACTAATACGAAATTTGCGGCACAGATGAACTCATGGCAATACATATATTTTTCTTTGCTTTGTGAAGTATTTTTTTAAAAAAAAATAGATTCAAAAAAAAATTTAAGCCAAAAAAAAAAAAGATTTGCCCTTGGTTTGAACATATCTCTTGAATAATAGCACTATTGTGGTCAGCCATATAATTGGCCACCCAGTCAACAATATTATTGACCTTCCTATAGATATGCTTAGCCATATAAGTGGTATTCGATGAAAGTCTCTAGTTGTTCATCAGCAAGGAGTTACTAACATCCTACTGTTCTGCTCCTTTATCGATCCATGATATAACTATTACAAGTCCCCTTTTAGAATTATATTGTTAGCTTGTAGAAAAGTAATGATATCAACTTTCTTATGCAACTCTTAACATAGCTATTAGTACTGGTATATTTACAAGCTACTTCATTTATTAGTACCTAAACATTAATAATGTTTAGCAAAAAGTGCAGCTCTATAATGTTCTATAGTAGTTCATATTATTGTATGATACTCGTTAATAATGACTCCACTAGGGTTTATGAACTTGTATTTGTACATTTTCTCCTTTTGTTTCTGAGCGTTTGGTTGGTTTATGTTACATTATTTGGTGGTTGATATATATTTTGATAGAAACCCTAGGCTGATAGTTGGGATGGTATGGGAGAGATCTTGTTTTTGGTCTTCCCTATTATTCAAAGTTAACATATTTACATGATGTTCGCTTGTAGTATTTTATCTGACGAATTTTTCTTGGATTAAAGTTACAGTTGTTCCTAAAAATGTCCAAATCACGTGATAAGAGTGAACAAGATATGGGAGGTTCATCACGTCGAAGGGCACCTAATTGGATGGATTCCCTCGACATGATCATGATTGCCTTAATGCGGCAAGAATATGATGAAGGTAATTGTATAAATGGAACCTTCACAAAGGATACATGAAAAAAGATGACATTTTCTTTTAATCAACAAACAAGAAAGAGTTTCACGTACCCCAACCTGAAGAACAGGCTAAAGGTCCTCAAAAAAACCTTCAATCTTTATTTCAACCGGGCTAATCGATCGGGTTGGGGTACGTGAAACTCGCCTTCCTGTATAACAAAAAAAAACATCACTTTATACGTAGTGTAGTAATGTAAATTAACAACAGTTAGTACCAAACAATTTATCAAATAAATTCCAATGTATAGAGGTAAAAAGGTATATCATTTGCTTTCTGTTCATTTGCACATACCCCGGTATAGATGATCAACCCATAGCCTATTCGATATTGAATTACGTAGATCTTCCCCTCTACGACATTCATCATCACCGATAATTAGCAAAGGATCTATCATCCTCGTCATGGTCAGGAGGCATTGGTGCTAATGACATGTTGAAGTACTTGTCATTACCCTGGTTGCGTCTTATGAAATTATGAATAATGCAACAAGCCATTACTATCCACTTCTGTACCTTGAATAGAAACGGTATAGCAGTCCTCAAAATCTTAAAACGTTTCTTCAAAATCCCAAAGGCCTTCTCTACACAATTCAATTGAGTAATTGTGCATGTCTATGACTGTATAGATCTCGATTATTTGAATATCGTCGAGTTCGAGGATTGTTGAATATACTCAGGTGGTACCTATTTCCCCGATAAGAAGCCAGGAACTTATTGGTATTCGCATATCCAGAGTCAACAAGGTAATATTTTCTTGAAGCGTATAATTTGTTTAAATTAACTCAATGACAGTGTCAACGATATCCCATGAAATTTATTATTCATAAGGCATTCGATACCTTCAGGGACCATGAAACCACCGGACTCACACTAACGCAAAATACGCATGTCAGCTGCAAAGCCCTCCCAACCAGTACAGATGAAAAGAAAAGTGTGATCAAATGAAACAGCTGCCATAACATTTTGAGAAAGTATTCCCTTGCGATTCTTGAATCGAAGTTGTTTGCTCTTCTTTATTAGAGTAGGTATGTGTGTACCATCAACAGCGCCTACAGCATTCTTTGATGACACATACCCAAAGTAAATCAAATCATGAATATAACGTAGCAATAGTAATTAGATAAAGCTTTGAATTATACCATAAAGTATGGATAGAAGAGGTTGTTATCATGTATTCTTGGATGCACACCCATATCTGCAGATGGTGGAACTATGAAATCATGCTTTAGGGAACAAATCCCTTTAAGAACTTTGTTAAAGTATCTTGATATCGTCTCACCTGAATGTTGAAAAGTTTCGGACAAAACTCTATTGCTGACCCCATGCCCTACGCAGTACAAAAAGAAAGCCAATTGTTCGGTAGAGGTTACGTTGCGAGTGTCACTTATAACTCCTCGTGAGTTAAGCAGCTGTTCTAATTGTTGTAACATATTATTTGTCATTCGAAAATAAGAGTAACCCCTGTCAGGATGACCACTCATAATGTCTGTAATCAGATTGTGACCTGAAAATGGACGAGTTCGACATAGTCTCCTGTAATGTATGTTATAATCCTCCAACTGAATCAGTCCTGTACTTAACAATATCATAACAACATCATCCCAAAAATCTTCCTCATCAATAATGAATTGCAATAGCTTATTCGAGAGAGACATCTAAATAAAATATCTGGGATTAGAAATGGACTTATAAAATATACTTCCTTTTTAATTCATATCATCAATACATAAGCATTAAAACTAATAGAACAATATGAATTGCCGGGAAAAAATTGTAAAGAAACAAATATAGAAATACGAAACGAGAGATTTAAGTACTATTTCATTGATATTAAGGCCAAAAAGATACAGATACATATATCCTATGAAGATTCCATAACAGCATACACAAATGTAGAACATTTAATTAAACATAAAAATAGCAATACAAACATACAACACTTATAATAATACATTGTTCAAGCATATGTAACTTTAAAGTAATTAAGGATAATGTTAACTTCAGCAGACATAAAAACACAATATGTCATCCGTCAATCATGTCTGTAAGTGTCATCAAACTGATTTCGTGGTGCAGAAGAGCTTGTACCGAAAAATTGCGAGTTGTGTTCAGTAGATGTTGAATGAGCTGCACTTGGGCTACCTCTAGTACTAGCCCTAAAAACTTGGTCCATGAATGATGGTGTACCACCTTGAATACCTGATTGCATAGAAGTCGAACTAAACATATATGATGTAGAGTGAATGTTTGGATTCATAGACGGATTCATAAAATAATTTGGGACAGCTCTGTGGACATCATGCATGGAAGTTGGAGTGTAAATGTTTGGGACATAGACATTTGATGCAGGAGGAGCTTGCATCGATCTAGGGCCTTGATTAAATTCAGACAATTGTCATTGAAGCCATGCATCCAAAACATGCCCATGATAGTTCATAAAGAACCATTGATTGTCCTCATTTTTAAAAATTTTGAATACACCTATTATGCATTCAGGTGTAATTCTGGGTAAACTCTCCAACTTAGCCATGTATTGAGCAATAGAATAAACATTTGGCCTACCAAGCTTCTCCCTACGTAGAAGCTCGTTTGCAATTTCCAATCTTCTTCTTCCTTGCTCAGCGATCTCTTATAGTGCATCACTTGCATCACTACTAATCCGAGATCAACATGACTTACCAGTCTGGGAATTTGACCTCCTATACTTTTTGCTAGAAGAGGAAGGACGTCCTTCAGAAACTGGTTCAGTTATGGGTGTCGAGGTATATGCGGGCGGGCTGTTGGGTACTTCATCTGACCTGCTTTCATCTGAATATTCCAAACGGTAGAATGAAGCAACAGATACGCGGTCAGTATTTTGTGAGGACTTCCTAATATACAAGGAATCAAAGTTTGCCATCTGTCCTTCATCATCGGACGTTGAATTATTCGATACACCTTCCGCTAAAACAGATGTGGCCCCGCGCCTACCGGTGGTTGTGGTTCTAGAGAACAAGATCTCTAGATCTTCATAGGCAGGGAAAGGCTTATCCTTAATGCAGGCATAAGCTTCGTTCACCTGTACATCATACAGGTGTATGTGTTAACTACATAAATTGATATGTTTAACACTTGGTTAGAATGGTATTAGCTACAAAGCACTCACCACAATGATCTCCTCCCACATCTGTTCATCACCGGGAGTAGGCACCTTCAGTACAGGATCCCAACCCCAACCCGATCGATTAGCTAGGTTGAAATAAAGATTGAAGGTTTTTTTGAGGACCTTTAGCCTATTCTTCAGGTTGGGGTACGTGAAACTCTTTCTTGTTTGTTGATTAAAAGACAATGTCATCTTTTTCCATGTTTCCTTTATGAAGGTTCCATTTATACAATTACCTTCATCATATTCTTGCCGCATTAAGGCAATCATGATCATGTCGAGGGAATCCATCCAATTAGGTGCCCTTCGACGTGAGGAACCTCCCACATCTTGTTCACTCTTATCACGTGATTTGGACATCTTTGGGAACAACTGTAACTTTAATCCAAGAAAAATTCGTCAGATAAAATACTACAAGCGAACATCATGTAAATATGTTAACTTTGAATAATAGGAAAGACCAAAAACAAGATCTCTCCCATACCATCCCAACTATCAGCCTAGGGTTTCTATCAAAATATATATCAACCACCAAATAATGTAATATAAACCAACCAAACGCTCAGAAACAGAAGGAGAAAATGTACAAATACAAGTTCATAAACCCTAGTGAAGTCATTATTAATGAGTATCATACAATAATATGAACTACTACAGAACATTATAGAGCTGCACTTTTTGCTAAACATTATTAATGTTTAGGTACTAATAAACGAAGTAGCTTGTAAATATACCAGTACTAATAGCTATGTTAAGAGTTGCATAAGAAAGTTAGTTGATATCATTACTTTTCTACAAGCTAACAATATAATTCTAAAAGGGGACTTGTAATAGTTATATCATGGATCGATAAAGGAGCAGAACAGTAGGGTGTTAGTAACTCCTTGCTGATGAACAACTAGAGACTTTCATCGAATACCACTTATATGGCTAAGCATATCTATAGGAAGGTCAACAATATTGTTGACTGGGTGGCCAATTATATGGCTGACCACAATAGTGCTATTATTCAAGGGATATGTTCAAACCAAGGGCAAATCTTTTTTTTTTTTGGCTTAATTTTTTTTTCTAAATCTAGTTTTTTTTTAAAAAAATACTTCACAAAGCAAAGCAAAGATATATGTATTGCCATGAGTTCATCCGTGCCGCAATTTTCGTATCAGTTATTTTTCTTCTCTTTGCATTTAGTTGTAAGGTTGCCCTTTAAAAATAACTTGACTTGTAACCAACTCCATTCTAAAAAAAAACTACCCTACATGGTAGAATAGTTAATCCAAAAAAGTAGCTCTACAACATATTTATTTCCAATAAATAACATACATTTCTACTATTTAGTTGATTAAAATGCAATAGAATGACTAAAAATGTTGTCATATTTCACTTTCACCCAAAAGAAATACAGTCTAAGAATTTTAATGCACGCTTCTAATCTTTGTTTCTTAGCTCAAAAAGGGTCTTACTTGCTTCTCTCTCTCTGTTTCTCCCTGTCAATTGGTGACAAAGATGGGTGAGAATGGTGCTGCAACATACCACCCATCGACAGCCTCCGCCGGACCCAGCCTCTTTGCAATCTCCGGAGGAAACGTGAGCTGAAGCCGCCCTGTTTATGGGACAGAACCTACAAAGAACCAATCCAACTTTTTCCTAACCCTCCTCTCCTCTCCTCTCCTCTCCCACTTTCTCTCTCTTCACAGCCTTCTTCTCTCTCTTCTCTCCACCCCTTCTCCTCATCAAGGACCCAATATGCCTCCTCCCAAGGATCCAATATGCCTCCTCCCAGATCCTACGATTAGATCTAACTCAAAAAAGGGGAAAAAAAAACAAAAAGAAAACCTTCTCTTTTTCTCCCTTTCCTCTCTTCCTCCCTCCAAACACCGTGCTCCAAACACCATGTACTGAGATGGGAGAACGGAGAACGGAGGGAAAAGCCCGGAGAACGGAGGGGAGAACGAAAGGAGAGATGAAAACATAGCTTACCTCAAGCGACGTACAGCTACTTCGACGGATCTTCGATGCCGAGGGAAAAGCGTGGAGAACGGAGGGAGAGAAGAAAGAACATTCTGGAGAAAAACAAAAGATAGCTGCCCCTGGAATGCGGAATCACTAATTGCGTAATTCCACGATGACCCGTGGAATACAAATTCGAGAATAATAACATTTGACCGGAATAAGATATCATTCTTATTCACCCTCAAATCTGGAGCTGTTTGGAAGAATAAGAAAATTATTTTCCTTATTCGATCCCGTATTCCACAACCAAACAGAGCCTAAGATTTTTATACCATCGATTCTAGAAGGGGCAATCAAACACAAACATTGATTTGATATGACGTGAACATCCTAAAATCTTCTTTCTCTTTTTCTTTTTCTTTTTCTTTTTCTTTTTTTTTTTTATTTTTTTTTTGTGATGATAAGGAACACTTCCACTCCTTGGTATCCAACGCACAGTGAGTTCCCCATGAACGCTGCTTGTGCTGATCTCCGTCACGTCCATCTGATGTCACACAAGATGGGGCTCGTATGGACTTAAAAAATATGATATATTAGTATGACATACCAGCGTTGGCGGTAAATTGGGTTCAAATCATTATAATCAGCTTATATTATGTATTTGATAAAAAAACTTAATTTAATTTAAATTCTATTTTTTTATTTTATTTAAAAATAGATTAGAATCAAACCAATAAATTTTTGATCTACCTTGTTTCCGATTTGAGTGAATTGCCCCCACTACTGTTATGGCCTTCGCAATTTAGGCTTCGAAAAGAAGAGCATGAATCTTCATGCACTCTACGGTTTCCAGGAGATTGATCTGGAATATTTCGTTATTGTTTCTTGTCCCATCATTCTTTAATGAAACAGCAGGAGATTTTATGAAGATAGAAATCTAGAATGCAATGAATTAAGAAGACCGAAATACTAGATTTTTTCATCAAGCTACTATGATCCGGATATCATCCAATCATATTAGACAGTTGAGAAAGGAGGATGGTAATATGATGATTGACAGCGATGAGATCAATGAGCAGATTTCCAGTATTTCAGATTCAGGCAAAACCTTCCCCTAGGGGAGGATATGCCTTGCCATAGTCTCCATCTCCTGGACCATGTCTCTAATTAGGAGAACTCGAATCTCACTCTCCTTGTAACTTCTTTAGAGGTACAAATCCCTTTGATCCCTTGGGAAGGATAAATTTCCAGGTCCAGATGGTTTTTGTGAGGCCCAACTCAAAATCCAGTCGGCCTGACCCATGCAAAATTCGGACAGAAGCCGACAACTGGGTTGTCGACTTTAGTTCGAATTTGAAAAAAAAAAAAAAGATAAGATTTGCCGAACAGGGGATCGAGTCTCCTGCTCGACCGGGGCACCGGATTGCCGGATTCATCGACGGAGGAGTCGGAGGAGGGGGGTGTTTGAAACGTCAAAGGCTTGGGGTTGGGTCGAAAGCGTGGGAAATATGGATCTCCCCTATAAATGACTGTTCCCTCGTGTGCCTCGGTCGATTCGGAACTCCTACCTCCGGTGGTCTCCGAAATAACGACTTCGTCGGTAAGTTCTCTTTCCTCAGTCTTTCCCTCGAGCGTGGGCATAAGCAGAGACGACGATGGGAGTTGTCTCATGTTTTTGTTTTTGGAGTTTTCGATGGGTGGCCGGACGATCATTAGGATCGCTGTCGGTGCCCTCGCCGTCGATTCTCGCTGTTGGTCCCCTCCTTCCGACCATCCTTCCCGAACCTCTGGCCTTCCTTTTAGGGAGGGTTCGGATTGGTTAGGAGAAAAGAAAAAGAGTCGGGAGAAGAGAAGAAAGAAGAGAAAAAAAGGGGGGGCCACTGTTCCGTGGAAAAATAAAAAAGAAAATGAGAACGAAATTTAGTTTTCTCTTTAGTTTTTATATGTTATATAGAAATTGAATGATTTAAAAAAAAATTATTGTACAGGATTGTCGTTATTCTTGGAAGACTAGGTTTAGTATTTAAATTATACTTAATTGGTGAATACTCTACGATAAGTTATCTCTCTCTAATATATTTTGTCATGCATCATGTGAATTTAATATTTATTATATTATTGAATTTTAATGTATAAGTTATATGCCATACTTCGATAAATTGACATGATATGAGGTTAAAAACATATGTTTAGAGTGCTCTATGTCATGGGTTGAGTTGATTTTGATACTCTCTAGTCCGACTATGATTACACGAGTTAGGATCTAGTCTCCTTTTAGACCTCCAGTGGGGCTATCACTAGTGCATGACCGTTGAGCGGTATGTGTACACAGGAGCTAGTTTTTCCTGTGGGCCTAGCCAGCGGGGCGATCGCTGGTACATGCAAAGGATACATGTTTCTCGTGTAATTTCAGAGCTAGTTTTCTTTTTGGGCCTCAAATGGGGCTATCACTGGTGCATAACCGATGAGCGTATGTATATACAAAATCTAGTCTCTTTCGAGGCTAGCCACGGGCCGATCGTGGCCATAGTCAGAGAAACTAGGTGAGTGAGTATGGATGGCCATCCTAAAGAGAGTTGTCAGAAAAGTAGTAAATGAGGTTAATAATGAAAACTTAACTGTATTGGTTTAATTTTATTACTGTGTTTAGTTTATTAGTGTGCACTAATTTATTTAAGTTATATTGCTCTTGATTCATAGTAGATTTGTACCTGAGATGTATGATAACTTACTAGATTTAGGAAACTAACTTTATTCCCTTATATTTTTATTTAGGACCAGAGAAACATGTGGACTTGGAAACCAGTCAGTGAGGAACTTAAGATATAGTGCACATTGTTGCTTTTATATTTAATGTTTAATAAATTTAAGTGTGTGGCTGTTAATTATGTGAACATTTGAATTAGTTTATTCAAATAAAATTTATACGTTTGCTTGGTTGGAAAAAAAATTATAGCTGAAATTATGATAGGATGCAGGCCTTGTATGTCCGAGGAAAAAATAAACCTAAGGGCATACGGCCGTCTATTACGATTTCGGCTCGGGTTTGGGATCAGGGCGTGACAGATTTAGTGGTATCAGAGCAAAGGTTTAATATCAAGATGATTTAATTAGTAAGAGTGGGATAGAATTAGGATTGTGATTAAATATTTTAGAATAGTTGTCAATACTAAGAGTTTATTTAAGTTTCTTTGATAGATGTATATTATAGTTTCAAGGATTTTGCTATGTATTAAAGGCTTGCACAAATAAAATATTGGATTAAACTCTCCTAACTTAATTTTTGGAAGCGAGGCTAGACAATGGATATGTGGAGGTATATTTTATGTTATATTATGGATTTGATTTATTTTGGAAATCTATTTTTTGATGAAATTACATACTGTGATATAAGTGATAAAAAACTAATACGATGGTTATTAAGGCATGAGAAATGATATCAAAGCTTGGATTTTGATTACTTGGATCTGTGATATAAGTGATTAAGATATGATTGGAATGATATTAAAAATTAGGTTGTGATCACTATGGACTGTGATTTAAGAGATATTTGAATTTAGTATTATGATCAATCGAAATATGATAAAAGTTACAAGAATAGATTCGAAGTTGGATTTCTAATCCCTAAGTATTGTGCATAAGATCTGGCATATGATTAGCACCAAAGAGGAACATGATTGTTGTCCTTAATATAAGTAATGAAATTGATCTTAGATAAGCGTAGAAAAGCTGAATGATTTGATCATGATAAGTAAGCACATTATGGATATTAAAGAGCTAGATAAGATATAAATTCATCTCTGATAAATAGGTTTGATCAAGCTTCAGAAGGGTTGGCTTGGAAGTATAGTGTATTATGTTATGTTAAATATATATATTCAATTATTAATTAAATGATGTTGAAATTCTAAACTTGATATGGATGCAGATCATGATAGCATACGAATGTTGTTATTAATTACTGAATTATAAATTTTGGGATTGTTGCAAGAAAATGTTTAGGACGAAGGTTATGAAAAAGTTTAATGATATTAAGAAAAAAAATTTCAATGAATCTGTGAGGATTATTATTGAAAATATGTAATGAAAAATATGTTTGGGATAATGTATAGATTTGTAATTTACTATTCGTAGATTTAATGATATTATATGGACATGGCATGCTTATCTTGGTAGAATCTTTGATATCTCATGTTACTAATTTTGGGATTAGATTTCTAATCTTCCATATATTTATTGGGGATTTAATTGGGTTTGTTAAATTCCAAGTTAAATTTAAGATATTAGAAGATTTAGATTACCTTGCTATTGATGTTACATTGAGCGAAGAAATGGATATTGGAAGACTTAGGGTTTAGTCTATGAGGGATAATATTTTAGATGGTATAATTTCAGATAAAGACTTTAAACATAGAAATTGAATCATGGTTTAAATTTGAAGTGATATGCTCGAGGCCTAATAAGGACAAGGAAATTTAATAGTTTTGATCTTGTTTTATTTGAAGGTTAGATTTGGTTTAGATTCTAATAAGAAGTGATATCCTTGTTGGCATTTTATGTAATAAAATTAGAGGATTTGATAATTTATATCAGAGTGCACAGTGAAAGTGTGGTGGACTAAAAATATTATGATTAATTTAAAGTGTCTTATGATGGAAGAATGGGAGCTCTTATTGGAATTACTGAATTTGGACATAATGAATCAAGTGAGTTTTGGATCACACACATTTGAGTTCATATTTGAGTTTTGGAAGCCTTAGATTTTTTTAAAAATCTCGAGGCTGAGACTTTTTTTAGGAGAGGAGAATATGAGGCCCAACTCAAAATCTGGCTGGCCTGACCTATGTGGAATTTGGTCTGAAGCTAGAAACTGGGTTGCCAACTTCAGTTCGAATTTGGAAAAAAAAAGATAAGATTTGCCGAATAGGAGATCGAGTCTCCTGCTCGGTCGGGGCACCGGATCGCCGGATTCATCGACGGAGGAGTCGGAGGAGGGGGGATGTTTGAGACGTCGAAGGCTTCAGGGTTTGGTCGAAGGCATGGGAAATATGGATCTCCCTTATAAATGATGGTTCCCTCACATGCCTCAGCCAATTCAGAACTCCTACCTCCGGTGGCCGCCAAAATTGGACACCGACTTCGCCAGTAAGTTCTCTTTTCTCTGTCTTTCCCTCGAGCGTGGGCATGAGCAGAGACGATGGCGGGAGTTGTCTCGTGTTTTTGTTTTTAGGGTTTTCGATGGATGGCCGGATGATTGTTAGGATCACTGCTAGTCCTCTTACCGTCGATTCCCTCACTGTCGGTTCTCTCACTGTTGGTCCCCTCCTTCCGGCCATCCTTCCTGAACCTCCGGCCATCCTTTTAGGGAGGGTTCGGATTGGTTGGGAGGAAAAAAAGAGTTGGGACAAGAGAAGAAAAAAAAAAAGGGGGGGGCCACTGTTCTGTGGAAAAAAAAAGAAAAAGAAGGAAATTTAGTTTTCTCTTTAATTTTTATATGTTATAAAGAAATTTAATGATTTTAAAAAAAATTATTGTACAAGATTGTCGTTGTCCTTGGAAGATCAGGTTTAGTATTTGAATTATACTTAGTTGGTGAATACTCTACGATAAGTTCTCTCTAGTATATTTTGCCTTGCATCATGTGAGTTTAATATTTATTATGTTATTGAATTTTAATGTATACGTTATATGCCATACTTCGATGACTTGACATGATATGAGGTTAAAAACATATGTTTAGAGTGCTGTGTGTCATAGGTTGAGTTGATTTTGACACTCTCTAGTCCGACTATGATTATACGAGTTAGGATATAGTCTCTTTTTGGCCTCCAATGGGGCTATCACTAGCGCATGACCATTGAGCGGTATGTGTACAGAGGAGCTAGTTTTTCTTGTGGGCCTAGCCAGCGGGACGATCGCTGGTACATATAGAGGATGCATGTTTCTCATGTAATTTCAGAGCTAGTTTTCCTTTTGGACCTCTAGTGGGGCTATCACAGGTGCATGACCGATGAGCGGTATGTGTATACAAGATCTAGTCTCTTTCGGGACCAGCCACGGGCGATCATGACCATAGTCAAAGGAACTAGATGAGTGAGTGTGGATGGCCATCCTAAAAAGAGTTATCAGAAAAGTAGTAAAGGAGGTTAATAATGAAAACTTAACTATATTGGTTTAATTTTATTATTGTGTTTAGTTTATTAGTGTGCACTAATTTATTTAAATTATATTACTCTTGATTCATGGTAGATTTGTACTTGAGATGTATGATAACTTACTGGTTTAGGGAACTCACTTTATTCCCTTACATTTTTTTTTCAGGATCAAAGGAACATGTGGGCCTGGAAACCAGTCAATGAGGAACTTAGGATATAGTGGACATTGTTGCTTTTATATTTAATGTTTAGTAAATTTAAGTATGTGGCAGTTAGTTATGTGAACATTTGAATTAGTTTATTCAAATAAAATTTGTACATTGCTTGGTTGGAAAAAAAATTATAGCTGGAATTACGTAGGATGCAGGCCTTGTATGTCCGAGAGAAAAATAAACCTAAGGGCATACGGCCGTCTGTTACACTTTCAGCTCGGGTTTGGGAACGGGACGTGACAGTTTCCCTCCATTCTTCTTTCATCAGTATTGGTCCATTATTGGGAGTGAGGTTGTCAAGACTATACATGCGACTTTTGGTTTAGGTATCCCTGCTGAGTGGAAGAAAATCCTGATTACTCTGATCCTAAAGAGACCTAACTCATCTGCTCCGAGCTATTTCAGGCCAATCAGCCTCTATACTATACAAAGTCTGTGCGAGGGTTCTAGTCAGGCGGTTGTAGCTGATTGTGCCTCGTCTTATCAGTCCTGAGCAAGGGGCCTTCGTCAATGGTCGTTGCATCATTGATAATGTTCTCCTTGCCTAAAATTTATATAGATCTCAGGTATCCCCTATCTTGGAGGAGTCTTATGGCGATCAAGCTTGATATGAAGCGTGTCTATGATCGGATGAGCTGGCACTTTCTTCGACGGACTCTTCATGACTTCTGCTTCCAAGATAGGTGGATTAGATGGATCATGGACTGTGTTGAAGATCCTAATTTTACCATTTTCGTGAAAGATGCACCGACTAATTACTTTTCTTCGATGATTGGACTCCGACAAGGTTGCCCCGTGTCCCCCTACCTATTCATCTTACATGCTGATGCTCTTTCTCAGCTCTAAGGGGCATGGTCCAGAGATCATTACTGGAGCCTTACTGGCTTGGCCCTGGAGCCCAGCCTCTCTCTTGCCTTCTTTTTGTAGATGACTGTCTTCTCATGGTCGGGCCTCGCTCCAGAATGCTAGATGTTTTGCTTCTATTGTGGAGTCCTACTACCATGGGTCTGGCCAGCTAGTCAATTTGCAAAAATT
Organism: Areca catechu; assembly: GCA_021397845.1. Taxonomy (NCBI): domain Eukaryota; kingdom Viridiplantae; phylum Streptophyta; class Magnoliopsida; order Arecales; family Arecaceae; genus Areca; species Areca catechu. The sequence continues at coordinate 195,027,188 of CM038039.1, forward strand.
TTCTGTTATTTTTAGCCCCAAATGAAGATCCGAATGAAATTGACAATCCTGGATAGACTCGAGATTTTGGAGGAGTCTGGGATTCTTACTTATCTCGGCATCCCTATGACTGGTGGAAGGATATGAAGGATGGAGTGCAAACCCATGGTGCAGTGGGTTCATGATTGTTTAGAGGGCTGGTAGGCTACTACTCTCTCTATGATGAGTAGACTTACTCTTATCAAGTCTATCTTCTACTCTATACCCGTTTATCTCCTGGCACACACTATGATTCCTAGCTCCTACCTGAGGGAGATGGAGTAGATCTTTTGTAATTTCCTGTGGACATCTAGACATGATAGCCATTGCATTCATCTGCTGGCTTGGAACACTATTTGCTAGCCAGTCAAAGACAGAGGCCTTGGGATCAAGTCCCTTCTAGCAAGGAGGGAGGTGCTCATTGCCAAATATGATGTGAGATATCTTCTCTATCCCAGCTATCTGTGGGGTAGGGTGATGAGGGCCTGTTATAGTGCTTAAAGTTAGGGATCCCAAATTCAGACGACCCATAGTTGATCCTTTATCTGGAGGGAGATCTATGCTCGTGCCCCTATTGTGATGGCCCATGTCAGGTGTTTGGTTGGTGATAGGACCATAATTGATGTATGTTAGGATGCGTGGATTTCTACTCTTCCTCTATCTAGATGGCTGACCTATATTAGTACGAAGGTTGCTAATAACCTCCGAGTCTGTGATTTGTTGATGGATGATATAGGACTTTGAGAGTCCAAGAGATTCCAAACTTTTGGGGAGTCAGCTAGCCTTTCGAATCCCTGCTATCCCGACTCTGATTCATCAGGGCCAGGAATTGAGATTTGGGGTTTGATATGGCACATTCACTGACGTGGAGCCCCTGTTGGCATTCACTCTGGAAAGAGATCCACCACCTAGACACGGTGGCCAAATAAAGAGCCAAGGCGAGCCCTCCTACCAAGATCAGCTCCCAGCCAGGGTCGTGCTCATGAGGTGAGCCCTCCGTCTGGGGCCAGCTCCCGACCAGGGTCGTGCTCATGCTGCTAAGGTGAGCCCTCCTACCGAGATGAGCTCCCAGCCGAAGTCATGCTCATGGGAAGAGCCCTATGTCTGAGGCCAGCTCCCGGTTGGGGTCGTGCTCAGACTACCAAGGTGAGCCCTCCTACCGAGATCAGCTTCCAGCCGGGGTCGTGCTCATGGGGCAAGCCCTCTGTTTGAGGCCAACTCCCGGTCGGGGTCGCGCTCATGCTGCCAATGCGAGCCCTCCTGTCGAGGTCAGCTCCTAGCAAGGGTCATGCTCATAGAGCGAGCCCTCCTTCTGAGACCAGCTCCCGACCGAGGTCGTGCTCATGCTGCTAAGGCGAGCCCTCCTACCGAGGTCAACTCCTAGCAAGGGTCATGCTCATAGCGCGAGCCCTCCATCTGAGGCTAATTCCTCGGCCAGAGTCGTGCTCATGCTACCAAGGCGGGCTGCCTGCCGAGGTCAGCTCCCACTAGGGTATGCTCATAGGGCAAGCCCTCTGTCTGAGGCCAGCTCCCGACCGCGGTCATGCTTATGCTGCCAAGGCGAGCCCTCCTGCCGAGGTTAGCTCCTAGCTAGGATCGTGCTCATAGAACAAGCCCTCCGTCTGAGGCCAGCTCCCGATCGGAATCATGCTCATGCATCCAAGAGCGGGGCTCCCGAAGCAAGCCCCTTCCCTACCTTGCAGAAGACAGAATTCCCGCCAGCAGAAAAGGAGGGAAGGATCAACAAAAATTCAAACCACGACGAAGAGGTCCCCGTCCACCTGCAGCCTCTGGGTGGTGGTGCATGCCCTGCCATTAATTCAAGTTTTGCAACGCGCCACCCGCATGCTCTGTGCAAAATGCGCTCCTCCAGGCCCCAGGTCCTGTAGTGTACCGCCACGTTGACGATCGTGCAATCAGGGATCTCAACCCTCACGACACGAAACCTGAACCTCCCCCAAGAAAAGTATTCCATCAAGGTCATAGGCCCTGCGACACTTCGACGATCCCTCCGAGAATGGAAACATCCCAACGTGGCTCGGGACTCAGCAGCACGACACCCGCCCCTCCCACGGGGAACTACGCCACCCAAGGGACAAGGTCTATGCTACACCGACGAATACCCCCAATAGAAGGATCTCCTTTAAAGGATCGATCCAAGGGGGGAGCAAGGGGACAACAGAAAGACCCCCTCCAAATGGGACACCGGGGAAAAGGACATCTCAGGGAAGCCCCAGACTTGGTCTGGACCATCGTTCTCATATAAAACAGAAGAAAGAATCCCCAAGGGTAGAGAAATCGGTAAGAGATAGAGAGCTAACGGGCCAGGAACCAGCCAGCAGAACCTCCCAAGATCTCTGATCCTAGCTCGACCTTGTCTTTACATCTCAGTTTTATCTTTCACCCTCTACGCGCGGAGAGTCCCCAAGCTCTCCGCCAAAGAGATTCTGTTCTCCTAGGTTGTCCCACTGACTTGACCATCGGAGTGCCCTCGCCAGAATCCCCAGCCCAAGTCTCCTCTATTTTGCAAGGTAGCCGACCAAGGAGCGCACCAGAGCAGAGGACCGAGTGCCCTACAGGAGCTCGATGCATCCGCAACACATCAGAGCTACAGGCCATGATGATCTTGGCCTTAACAGATTGGCGCACTAGGTAGGGAGGGAGCACTAGAACTCCAGTGACTGTGAGAAGTCCAACCGTGAGTCTCCCGCCACTAGCAAAGCATCTGCAGAAGCCCCGGAGCTTCATGGTGACAACGAGAGCGCGCGAGGCTTCTGCCAGTAGGGCGGGGCCCCCCATCACGATGATCAAAGCCTAGAGAGGAGGCTTCCCACTCCACCACCACCTCCGGCAAATCTCCAGATAACCGCACTGGCCCAGCAGGTCCATGCCTTGGCCGCGGCGGTGCACCAACTCCATCAAAGACACCGATCCCTGGCAACACAGCAATAACCAGGGATGCTGGTGGCTCACGCCGTTACCCCTGTACCAGCCTGTGGTCCTTCCGGGAGGGGCCGTTGCATGCGGTCTCCCACCCATGAGGGGACCACCAGGAGACTAGAAAGAGGCAGCATGATGGTTCGACCGGTCGAGAGAGCCGCTCCCCGATCTCGAACCACGATGCGCACTCCTACCAGCAGCACCAGCATGGCCGAAAACTCAGGTGAGAATTCTCCCACTCTACACCTCCTTCACCCCTGGCGGCCTCTACCAAGGGGTCCACTGACGAGGCCATCCACCACCAAGTGGAGAGGCACCTCAAAGAGCAGGAGCACAAACTGGCTGACCTTTCCCATCGGTTTGCAAAGATTTAGGGCTCCCCTAGCAAGCCTGCGGGTTACGACACCCCCTTTCTCCGGTAGAATCCAAGAGGAACCAATTCTCAGTCACTCTGCATGCCCCAGGTTGATCCCTACGACGGGACAACTAATCCCCTGGACCACTTGGAAAGCTACAAGGCCCTTATGAGGGTTAAGGAGGCTACTGATGCACTCCTCTGCATCGCCTTCCCTGCTACCTTGCGGAAGGCTACTTGAGCCTGGTTCTGTAGACTCGAGTTGGAAAGCATTGACTCCTTCTCCTTGTTGGAGAAGAGATTCGTAGCGCACTTTGATGCATGTAGGAAGGTGCCACGTGAAGCTGATAGCCTCTTCTCGATCTGTCAGCAACATCGAGAGTCTCTCCAGAACTGTCCCGTTTCAACGCAGCCACCCTGGAGATCTACCACCTGGATGAGCCAGTTGCTATGCTGGCCCTGAAGAAGGGGTTGTGGACCTCCCACTTCACCTACTCCCTCGACAAGAAGCCTCCGAAGACTTACTCGGAGCTCCTCCTTCGGGCTCACAAGTACATTCATGCATAGAAGGCATACCATACCATGAGGGAGATCAACGAGAGGCCCCTCAAAAGGCAGGCTATCGGGAAAACATCCATTCCCTAAGCCTAGAAGTTGGCACCAGCCCCACGGCCAAGACCAAGACCCAGAGTCGACCCCGCCAAAGAACAGAAGTTCACTCCTCTCCTCGTCCCGAGAGCAAAGATCCTTATGGAGATTAAGGGCGAGCAATTCTTGCACCATCCCCCTCCTCAAAGGCCGTCCGCTAGATGCGACCGGTCCTGCTACTGTCGCTTTCATCGGGATGATGGCCACGACACTGAGGAATACCACCACCTAAAAAGGAAGATAGAAGACCTGATCAAGCATGGCTAGATGGAAAGTACGTGGAGGGAGGAGTTCCCCCGGCATCCCAGAATGAAGAGCCCCATCCACTCGCCATCGACAACCGGCCCACTGAGAAGCCGGTAGGAATGATTTCCTAGGGGGTAGGCCAAACCTCGAAGAGGGTTAGGGGGAGAGAGGAGAGTGATGATGTACTCCCCTGCATATGAGAGGGGTAGGCTGGGGTAAATAACCCAAATAATGATGTTGTCATCATGGAAATGATGATAACGAAGCATCCTGTAAAGAGAATCATGGTTGATAGTAGAAGCTCTACAGATATCCTTTTTTATGATGCTTTTGTAAGGATGAACCTATCTGCTAACCAGATAAAACTGGTGTTCACGCCCTTAGTGGGCTTCACCGGAGACTCGATCGGAGTTGAGAGAGAGATTACACTCCCAATAACTACCGGGACCCCACCTCGATAAAGGATTGTGCTGATGACCTTTACCATTGTGAGAGTCCCTTCACCTTACAATGACATCCTGGGGCATCCCGGATTCAACCTGCTCGATGCCACATCTCTACTAGGCATCTCCTCATTCAATTCCCAACCCCTCGGGGACCGAGGAAATGAGGGGGTCACACCAGCCGATCCAGCACTGCCTGTAGACTATCCCAGGGTCACGAGGAGCTGATCAGAACCCAATCACCGACCAGCTAAATCCGGCGGAGCCGAAGCCGAAGGGCTGACCCATTGAGCCCTTATTATCCTTCCCCTTGGGAGAGGATCCCTTGAGGATGGTGCAAGTGGGAGCCCTACTACCTAAAGAGGAGAGATCCCATCTGCTTAGTTTCCTGTAAGCCAACACGAACATCTTTGCCTGGACCACCGCCGGTATGCCCGGTATCCCTCCAGAAATGATCGCCCATAAGCTGAATGTTGACCCCAACTATCACCCAATCTGGCAAAAGAAAAGAGCTTTGCCCCGGAGCAGCAAAAGGTGATCAACGAAGAAGTGGAGAAACTTCTCGCAGCAGGCTTCATCCACGAGGTATGCTACCCTCACTAGCTTGCTAATGTGGTGATGGTTAGGAAAGCCTCTAAGAAGTGGAGTATCTATGTAGACTACACTGACTGCATCATAACACCTCGATTGATTGATTGAGTGCATGTCCACTAGGTCAAGAGCCCAGTACCATTGGTCTAAACCCCAACCTAGTTCAACCATGAAGCCTGATCTAGAGACTTTTATGAGAATCATTACTGAACAACTAGCCCGAATAGACGGTAGGTTTGACTAGGTAGAAAACCGATTAGGGACCCTAGAGAGAACCCAAGAGTCCAACACTGAACCTGATCCTGAGTCACCACTTCCCACGCCCCCTAACCCTAGGAGAGCCCAACGCCATGACCCATTCCAAGAGCCCAACCCTAGGAGGCCCAATCAGGAGCTCCAGGACTAGGAAGAAAGACTTTTGAGGAGCCTTAGGATAGACGCACCCACCTTTGATGGCACCCTAGATTCCAAGGCCTACATAGATTGGGAAGGAGGCATGGAACAATTTTTTGAATGGTATGACTTGAGTGAGGAAAAAAGGTGCAAATTTGCCAAACTTAGGTTAACCAGCCAAGCTAAGTTACATTGGGAAAAAGTAGAATGCCTAATCCGACAGAAAAATGAAGCCCCCATAGATACCTAGATGGCCATGAAGCTAAGATTTAGAGAGAAATATGTTCTCCCATCCTACCGACAGAGACTTCTAGACTAATGGCAAAGATTGAATCAGGGAAATCGGTCTATGATAGAGTACATAGCCAAGTTTGATGAGTGTGCAATAAAGTGTTGCCTAGACGAACCCTCACCAATGACCTTATATAGGTTTAGGGCTGGCCTTCGTGAAGACATCCAAAAAAATTATACTTAAGGGGAGTCACTGACCTAGACCAAGCCTACCAGGTAGCTGAGAATTATGAGAGGTTCCAGAAAGCACTCATAGCTCGTAAGCCTGAACACCTTAGGTTTAGTGCCCCTATCTCTAGACCGAACCCAAACCCAACATACCTAGGCCGACCCAACCCTAACCCAGAATACCCAGGCCGACCCAACCCAAACCCAGCATACCCAGGCCAACCCAATCCTAACCCAAGTCGCCCCAACCCTAACCCACACCATCCCAATCCTAGCTCGAGTCGACCCTGTTCTAGTAACCCAGTACCCTATAAGGATGATAAGGGCAAGGCACCTGAAACCTAGAGGAACCCAGGTCCCAACCTAAATGCCTGTTTTAGATGTCATCAGACATGACACTTTGCTAGCCAATGCCCAACCAGATCCCTGCATATAGGGGAAGTAGAGGAAGAGGAGTCTGAACCCAATGATGAGATTGGAGAGGAGATCTATGAAGCTGAGAAAAACCTGATAGATGAATACGAAGGAGATGAGGAGGTTCTTGACCAGTCTGACCTACTAAGGATAGTTAGGTGCATCCTGGCCCAGACTAAGACACAAGAGGATTGGCGTAGGACTAACATCCTATAAACTTTTATGAAATTAGGGGACAAGGTATGCAAAATCATTATAGATAGTGGGAGCTGTGTGAACGTCATTTCACTTAAAGCAATCAAATCGTAGGCTTGAGCCCAGTTCCCCGCCCTAGCCCCTATAAGATTTCTTGGATAGACTCCACATCCATACCCATTAAGTCTAGATGCCAAGTCCAGATCCAGCTTCAGTCTTACAAAGATAAGGTATGGTATGATGTTATACCAATGGGAGTTAGTAGCATAATTCTAGGTAGACCCTGGCTTTATGACCATGATGCTACACTGTTCGGCCGATCCAATTCATGCTCATTTAATTTTCATGGGATGAAGATTACGATTAACCCAACCCCACCTAAAGACAAAGTTAAGAAAGGATCTAGCTCATTGAAGGAAAAGAAATCTGGAATCAATTTAATTACTGCTAAGGAGCTAGAGAAAGAGATTTTTGAGGGGACTATAGTTTGGATGATAGCTGCTAAGGAAGTACTTGATCCGATCCATAAAGAGTATCCTCGGGAGGTTAAGGAAATCTTAAGTAAATTTGAAGATGTATTTCTTAAAGATTTACCTGACCAGTTACCACCACTAAGGGATGTACAGCATGCTATAGACTTAGTCCCAAGAGCTACCCTATCAAACTTGCCCCACTATAGGATGAACCCAGCTGAATATCTAGAGCTACAGAAACAGGTAGGAGAACTCCTTAGAAAAGGATTTATTATGGAGAGCTTAAGTCCTTGTGCTGTACCAACCCTATTAACCCCTAAAAAAGATGGTACGTGGAGAATGTGTGTTGACAGTCGTGCCATAAACAAGATTATGCTAAAATATAGGTTTCCCATCCCCGCTTGGATGATATGTTGAATATGATGGCTGGTGCAACCATTTTCTCAAAGATTGACCTGAAGAGTGGCTATCATCAGGTTAAGATCAGATCAGGGGATGAATGGAAAACTGCATTCAAAACTAAGGATGGTCTTTATGAATGGGTAGTCATGCCATTTGGGTTGTCCAATGCCCCTAGCACCTTTATGAGAATCATGACCCAAGTCCTAAGGATATTCATAGGAAAATTTGTAGTGGTTTATTTTGATGACATCCTGATCTGCAGTAGGATTAAGGAAGACCACCTAGATCATCTGAGACAAGTCTACCAAACCCTTAGGAAGGAGAATCTCTATGCCAATATGAAGTGTGATTTCTTGACCCATAAAGTCATCTTCCTAGGATTTGTAGTAACCCCAAAGTAGTGTCAATTGATCCAGAAAAGATTAGATCCATAGTAGAGTGGCCAGTGCCTACTAGTGTCCATGATGTACATAGTTTCCATGGTCTGGCCACCTTCTATAAAAGATTTATCCGGGGATTTAGCACCATTGTAGCACCCATAACTGACTGTATTAGGAAGGAAAGTTTTGAGTGGACCAAAATTGTTGATAGAGCCTTCCTAGATATTAACGATAAGATGATACAAGCAACCATTCTAAGGTTACCCGATTTTTTCAAAGTCTTTGAGGTAGCTTGTAATGCTTCGGAAGTAGGCATAGGAGGAGTTTTGAGCCAAGAAAATTACCCAGTAGCCTTTTTTAGCGAAAACTTAATGAGGCTAAGCTTAAGTACTCAACCTATGACAAAGAATTCTATACGGTAGTACAAGCCATTAAATACTGGAGACACTATATACTATCCCAGGAGTTTGTCCTTTACTCTGACCATGAAGCACTCTGGTTCCTAAACTCCCAGAAAAAGTTAAACCCTAGGCATGCTAAATGGATAGAGTATATCCAAGCTTATACCTTTATACTGAAATATCAGGCTGGAACTGAAAATAAGGTAGCTGATGCCCTTAGCCGCCGTGCCTTACTTCTGAACTCTATTAGAACTGAAGTCATTGGATTTGATCAATTAAAGGAAGAATATGAGACATGTTCAGACTTTAGTGAAATTTTTCAAACCCTCTGTTAAAGACCATCTAGTTCTCATAGCGAGTACACCCTCCAAGATGGTTACCATTTTAGGAACAATAGATTGTGTATTCCCAGGACCTCACTTAGAGAATTCTTGATTTGGAAAACCCATGCAGGAGGTCTAGCTGGTTACTTGGATAGAAATAAGACCATTTTAGCTGTAGAGGACCAGTTTTTTTGGCCTAGTTTGAAAATGGATGTTGCTCACATAATGTCCAGGTGTCGAACTTGTGCTGTCACCAAGTAGCAGAAGCAAAACACTAGTTTATACATCCCTTTACCTGTACCAGATCGTCCATGGCAAGACCTTAGCATGGACTTTGTACTAGGACTACCTAAGACCCTAAAAAAACATGACTCCATCTATGTAATGGTCGATGGGTTTTCAAAAATGGCCCATTTTATACCTACTCTCGGACCTTTGACGCCTCCAAGGTAGCCCAACTTTTCTCGATCATGTGGTTAAGTTACGTGGCTTTCCTAAAATCATAGTGTCCGATAGGGATGTCCGTTTCACTAGTTACTTCTAGAAGACTCTTTGGCACTTATTAGGAACCAAACTTAAGTTTTCCATAGCCTACCACCCTCAAACCGATGGCCAAATCGAGGTAGTGAACCGAAGTTTAGGAAACCTCCTGAGATGCCTCATAGGAGAGAACACCGGGAATTGGGACCTTCTTTTATCCAGAGCCAAATTTGCCTATAACAGTTCAGTCAATAGGTCCATAGGTAAGAGTCCATTCGAGGTTGTTTATGGTTACAAACCCAACAAACCTCTTGACCTGATCCCCTTACCCTTGCATGTATGGGTTTCTGAGTCAGCTAAGTCATTTGCACAGCATGTTAAGGATTTGCATCAGAAAATTAGTCAAAAGATTAACATAAGTAATGAACTCTATAAAAATTTGGCTGATTCCTGAAAAAGAGCTAAAAAATTTTCTGCAAGAGATTATGTAATGATCAGGCTCAGGCTTGAGCAGTTCCCTTCAGGGATCGTAAAGAAACTACATGCTCGTGGAGCTGGATCCTTCAAAATAATAAAGAGAGTTTGACCCAATGCCTATGTGCTCGAGTTACCACCCAAGTTAGGTATTAGTTCAACCTTCAACATTTCAGATCTTGTACAATATAGGAAACCAGCAACGATACCCAGTAAGCCCTTTAGACCTAACCCTTCCCTTGAGAATGAACCCATCCAGAGTGTCCACCCACAAATTGGCCTATAAGAGAAGAAATGATTGAGCGTATCTTAGACGATCAAGCCATCAACAACCAAAACAAAGGCTATCAACGGTATTTGGTTCGATGGCAAGGTCGGCCAGAATCCAAGAACTCATGGATCACCCGAGAGGATCTGCAGTGCCTCAATCCAGACATACTAAAGCAGTACGAGAACCGAGATGACCTTGACTCGACGGGGTCGAGTTCCTCCCGCCCAGGGAGAATTGGTGCGGGCACCGAGATCCGATAACGATTGCTAAGCCCAATCTAGTTTACTGATTAGGATTTCTGAGTCCTGTAGTCTGTAATAATGTATCACTTGAGTCTTGTAATACAAGTGAGCCAATTGAGTCCTGTAATAAAGTGGACATGTGAGTCCATGTAAGTCCAATTTTTTTGTCCAGTTGAATTTAAGTTCAAGTCAAGAGTCCTATAATTTTGATTTCATCCAAGAGGAGAGTCACCAGCCCCTCCATCAGAGCAAGAGATCAAGTACTTAGGCCCCTACTCTGGCCCCCAGCATTGGTGCCCAAGAGATGGGCCTTCATGCCCCAAGCCCAATGTAAGCGCCCCTCCTGATAGCGCCCTCCTTCAACCCAGCTCCCTGCCAGGTCCACACCAGCTAGCGCCCTCCTTCAAGCCCAAGATGCCCTGGCCCATCAGAAGGTGCCCATCCCAAGCCTTGCTGCCCCTCCCAAGGTTTCATGAATGGCGCCCCAGTCCAAGCCCTTTCAAGCTAGTGCCCCAGTCCAAGCCCTTTCAAGCTGGCGCCCCAGCCCAAGAAGAAGGCCTACAGTTGACCTAGCCCACCAGAGTTACTTGGCCCTCAAGAAATGTAATTCTAATTTGTTTTGAAGTTTAGGTACCTAGGTAACTCTATAAATACCCATCCCTCACCTCTTGTATGAATAACTTTTTTCATGAATACAAACGTTGATTGATTTCTATCAATTATTCCTCCTTGGAGTGGGTGTGAGACCCATGTGTGTGCCAACCCTAGCCATCCTGCTACCCTCTCTCCTCCCTCAAACCCTAGCCATCCCAGCCTCCCTCTCCAAGCCCTAACCTGCCAACCCTAAGAGTCCTCCAGGCCGCCACCTATCTTCCATCTTCCATCCGACTCGCCACCATCCAAGTGCTCCAAGCCTTGGCCGCCCATCCATCTTCCCTTCCAGGAAATCCCTGGCTTCCAGGCTGCTAAGCATCCATCCCAGGCACCCCTCTCTGGTGCCAGGACACCCCTCCTCCAAGCCTGGCGTCCTCTTCCCCAAGCAAGCCACTAACTCCAACAACAGCCATCTCAATCTCTCTCAATCTGCTCCTTGTTTTCTTGTTTGTTTTGATATCCTTGTATCTAACCCGTGACGTGTGCAGGATCCTTCTGGCGACCACCTCCAAGGAAGAAGCCTTCTTTGCCACCAGGACCAACTAAAGAAAAGCCTGCTGATCCGCGGAGTAGACGACTGATCATCCAGGCACCAATCCAGAGCGTTGAGCGACCTCGTCTTCGGCAGGATCAAACATCGTTGCGAGGTAAACACCCCACCCTCTCCTGAGTTCTGATTTTCTTGAAGGTAGAGATTTCTTAATCCTCAAGGTCCTATCCTTTATTATTTTGCATGATCTTATTTGCGGGTATCGTAGACTTGTCATTACCTTTTCCTTCTGTTGAACTTTATTGTTCTTCGAGATTTTAGCCTCTGAAATTAAATCTAAAAAAATTACAAAAAAAATAGTTTACTGTTTTTCTACATGCATATCATCTTTAGAGTCATCCCGCATCAAAAGAAGGCTATCATCATCACATCAAGAACTCTCCCACATTGCTTCCACGGTATATACTATGATCCAGGATTTCCAACAAGTGGTATCAGAGCAGGTTCGAGCATGGGAGAGAAGATTTCTATCCCAAGATCCCTTCGAGGTTTCTCCAGGATTTTGGATAAGGGTTCAGATCTAGGATTTTCTCAAGGTGCTGAAAGGAAGGATAAAATCTGGAGCTGCTGTCCGCCCTTCCTTTCATCATGTATCTTCTTCAAGTTTTTCTATCTTTCGTTGTTTTGTGATTGTTTTGAATCATAGAAGGCAGTAGGGTGAAGATTGGTATAGAGAAAGTTTGATGAAAAAGGGAGTTTCACCATATGGAAGGTTAGGATTGAAGACTTGCTGATTTAGATGGGATTAGATCTGACTTTGGAAGATAGGCCAGGGGGTATGAATGACAAGGAGTGGATGTCCTTAGAGAAAAAGGCATGTGCCACGATTAGGACTTGTCTGGCGGATAAGGTTTTGTATGGCATATTAGAGGAGAAGACATCCAAGGGATTATGGTCAAAGTTGCACTCCATGTATATGGGAAAGAATATGTGCAACAAGTTGGTGCTGAAGAAGCAACTGCATAGCCTTCGAACGCAAGAAGATGAAGATGTTGCGAGACACATTCAGCGGTTCGACCAAATGAGCATGGATTTGCTCAACATTGAGGTGGGTTTTGAAGAGGAAGATAAGAGTCTGCTGCTTCTATGTTCACTACCCGGGAGCTTCAATCTGTTGGTGACTACACTACTATAAGGAAAGGAGATACTGGTGTATAAGAAAATTATATCAATGCTAAGGTCCAATGAGTAGTGGGAACGAATGATGAAGAGGGAGGTCTTCCAAGAAGGTTTGGCTGTATCAGAAAGGCCAAGAAAATGAAAGAAGAAAGGTGAACAGGTGGGATGGATACAGTCTAGGAAAGACATCATGGCGGGCAAGTACTACAGGTGTGGTGTAGCAGGGCACTTTAAGAAGTGCAGGGATGGACAAAAGGAAAGCCTGGATTTCTCAGGTTCAGTCGCTGGGTCAAATGAAGAGTTGAATAAGCTCTTGGTTATTTCGGAGGAGCCTGCGGGATGCAATATATCCAAAATGGTCTCGGAGGGGTTCGCGGGATGCGAAGGGTCCGAGAAAGTAGCGACTGGGTACGAGGTGCAGCAGCAGACTCAACAGGGCAGCGTTGAGTGGCTGGCCTCAGGATTTCTTTATGTGGCATCAGGAGGACTTTAGTTTCAGGTGGAGCACCGGGAAGAGGTGGCTTCACGGGTGGAGTAGGATTCGACACAAGTTCAAACGGGAGGTGCAGAGATATTGGCCAGATCCTAACACGAGCGCCAGGGGTGCACTTAGCTAAGTGGAGTGTGCAGAGATTGGCGTGGCTCTGTGGAGACTGTATCAGGTAAAGCTCCTATTACAGCAAGTGACAGTTCAGGTTCGCTGTGGTCTCTTTAGGAAAGTCCAAGGAAAAAATTGATGCAGCTATCAGGCAAAAGGAAGGCTACAATGGTGGTGCTAAGATACAAGCAAGGATCTTCAACTGAGGAGGCGGTCATCCCAAAGGCCTCCAAATGTGCATAGCAACTGAAGGGTGTTGGCAGAGGCAAGGAGTTCCGCACAAGGGATTGTCAGGACATGCAGTTACAGCAGAGTTGTGTAGGAGGACATTGCCAGGTTTGCCAAGGCTTGGGGCACCAAGATAGAAATTGTAGAGTTTTGTGTGGTGCTCCCAAGTCTTGGAGAGACTTGGAAGGCTATGACAGGGATGTTCGAGGATCCCTGGGAGCTTGGAGGCATGCCAAGCGATTTTGGAGGTGTTCCAAGAGGTCCTGAAGGAGTTCCAGGGAAGGCAACAAGATTTGGGAGGCTAAAGTTTATAAGCTCCTGAGGGCCCCAGAGTCATGTTGGGTCAGGGGGTTTGACCCAAGGTTGAGAGAGCATGTGAGACATGGTGTACATGGGCTCGGGTTTAAGGATTTTCTCAATTAGCTTGTTAGGAGAGTTTTTGAGAGATTGTAACATAACCCTGTTGGGTTCTAGGGTTTAGGTCTAGAGGTGCAATCGGTTGCCCTTTAGTGTGAAAGGGATTTGAGGCTAGGTAGTTAGTTGGTTAGTTGGTTATTAGGTGGTTAGTTGGTTAGTCGGTTAGGTGGTTGAGTCCTAACTGTCCAAGAGGTCTAACTAACTAGGAGGCCTAAACAATTAAGGATCCTAAATACCTAGGGACCCTAACCACCTTAAACCTAACCGTCCAAGTCCAAGAACAGCTAGAACTAAAGCACCGCCCCATGTGCTTATAAAATAAGGAGGGGGTGACAGTTTGCGGGTGAGAAACAAGAGGGCATGCATGAGGGAAATATCTGTGCATGGAGACTCTTGTGCATGAGGGCTTGGGACCATGGGGTGTTCCACGGGGTTTTAGAGAAGGAATCATTGCATGAGGTATTGTCCGCATATGGGAATTTCTTCTCGGGTTTGTGAGAGGAGGCCGGTATCTCTTGTTGTAACAAGTTCTTCTCCAAAGAATAATACAGTCTCTCTTTTCTTCTAATCTCTTTTTTATCTCTTCTCCTACTTCTTGGTTTATAAAGAAGGCTGCCATCATCATGTCAAGAACTCTCTTACATTGCTTCCGCGGTATATACTCTAATCTGAAATTTTCAATAGCCGGGAAACTTACGAAGCCCTGCACCTCAAGTCGGGAAACTTATGAAGCCCCGCACCTCAAGCCGGAAAACTTACGAAGCCCGCACCTCAAGCCGGGAAACTTACGAAGCCCCGCATCTCAAGCCGAAACTTACAAAGCCCCGCACCTCAAGTCGGGAAACTTACGAAGCCCCATACCTCAAGCCGGGAAACTTATGAAGCCCCGCATCTACCGCCTTGCTCACATTCCAAGAGATATTTATTGGGAAACTCTTGAAATCCCGCCATCTACCGCTTGACCACAACATGGCAAATCCCATTGAGGAGTTCCAGAAGTTTCACATCCAGCCTAGCTCACAATCCGGAGATGTTTGCTAGGAAACTCTTGAAGTCCGGCCATCTACCACTTGACTCACAGCATGGCCAATCAAATCAAGAAGCTCTAGGAATCCGGCATCCAGCAGCCTCGCTCATAGTCCAGGGATGTCAGTTGGGAATTCTTGAAATCCCACCATTTGCCGCTTGACCCACAACTTGGCAAATCAAGAAGCTCTAGAAGTCTTGCACTCAGGTCCGCATGACTACAAGACTGGAAAAGCCTGGACGAGTGTTCCCAGAAACCTTCATACCAATTCTAAGACTACATAATCAATCTGCAACAACCGAGTCCTGGAGGAAACACACGCCTATGGCGACCATGTAGATTATCCCTTACCAAGCAAAAGGTAAAGGAGTTGAAGAGAAAAGGAGAAGATAAAGTCCGAACTAAAAGGCATTAGACAAGTTGGACCATTCCCTCATTAAAAAAATGAATCCTTCACGAGCTCTAAAGAATCCTTCGAAAGTATCTCAAGGCAAAAAAAAAGGGGGGGGGTGGATGAAAAAGAAAAAGAAGAATGATGAGTGAACATTTAACGCCAGTTTGAAGGAAAAGGTGGATTTTTCATTGATTAAAATGCTTTTTACATCCTGTAACGGTTCCCGACAGGCCGGGAAGCCTTCCAAAAATCTAAGTTACAAGGTAAAGAGGGAAGAAGGCTATGCCAGAGCTTAGACTTAGCTCGCCAGCCCCTCGCCTCCGTGAGCGAGTTTTCCTGGTGTTCGTGCAGCACTCACTGGAGGGGCATCCCGAGCGACTCTGGCTCTGGACTCTACCCCCGGGACCGTCGCACCCTCGACCTCGGCATCCCTGGGCGTCGGAGGGATGGCCTCAATAGCTCTCTTTTCGAACTCCTCGTCCAGCTCCACCTAGGGGGTCTATGTTCTACCCTCCAGGCGAGCTACCTCCGCTGCTGAGGCAGCCATTTCCTTTGCCCCCTGGGGCTCTCTCCCTTCTCTTCCTTAAGGGTGGCTTCGAGCTCGATAGATTTCTTCTCCAGACCGGATATCTTCGCCCTGACACCGGCCAGCTCCTCCTGAAGGGTCATTATCTGACCCGCTGGTTCTGGGGACTGGGCAACCTGGGCCCGGGACCATCCTGCTCCTCACTTAGGCGGTGGTTCCGCCCTATCGATGCTCGGCAAAAGCCCTTCATCAGCTGAATGTCGACAATCACCTGCACGAGAAACAATAGTTAGGGGCCAAAATCAGACAAACAAAAGGGAAAACTCTTAAAATAAAGGAAGCGAAGAAAGACAGAAACCTGAGGGACCTAACAAGAACCCTCCCCCGACACAGACCCAAGGGGAGAAGTAGAAGAAAGAAGGGGGGGAGGTCCCAATCTACCAAGAAATTGCGGATGCTGGGACAAGGGAGAAAACACGGAGGAGATCTAATTTCCTGCATCCAGAAAAGCCCTTATAAGGGCAAAAGGACAAGTCCCTTTCAAATGACCCGAAGCCCCCATTGCCTTGTACCTATCGAAGGCGTGCGCCATATCTCACCCACACCAGCCAGGACATGCAATGTGTCAGGACTCGTTGGGAGCGACGCTTCGATCCGGAGGCAACTTCTTTGAGCCCGATGATGGCATTTATGACTGCTTTTGAAAGGGGCTAACGTAGTGTTGTCTTGTTGGTGCGAAGGCACGATCTCCCGAACGCCGGCGCATAAGGCATTGATGGCATAGGAAGTGCGCCCCTCCATGTCAGCATGATCAGTACTTCCCTCGCCCCGAGCACCGCTTCGTTCTCTAGGCTCGAGAGTGGTGGGCATCTGATGTGGCACATTCACTGACGTGGAGCCCCTAATGGCGTTCGCTCTAGCAAGAGATCCACCACCTGGACACGGTGGCCAAACAAAGAGCCAAGGCAAGCCCTCCTGCCGAGGTCAGCTCCCAATCGGGGTCATGCTCATGGGGCGAGCCCTCCATCTGAGGCCAGCTCCCGGTCGAGGTCATGCTCATGCTACCAAGACAAGCCCTCCTACCGAGGTCAGCACCCAACTGGGGTCGTGCTCATGGGGCGAGCACTCCATCTGAGGCTAGCTCCCGGTCGAGGTCATGCTCATACTGCCAAGGCGAGCTCTCCTACCGACGTCAGCTCCTAGTCGAGGTCATACTCATGAGTTGAGCCCTCCGTCTAAGGCCAGCTCCTGGCCGAGATCGTGCTCATGCTGCCTAGGCGAGCTGTCCTACCGAGGTCAGCTCCCAACCAGGATCGTGCTCATAGGGCAAGCCCTCCATCTGAGCCAGCTCCTGACCGGGATCTTGCTCATGCTGTCAAGGCGAGCACACCTACCGAGGTCAGCTCCTAGTCGGGGTCATGCTCATAAGACGAGCCCTCCATCTGAGGCCAGCTCTTAACCGGGATCATGCTCATGCTGCCAAGGCGAGCCCCCTGCTAAGGTCAGCTCCCAGTCGGGGTCGTGCTCATAAGGCAAGCCCTTTGTCTAAGACCAGCTCCTGACCAGGGTCATGCTCATGCTGCCAAGGCGAACCCTCCTGCCGAGGTCAGCTCCCAGCCGGGGTCATGTTCATAGGGCGAGCCCTCTGTCTGAAGCTAGCTCCCAGCAGGGGTCATGCTCATGCTTCCATGGACAGGGCTCCCGAAGCGAGCCCCTTCCCTACCTTGCAAAGGATAGAATTCCCACTAGCAGCAAAGGAGGGAAGGATCAACAAAAATTCAAACCATGGCGAGGGGGTCCCCATCCACTTGTAGCCTCTGGGAGTTGGTGCACATCCTACCTTAATTCAAGCTCTACAATGCACCACCCGCATGCTCTGTGCAAGGTGCGCTCCTCCAAGCCCCGGGTATGTAGCATGTCGCCACGTCGACGATCGTGCAACCAGGGATCTCAACCCTCGCAACACGAAACCTGAACCTCTCCCAAGAGAAGTATTCCATCAAGGCCACAGGCCCTGCGATGCTCCAACGGTCTCTCCAAGAATAGAAACGTCCAACCATGGCTCGGGACTCAGCGACACGGCGCCCGCCCCTCCCACGGGGAACTACGCCACCCAAGGGACAAGCTCTATGCCACGCCGGTGAACACCCCCAATAGAAGGATCTCCTTCAAAGGACCGATCCGAGAAGGGAAGCAGGGAGGATAATAGAAAGACCCCCTCCAAAGGAGACACCAGAAAAAAGGACATCTCAAGGAAGCCCCGGACCTAGTATGGGTCATCATTCTTATATAAAACAGAAGAAAGAATCCCCATAGGGGAGGGGAATCAGTAAGAGACAGAGAGCTAATGGGCCAGGAACCAGCCATCAGAATCTCCCAAGCTCTCTAATCCCAACTCGACCTTGTCTTTACATCTCATTCTATCTTTTACCCTCTACACGCGAAGAGTTCCCAAGCTCTCCGTCAAAGAGGTTTTGTTCCCCTATGTCTTTCCACTAACTTGATCGTCGGAGTGTCCCTGCCAAAATCCTCGGCCCGGGTCTCTTTTATTTTACAAGGTGGCTGACCAAGGAGCGCACCAGAGCAGAGGACCGAGTGCCCTACAGGAGCCCGATACGTCCGCAACACATCAGAGCTACAGGCCACGACGATATTTGCAGCAACAGGATCCTTGTTGCCCCAAGGCTCCTTCGAGCATCCTTATATCTGTGCAAGAGACCTTCTGATACAAGATTTGTGGTGGCATGGATCTAAAGACTTCCCATTCACTCAAGAGTGCACATCTTCCTTTAGAAGATAGCTTGGGATCGTCTCCCTACGATGACTCTTCTCAAGTACAGAGGTATGGAGTTATCGATGTCTTGCCCGATGTGTGATGTTCAGGATAAGTCCACTGAGCATGCTATGCTAAGCTGTCCCAAAGCGAAGGTGATTTGGAGGCTTGCTAGGAGCTAGCCTTAGGATGTAGATGATGACTCATGGCTATGTTCCTTGATTTCCTCTACCAGAGCTTGCCACATGAGGGCCATCATGCTGTCTACATTTCCTATCAAATTTAGCTGTCTAAAAATGCGGTGACCTTTGAGGCTAAGGCCATCCCGGCTGATGGGGACATTGAGTAGATTCTAGCCAGTCCAGATCCCAGCCAGTCTAGTCCAGATCTCGATGCCAGCCAACATGAATCTTGATGTATTTTATGGGTGTACATGGGATTTGGGATATCTCCGAATCGGATATCAGTTTTATTTCTATTTAGAGTTATCGGAATCCCTTAGTAGTTCCGATTATTTTGAGTCTGTTTTAGGATTTATATTTATCTTATCAGTTGTTTTAGGATTTGTTCAGATCTCTTTCAGAGGTTCCAATTGTTTATTTTATTTAAGGTGATATTTTGTCATGAATAAAAAGCGAAGAAAATATTTGAGAAAAGTGCTTGGATGTGTCCCGACTGCTCCCCCCTCTCCTTCTTTCCCCCTACTCTTCTCTCTTCTGGTTCTTCCCTTCGTGCTCTCCTTCCGGTTTCTTCCTGCTACTTCTCTCCCTCTTATTCTCTTTCTTTATTCCTCTAGATTCTTCTCCGTGGACTCTCTTCCTTCTATTCTTTTTTTCCCTGTCTCTTCTTTCTCTTCCCTGTTACTACTTTCTCCTGTGAGAAGCAATGTGCCGAGCCATTCCGTTGCAGCCCTCGGAACCGCCGTCCCTCTGTTTTCCCGAGTCATCCGCTGGTCAAGCTAAGAGAGTGACGCCCTCTCCCCGATGATTGATCATTTCCAAGACTCCATCGGTCGCTCGTGGCCCCTCCACCGGAAGATTCACCTTCGCCAGCAGCCGACAGCGAGGACCAAGAAGAACCCTGCACCGATTCCGTCGCTGATCACCACCACCCGGAACCGACCAGCCCATAAGATCGACGCCATGCATGCCACCACCGCCGACCGCGGTCGACACTCCGCCCGAAGCCCCTTCCGGTGCCTTCGCTCCCGTCTTCGCTCATGACACCTCATCGACGCCCGCCCGTCCCTGTTGCCATGATGCCCGACGCCCATCGGCCCTACCGATCGATGCCACCGAAAGCCATCTCCGCCTGTGTCGTCGCACATCTCCCATCATCGATGCCGGTGAAAGTTCGCCGGTCTCCACCGCCCTAGTTTCCATCCGTAGGGAAGAAACATCCTGCAGGAACATTAAAGCAGGGGAGAAATATGCATGGTTTTCAAAGCATAGCGGCCCCTATGCTAACTTTAGAAAAATCATAGAAAAAAAATCATGAAAAAAAAAGTGAAAAAAAGGAAAAATACATGAAAAAGGGGAAAGAAAATAGAAAAAAAAAAAAGTGAGAAAAAAACCAAAGAAAAAAAAGGGAAAAAAATGAAAGAAAAAATATATGAAAAACAAAAGATTTTATTTGAATAAAAGAAAATTGGGAAAAAATAATTTGAGCCTGGTTTAACCTAGCCTAAGGTCGTTTCTTAACGACCAACGATCCAATCCCTGGAATAATTGTTGATCGGGGTCCGTCCTGCGCCACCGGCTCATCAAGTTTTTCAGAGAGCCAGGTTCATAGCGATGGAGTATCACCAGTCTGAACTGCCACCTTCCTTGCAACCCCAAACTCCTAGAACTCATGCTATCTCGGTAGCAATCCAGAGGGCTATTTAGATCTCTTGAGAGCCCCCTCCTTTGGGATTTGTCAAGGTAAACTTTGATGGTAGTGTTCATGATGCTGATGGTGATGTAGGATATGTCATTCGGAATGATGATGGGAGGCTTCTGGCGGCTGACGAGATATTCCTTCATGACCCTTCCATCTTAGAAGTAGAGCTGAAAGCTGCGTGGACTGGTATCACCAGAGCTATGCAGCATTTGCATGCTCATAGGATTCTTATTAAGGGTGACTCTTCTATTATTATTAGCTGGATTCAGGACAGGTCGAATCGTTATGATGCCCACCCTCTCCTTCATGATATTTGAAAGTTCCTACAGCTTCTTATGATGGCTATGGCTTGCCATGTCTATCGAAAGGCAAACTATGTAGCTGACTGGTTGTCTCCTATGTTGCTCAACATTCTTTTGATTGGTCCTAGGATGACAGTATTCCTTTATCTCTTCAAGGGTTTCCTTTACTTGATCTTTTAGGCTGCCCTCGCACTAAAGCAGTGTGACCGCCTGTCTGTTCCAAAAAAAAAATATATGATTGGACCATATAAGGACCATGTAAGTTCCATTTTTAACATGCATTTAATACCTATAGCTTTACTTTTCGTTAAAAATTTTGAATGATGAAAATATTTTTTTTATAAAAAAAAATAGGATATCCCTTGGCTTACATTATGACATTCCTTGACTTAGATTATGATACCCTATATCATAAGGTTAAAAAATATTTTTGTCATTAAAAAATATTTAAAAATTTTTTAATGATAGAAATATTCTTGATGTTATGATATCCTATGAACAGGGTATCATCATGTTCACAAGGAGATGTCATAAAAAAAAAAAAGACATTTTTGTGATTCAAAATTTCTAATAAAAAAATAAACTACATATATTAAATACATTTTGAATGATAAAAATATCCTTCCCTTATGACACCGTCTTGTGAGCAAGATATCATAATCCTGTTCATAGGATATCATAAGACCGAAAATATTTTTATCTATTTTTTATTTTTTTAATAACAAAAATATCTCTCGACCTTATAATACATGGGTGTCATGATCCATGTCAAAAGATATCATAAAGCAAGCCAAAAGGTGACATAATGTTTTTAAAGAAAGGGTATTTTCAAAATTCAAAATTTTTAACAAAAATATAAAGTTGCATGCATTCAATGCGCATTGAAAAGTGAGATTTACGTGGTCCAATAAAATTATGTGATATATTTTTAATCCACCAAGCACGGTGTATAAAGACTCTCTTGTAGACATATTTTAGTTCTGGTTTTTAAAACTTATAGATGTAATTAAATAAATTAACAAAATTTTTTAATATAGAAA
This sequence comes from Areca catechu, assembly GCA_021397845.1. Taxonomy (NCBI): domain Eukaryota; kingdom Viridiplantae; phylum Streptophyta; class Magnoliopsida; order Arecales; family Arecaceae; genus Areca; species Areca catechu. The sequence continues at coordinate 195,048,845 of CM038039.1, forward strand.
ATAATTATAGAATACTTACTCAAAATTATTAAAAAATAAAAATCAAACTCGAAAGCATGCGAGATACTGTCCTAAGATATATTTGCATCTCTCGTATAAGAATCATTAGAAACACTATCCCAAGATACGACCGAATTCCTCCACCTGCAAGCACGATCATTAAAGAGGTTGATAGAGACTCTTTCAGCTTTTGTAATTGAAAAGAACAAAAAGGATTTTGTAGAAAAGAAAAAACTAGAAGATAAGAATAGCTTTTGGATGACTTAGAATTACTTTTTTATAGTGTATAAGATAAATACCCAAGAGGGCTTTTTACGGCCATCAAATCTGGCTGTTTTGATTTTTATTGACTTATTAAAGCTTATAATAAAAAGTCCAATAGTTAGAAATTAAAAGTTTAATGATTAAATTATTAAAAAGTCCAACGGTCAAATAATTGAAACTCTAACGGTAAAATCATAAAAAACTCTAGCAATCAAATTATTAAAAGTTTCAATGGTAAAATGATTAATATTAAAAATTAATTATTGGAAAGAATTTTAGATTTTTTTAATAATCCCCCTTAAGATTCAAAATTTTTAAAAATAATAAAATATAAATATAAGTTTTTGGATACTTATACTGTACAATAATAAGGTATCTTTACAAGACTTACCTAAGTGGAATAATTTTTATCTAAAGAATCAAAGTGAACTAAGTCTTGAACTACGTTCCTTTGATCCAAACTTCAACTATCATATACAGAGTATAGAATTCTTCATTGTAAATCTATGTATTAATGGTTCTGCACATATACCTTGATTCTTGATTTTTCATATAAGCTTCTAAAGATTGCCAATATCTCTAGGAGCGACCATATACGAATATTCTTATTTAGGTGAACCCCTCCAAAGATATGTATAATATCATATCTAGAGAAATACCTCTTGGTCTCATTTAAAATAAACTTTTTCTAACCACTACATAAAAGCAGTAATCACCAAAAAGATGGGTTGGAGTTTATGACTCTTATATCAAATAAACATCATGTGCTCCTTGACCAACCAATTAGCTTATTATTAGCACATTGAACCTCCTTTAAGGGATCTCCTATCACCACTATAACCATTCTGGTAAAAGGCAATGCTAAAAAAGACCTTTTCAGATACTTTAAAGCATTACTAAAAACCATCCCGATGCTTTAAAAAGCATCGCAAAAACGTCGAGAATGCATACGTGGAAAAAAAAAAATCGATGCTTTTTAAAAACATCGATAAAATTCCCGATGCTTTATCCCCACGCTTTAAAGCATCGAAAAAAATACAAAAAGCATTGATAAAATTCTCGATGCTTTAAAGCATCGAGGAAAAACCTTTTCCGATGCTTTTAAAAAGCGTTGGGAAAAACACTCCCAATGCTTTAAAATATCAGAAAAAACCTACTTTTGCCAATGCTTTTTTCGAAGCTCCAAAGCATCAAAAATAATCCTACTTTTCCTATACTTTTTTCGATATTTTAAAGTATCAGAAAAAACCCTGATTTTTTCAATGCTTTTCTCAACATTTTAAAGTATCGAGAAAACCCTACTTTTTTCAATACTTTTCTCGATGTTTTAAAGTATTGAAAAAAACCCAATTCTTTAAAAAAATAAAATAAATAATTTATAAAAATAAAATCTGTACATATATTTTCTAAACATGTATAATGAAATCATAACAAATATAAAATGACATTCCTATCATTCTTCACATCGAAATTGAAATTTCATAAAAAAATTCATTGCGATACATTGTTACAATCTAGAGTTTAACAAAATTAAAAAATACATAAAGTAGAAAATATAAAATAAAAAAAAGTTGAGGTCAATGATTTGCAGGGAAAAGGTCATCATCCTATCCGCGAGAATCTGATGCTCCAGAAGTCTATAAAAAATATTTAAAATGTTTAAGTTATGAACCTGTTAATGAGAATATATTATATACATCATTGATTTAATATAACAATATATATCTAATAATATATGTATTTACCTGATGTGGAACAAACATCTGTACGACAGATGCAAGCCATTCAATGTGCTCTCTCATGCTCTCCATCGCTACTCTATCGATGACACGGTTCTGTCGCATCTCCTCTATCTCCTCCTCAAGTCTGCGAACACGTGTATCCTAAGCACCTTCTGCAGCATCATGAGAAATTCTACTAACCGCTGATAACTAAATAAGGGTAACTCCAACTCCATAATCCCTCACTCGATCATAGCGCTCCGACCCCATCAGCTTCGTGAACACGTTGACCTCAATGCGACTACTCTGTGTAGATGTTGCAGACTCATCGACACGTTTCGCAATAACAGCTGTAGCTCTTTTCTGTATTAATTTTAAAAAAATTAGTTAGAATGATTAAAAAATCAAATTAAAATCATTGCGTTAAATAAATTATAATAGATGATTACATACATGTATATCGACTCATTTTTGATAAAACTGCCATCATGATGAGTATGAATCATCTGGTAAAACTTCACCTCATCGGGTTCTCTTCCATGCTCATCCATCTACAAAAAAAATTATAATTTTAATCAAACAATTCAAATAAATTTAAAAATTATTTAAGTACTGTGATACATATAAGTATGCGATACGTATCGTATCGTCGCGATACATATACATATCGCGACGATACATATATGTATCCCGATACTTATATGTATTACGATATATCGTCGACGATACATAATGTTAGTTTCATTAAATCTATAAATGATTTAATATAAAAAATATAAATTTATAGTTTAAGAAATATACGAACACTTGTCTAACTCGTGCATAACTCTTGGATTCCGATATATGGAGAACAGACATAGCTGCTCGTGCAGCTCTACTAATATCAGAATATGTCTGCAACATCAAATAATTAACTTATTATAAACTGAAAGTGTATATATATATAATGTACAATATAAATTTAATATTTTAATAAAGTTGCTAATACATTGAATTAGAAGATACATGTCCCCTCTTGGAGAATCAATAATGAACAAACTCCACTCACTAATAAGGGGATACAGAGGAGACAAGTACGAACTACCTGCTCCTCGATCATACCCGATAACTTGTACTTCATCTTTAACTATATTTTATATTCTTTCCATTTCCGGTTGAGAAACTTCAGTACAAAATTATGAGCGGATGGAGGGAATATAAACATGGACCGAAAAAAATAAATGTTAAGTCAAGTAAATGTTGAAAATAATCGTGCAGATTTCAAAAAAAATAATAAAATAAAAAATCCATCCAACCTCCATCATATGAAAGAATATAAAAAATAACATAATGTCCACCATTCAAAATAATAAATGTTTAGTTTCATTTTTTTACCAAAATAACTCATAAAATCTAAACTTTATACATCGAAAGCATGTCATTCCACTTTGCATAACTCAGTGGATAAAGTTGATGCCTCCATGCAACTATCCCTAAAAATGAACTCTATAAGCTAGTAGCTTTTCTAATTAGCTGCCCTAGCTAATTGCACTTAATCACTATCTTCTTACCCTAACGCATCTACCAGATTCCCGTACTACTGTAAGCCCGCATATGCGTGTAACATTCCCTAATCCATTTGCAAAACATAAAATATAAATAAACTATAGTAAAAATGTAATGAAATTTTATCAAACCAAATTAAAAATATTTACCCTGAATGTGTAGCTCATCATCTGCTACATCGACGAGAAAATCATGCTGCCCCAACGATGATAGACCTGCAGTAAACTGCGGTGCCGAAGAACTGGCCACAACCTCCGGTATTGAAGGACTGGCATGAACCTACTACACCGAATTACCCACCTCAGCCTGCTGTGCTGAAAAAGTGACGACCTCTATCTATGAGTGCTAGAACTGTACACCATGAAATCATCACGATCACGGCATAATATCACTTATCATTTACATCAGGTCAGAAGCAATGTACATAAATATGAATTTAACATAATAATTACTACAAATTGCATATATTACAAATTTTAATACTAAAAAGAATCAAGCATTAATATTTCCTTCAAATTCTATCCTAACCAATGATACTATAAAATGTACGCATCAACTAGTACAAAATTGAATGGCATGGAATGTGTATAATTATCATCATCTTCATCATCTTTCCCATATCATATAAATCCCTAAGTTTTGTTTTAATAACAGTAGCCAAATCTTTATCTTTTATATCTCGTACAAAAAATATTTGATGAGCTTGGAAAGAAAAAGTGAATGGATCATCCTTCAATAATACACCAATATGTATCAACCTTATAAAATTTACAAGTGTAAATCTATTTGCATCTTATTTCAAACCTCTTGATGAGTTTATGTCTACTCAATCACATCTAAATAATATTACTTTGAAGATTCCATAGTAATCTAACTTGTAAATATCTTTAACTGCACCATAATACATTTTTTTATCTGCTTTCACCATAACACGGCTATTCTATATTTTTCTAAATTTCTTACAATCTTTAGTATGGAATTCAAAATCATTGATTATGAAACTACTATATCTATTAACAACTTTGTTAGGTCCTCGAGCTAGAGTAATTAATTCATCAAAATAATTTCGCTCCATCATCGTTGATACCTAAAAAATAATAAGAAATGTTAACGAGTTATTCTATATTAAATATATCCATGTATTTTTTAAATATATGTCAAACCTGTTGCGAAAGCCATTCAGGAAATAACTCGACTAACCATCGCTGCTCAATCCTTGAATAAGGTCGAGTGCTATGATTAGCTTGTCGCTGGTGGGATATCAAAAATTTGTTGCATAAAATTTATATTATTTTTTAAACCAAAAGATATGATATGATATTTAAACTTGAAATGTATTAAATATACTAACCGATAATCAGATATTATTTCACTATGAAGTAACACATAACGATGTGCTTGTGCCATTGATTTCTGATTCAATACAATACTTTTAATTTTTTTCATTACTCTACTAGCTGTAGAAAACTTATACAATCATGCATTATCTACAAAATCACTATGTTGTTGTGGTCTATTAAATACAATATTTATACCTTAAAGATATTTTGAACAAAATATCAAGCACTCTTCAGCAATATATCCTTCCGTAATTAAACTCTTTAGATAGGTTCTATTTCAAACATAATCTTTCAATCGTACAAGATACCTACAATAATTAAAAATTAATCTACACATCATTATGACGTTATTTTTATCAAAAATATATAAAAATTAAAAATTGATAATAATACCTCTCAATATGATATATCCATCTATAGTGAACCGGTCCAGCAAACTTGATTTTAAAAGCTAAGAAAATATATAAAAATTAAAAATTAATAATAATACCTCAATAGGATACATCCATTTATAGTGTATCGATCCAGCAAACTTGATTTCAAAAGCTAAGTGAATGAGTAGACGTACCATAATAGTAAAAAATTCAGATAAAAAAGTCTTCTCCATTTGACAAAGTATAATCATAATATCAGACTTCAACTGATCAAGCTCTCCTAGATCAATAACTTTTGAACATAATACCTTAAACAATATTGATAATCAAATTATAACTGCAAGAGCTTGTTTAGTCACTGATGATCCTAAAGATATTGGAAAGATATCTTATATCAATATATGACCATCATGACTTTTGAAATTAGTAATTTTTCGATATTTAAGATGCACACACCTTAAAATATTTGATACATATCCATCAGGTACTTTTATATTTTTTAATAATGTTAAAAAATTATCTTTTTCTTGAGCAAACATTGTATAAGATATAGGAGGCAAATAAATTATATCATTAACAAGCATTTGGGATAAAGCTTCTATCGAATACCCAATTCTTTTAAATCCAATTGTGCCTTCTTATTGTCTTTGATCTTTCCATTAAGATTCAACAATGTCCCAAGCAGATTACCACAAACATTCTTCTCTATATGCATGATATCAAAATTATGCCGAATAAGATTATGTTCCCAATAAGATAAGTCAAAGAAGATACTTCTTTTCTTCCATAAATATTTGCTAGGCTAATTTATAGATACTATATGTTCATCTTCCTCATTTCATTTTCAAAATAATTATCAGAATCTTCAAATATCCGTGCATCCATACTATCAGTATTCACTTCTTCTGACATTCCTTCATGATCATCCCTCCCTCTTTTTTTAGAAGACTTTGAGAATTTACCATATATTTACCTGATGGAATCTATTTGTCTACGAATATTAGTTCTAGAAGGTGGAATAGGTGCACATCTCAATTATATGGTACCATCAAAAAAAAACTTTCTAAAATCGAAATGGATGATTTGGTTCTAACCATCAACGATGTCATATATAACAATTTTTCTTCATATTTTAACCAAATTGAATGTGTCGAATCTGCACAACAAGGACATGCAACCCATCCCTTTATAATCCAGCCAGATAAATTAGCATATGTTGAAAAATCATTAATGGTCTATAACAAAGCTACCCTAGTTTAAATATTTGACGATTAAAAGCATCAATTGCATCGACACCTTTTCACAACTATTTCAATTCCTTTATTAAAGATTGTAAAAAATATCAATATCATTCCCTGAACCCTCATCATCTAACCATTGACAAGATAAATGATGACTGTTTCATGCATAGCTAGGATGGTAAATTATATGATATTAGAATAACTGGCTAAGTACTATATGTAGAATTAGAGTCCGAAAATGATTGAAACTATCTGAAGCTAAACCCAACTAAACATTATGATTATTAGAGGTGCAATCAAAATATCTGGCATTAAATGCTTTCCATGCTAAACTATATGCTGGATGTCTCAACATTCCATCATTCGTATGCCCTTCATCATGTCATCTAATTAATGAAGCTATTTTCAATAATGAATATAGCCTTCTCAATCGAGGAATAAGAGAAAAGTAATGCAATACCTTCACCGATTTCTTTATACGCCGCAGTGTATCAATTATATTCATTATATCATTCTCATCTTCTTCGTGAGTTGTCCATTATAAATATCCACATACATTGCATGACTCTCGATCAGCATTTTCACCATGATATAACATACAGTCTTTTGGACAACTATGAATCTTTTGATATCCAAGATCTAATTTGTTGACAACTTTTTTTGCTTCATAATAAAATGATGGTAAACCAATACCTTCTGGAAATGCATCCTTTAATAAATTGAGAAGCATGGTAAAACTCTTTCCAAACCATCCATTCATATATTTTATATGGAATAAATATATAAGAAAAGATATCTTAGAAAATTTTAAACAGCCTGAATATAGTTGTTCATCTGTATCTTTCATTAAATTATGATTCCGAGCTGACTCAAAAGTTGATGGTTGCATCTGCTCCTTGACATATATATGTTCCATGAATATAGAACCTTCACATATTCCTGTTATTTCATGTGCAGTACTTGAATTTCCAAAATTTTGAATATCATGTCGAAAAGTATCTATGATCAATCCTATTATATCATCATCTCCTATAGGGTTTTTTTGTATATTACTGGATCTAAGATCAAACAAAGATTGATTACTTGATATTGGCAACATAATTTTTTTATAAAAAATCTACTCAGTATAACTCTTGCAAAACCATTCCATATCAAATATTCTTCAATGATTTGTGGATTCAGACAAGAAATGTAGAAAAATCTTTTCATTCAAACTAGTTTTATCCATACCAAATTTAATGAAATCACGAACTCCATCTAAATATTCTTTGATATTTCTCGATTTATTTATCCAACTTTTATCCATATTAGAATAAAATGATCGAAATATCAAGTTATCTAAAAGCAAGAAAAATTCTTCAGTCAATAATAATGCACCAAGTAAAATTTTTAAAAATTATGTGAAAAATAATATTAACTTAACTAATAAATGCATCATATCATTAACTAATAGGTAAAGATATGTTCTATCCTATTCAAGAATTACATTAATTATATAGATCATTTATAGTAACCAAATGATACATAATAAAAGCTCTAAAAAAAATTTGATAGCATTTCTCTTTAGTTCTTCCATATGACTAAAGATATATAAGGAGAACTAAAAAAATAATGTCCGAAATATATCTCAAACTCTATCCATATCGCTTGATTTCTGTAAACACCTACAAAATTATTTACAATTCTTAAACTGTCCAAACTGGATAATCAATTAACCACTGTATATAATTCTCTCGTCCGTATAAAAAATATATAAATATACGGATGCTATAAAATATGTACATTAATCAATTGATGGGTTTATATTTTTATGTAATGCAAGTTTTGTAAAAAAAATTTAAAAAATCATAATTGATCATAGCAAAGGTATACATGGTATCGAAATAAAAGATTTACAATAATAAACAAATATGATGACATTAGTATAAGACCCTCCAAGCATCACTTACCCATGACAGTGCAAGTCTCACAAACCATTATCACATAACACAAAGGATTTTATAAAAAATAGCTAAATACGTGGCAATTACCAAGTATTTAGTCTGTAATAAGAAATTAGTGCAACAAATATTATAAGTCAATCTAAAGCTAAAAACTCTACAACTATTTGTGTATATGTTTGCATGTTTGTGTTTACACAGCGAGGATTGATTTATTTCTATACAGGTGGTGTGTTGGCTTGGCACCAATACAAAATGTGCCATGCCCTGGCCAAGCTTGTCAGAGCTTGTTATACATTGGCATTAGATCAGAACATGCCAAGTATTGGCACACAAGTGGTACTATGACTTTGTTTCATGTTGGTATGCTTCGTGTATATTATGTAATGCCTTATCATTTAATGCTGGTATGCACACTACATTTTATCTCATCTTTGACATGCTGGGTGGCACTTAAGTTCACACCAAAAGTTAATATGCTATAGACCAAGTGACTTTGGTTCTCTGATTTTGTTGGACTTTCTATGAATTTTTAGAGAAGCTGCCCCATATGTTTCTTAATTTTGATATGTAATAACAATTTAACAGTCAATACAAGATTAGAGATGGTTTCATCATAATTTTTGGTAGTATCAGACTATCAACAAATTTCATGTAAATGATAATCATAATAATAATAATAATAATAATAAAGCAGGCAATTCTAATATAGTACATTTGGAATGTCCAAAACACTTGCAAGATTCCGCAGCACTTCTTATACACCGAGGGGAAGTAAGCATAAGCAAGCTTGTTCCATCAGAATATGTGGCCTCTCTTGAGTCCTAGATTTCAATTTAATTTAATTCTTTAGTTACTTTCTTTAAGTTACAATCATCCAAGATAGTACATTATGTGCTAAGTCAGTGGACAAATGATAGTACAAGCAATGCTAAGTAAATGACATGACCAATGAAAAAGCCAAGTGCACCTGCAAGCAGGCATGGAAAAGATCACATGAACAAAATTATGCATGAAGTGTTAATAGGGAAAAATAAGGAACTACCAAAGCCAGGTACCTCTGATATAAAACTGATCAGAGATCTGCCTCAAGGAATAATGGTCACCGGTCCCAGTGTCATAATTGTCCTCAAATATGAGATGCTGAAAGTGAGCCTTCAGTGCCTGCTTCAAATTGTCCAACAGTCAGTGAGAATGAAAACCAGAACTAATTGGTGAAGCATAAAAGAATTGGATACAAAAGAATAATAAAGCCTTTAAACTGCATGTCTCAAACTCCATGCTCTTGACATATCTATACTTATCATCCAACTCAGATGATCAACTTGTTCATGATTTTTTGACAAGCATCGCATTTAAGAAAAAGGGAAAATGAAATGAACAGAATAAAGATAAAGGAAAAGCACAAATAGGCAAGATCTGTAAGGAAAGAACACCTTGATTGCAAATATTTCTTACAGTAGTCTACTATGTAACTTTATCTCGTTGGACAGTCCAAAGTCCAATTATTTTCAGGATTGTAATGACTATAATATTTTTAGAAGTAATATATAGCAAAAAGAATGCTTGCTGCTATACTGAAATATTGCTATGGAATTTTAATGCTAGAAAGAAGAAAAGTGGAGAATAAATCTAGCTTGACCATACCGTGAAAGAAAACATTAGAGGTAACAGAAAATGCCGATAGTAAAATCTATGAACGAGACAGAATTTCTTTCTCCAGCAGACAATGCTCAGGACTATTACAAATTCACTTATTCACTTAATTGGTTAAACATCTGACTAAACCAAAGAGCTGCATCGGATTGAGTAGAGTAGACATGTCAACTCTCATGGAATTGAATTTTATAGTGGAAAAATACACAATTGTTCCACAATCTAGACAGTAAGAAAAGTGGGATAGAAGGGTGATGATCAACCTAGATTATATATTGCAATAACATTATAAGCCAAGTGCATGAACATATGAATGTTAATGTCTATAAAATATAGAAAAACACAAGCAACTGCTCGAATGAGAGTGAGCAATTAATCCTAGCAAAAAAAGATCAACTAGAACCCTTCATAGCAACAACATCATATCTGCTCCATTTTGTTAACTGAATTCCCTTTGGAGGGAATTATAGCCCAGGGCATAGGCACATACTTGCCAACCAACTTGAAAGCCCGAAGTGGACAAGGAAACTCATTCAAACAAGTTTGAACTCAAGGAGATCACTGCATGAACAATAATAAATCACTGGCAATACAGATCAGGAAGAAGACCCTGGCATGGAAGAACCAATTAGTGCTTGTTATTAACAGCAAGGTCAATGGCATCTGGAGAATAACTCTCAAGTGCCACCAACCATGAAACATAAGTGAAGTATCCTCACTTCCCCAAGAAAAGACCTGCAAATCTTAAAAATTTTTACATTGGACTTCCCAACAAAAGATAAGTTACAGATTTTAATCAAGTCAACATCAATTGACCAAGGGTAGGAACTGAGTATATAGTAAAAGACTCCTTGTCTCAAGTAATATATAGAATGAGACATGTGAACCAACATAATGATCAAGAAGATGGAGGAATTTTAGATGGACATAAAAGTGAACCAAATCATACACAAAATTCTCTTGATAAACCCAAATTCAATAAATACAGACAGATAATAGATGCTTCCATTTGACGATCAAGGGCTCCTACTTCGATGCAGATGGAAATCAAGAAATCTCCACTTTATTGACCAAGAGAAATTAGGTAGTAGAACAAACTTGACAAGCAAAATGCAAAGTAAACACACCCAGAACCATATATAATTACATCAAGGATTCTTCAATTGAATTGAAAACCACATAACAAATAGTTCATCCATGATTCAAAAGAACTATCTTTATCTATGAACTGAAGTAGTAAAGCATAATACTGTACAGCCACAAGCCGACCGATGCCTCCATTGCCTCTGAGATCCCCTTTCTCCTCTCGACCCCAAAGTTCCACCTCTCTTCCATCCCTAAGGAAAATCCACCAAATAGACAACAAAAATGTCCATTCTCAAAACAACAAAAGAGGTCATCATTTCAGCAAATCAACCAAGCTTTGATTGCACTGACAATTAGAAGCTGCACAACCTTCTGATATCGAACCACTCCTCCGAAACAAACTGTCGAACACATCATATACACATGGAAAGCCGTTATCAAACTCCATCCAACAAACCAAGCAAACCAATGAGAACAACCAATGAATCACTCAATCTCCGCACAACATTAAAAGAGCAAAAGAAGCACCTTAGGGCAACACTATCATGGAGGAACCAAGTGGGACACCAAGGGAAAAATAACACTTAAGAAGCAAAAAGAAAGTGCAAAACTTGGCATGCAGAAAATAAAATCTACACATCTATCTAGATGTTCTAATTATTCCCAGAGAATAATTACTTGATTCATCTAAGCACACAATAAATTCATCTAAACCACAGATCGGAAAGGGATAAATGCTAAATCCATTAAAGAGAGATACGGTGAGAACATCGAACCTGGTTCCTCCGTTTATCAGAACGTGACAAATCCTATAGTCTGGATCCGATCATTAGATCCACCCCATCCTCGCAACCTCCGTCCATCTCCCAATCCTCATACCAAAACTTCTCTTAAAAAGAGGAACAAAAACGAAAAAATGAAAAACCAAAGTTTAGAGAAAGGATCAAACAGTATCAGATAAACACCAAAGAAGAATAGACATCAAATAAACACGACAAAGAAAAACGAAATGGAAAGAGGAAAAGTGATCAAACAGTATCAGATAAAAAAAATTTAGAGAAAGGATCTTTTAAGGGAAGAAATCCATACCTCGATCGGAAGAGGGAGAGAGAGATCTGGGGAGATGGAGGAGGACGGAGGAAGGTTTGGAGAGGGAAAATGGTGGCTGGGGCGGCGCCGGTGCAAACGAAATGAGGAGATGGAGGAGGAGGGAGTGAGGAAGAGGGGAAGTGGTGGCTCGGGCAGCGCCAAAACGAAGGAAACGAGGGAGAAGAGGGAACGCTGCCGACGCTTTAAGCATTGTTAATCCCGGTTTTGCCTTTTAAGCGTAATTAATTTTTCATCGACAGGCATTCATGGAACGCTGCCGACGTTTTAAAATATCGTTAATTTCAGTTTTTATCTTTTAAAGGTCGTTAATTTTTCATCAACAGGCATTCATAAATTTCTAATATTTTATCTAGTATTAAAAAAAAAATTATCTTTTAGAATATTTATTATAGTGCACATATATTAGATTTGTACTGACAAGAAATTTTTTATAAGCTATGTCCCATTTCTTCCGATCCCTCTAAAATCTTAATCCTATTTAATTTAGTAAAGCACACTAATAAAAAAAAATTTTCACAAGTTATCCAATATACCATAATATAGGATTGATGCCTCAAACAATCTTTACAAAAGGAACATCCCTGCTATAAGAGATCAATTTATCTCACTTAAATCGGCAGCGCAGCAATCCTGGAGCACTCGAGTTGATCCGCGAGCCCCGCAAAACCAACCCAGCAGTCCTCGAGTCAGCTCGCATGGGAGTGAGGATGTTGTTGCTGACATCACCCACCCAGCTGGTGACCCGCATTGCGCGAACCCCAGACCCATGTGCGCCCATACACACGTGAGCGTGAGCTGGCCCCAGCCCAATACATAATTTAAAATTTATGACCACTAATGTCCTTTGATTCAGGCTACCAAGTCATAGCATAAGAATAAAAGAAATAAATAGTGAATGGTTATTGATGTGGCGAGGTCGTTGACGTGGAACACCTGTCAGATACCATGTCAGAGTACGTTGCCACGATGGATATCTCCTCCCAGGCTCCCTTCCCAGGCTGAGCTCCCTCGTCGGGCTGAGCTTCCTAGAACACCGGGGTCTCCTGCCGAGATCGAGCACCGTCTTTCGCTAGGTCGGCTCCTGCGTGATCGGGACACCTAGGCCGGAGCTGAGCGACTTCCCCAGATCGACCCCTCGAAGTTGAGTTCCGCGGCCCGGAGTCAAGCTCAGTCCTCCTTCGCCATGTGGAGCCCTTCCGAGGTCAAGCCCCCTGGTCTGGGGTCACGTGCTGCCCTCCTCCGCCAGGACAAACCCCTCGAAGTCGAGCCCCGTGGCCCAAAGTCGAGTCCAACCCTCCTCCGCCATGCGGGACCCCTTCGAGGTCGAGCCCGGCGGAGCCTAGTCCTGCCCTCTAGCTCGGCCACCACCTCGGCCAGGACGCCAACCGCCAAGGAAGCGGTGTCTCCCCCCCAAGGACGCCGACGGGTCACCCAAGGGCCACGAAGCAGTGCCCGCCATGCCGCAATAACTGTCCGCCGCTGCCACTTACACCAGAAAGGAAGGAAGCTCCCTGAACAAGGCACCATACCCTCCACCAACCACCCGTACCACCAGGAGAGGGGAGCCAGCCAGAAGGCATGAATCCCGGGGGCGGCGGCCCGCCGATCGAGGTCCTGCCAATTTTTCCTGAATGGGGCAACCGGAAGGAATATCAGGCGCATGGAAGCTTCTCCTACTGCATGTTAGAAAGGACATCCCGGCCATGGCACGGTACCTCGCCGCACGCACCTGCCAGCACAGGGGAGATCCCGAGGCAAGCCAAACTAAAAATCCTACAATAGTAAGCCAAAAAAGAACATACATAGAAGAACAAGATCACTGAGACGGGTAACAAAAAGGGAGAAAAAAGGTCACACAGGAGGACCCTTCCATCTCAGCTATCATCTTTTCCAGCCCGCTCTCACTTCTATACACACCACACTCACTCCTCCTAGCATAGAGTCCATCAAGAGGGACTCAACCAGGAGGATCTGTTTCCCTGGATCGTCACTGACTTGACCGTCGAAGCACTCCTGTCGAAATTCCCGGCCCGGATCTCTAACGTTGTTTTCCTGCAGGTCCCGAAGAACGGAGAGCTCTCGGGAAGATGGTTGGCGGTCCGGCGCCCCTAGCAGCTATGGGCCACGGCGATCTTAGCGGCAACAGTTATGATATCTATTTTTGTAAATAATTATTCACATTATAAATTAGAAAAATAGATCAATATTAACTAGAATTTGCTTCATTTTTTTATAGATCTTGAATACGTTAAATTAATAAAGAATTTAACACATCTTAAGTCACATATATCAAATATTTCATAAGGATACTCAAGATCATTACATAATACACATTATAATATATATATTTATACCAAATATAAGCAAACAATACTTAATCTATTTGTACAAGAAGTGAAGTATTTGTCAATTATAAAAGAGGCTAAATAGATAATACTAGGATCCTTCTAAAATTATTTTAAGAAATAATACTAAAAACAAAAGTCAATAGATTGAATAGAAGATACAAGTGACAATAATAAATTGTAATATAACTAATTTAAAAAATTTTCAATGATCAAGAACTCATGTTATTATTATGTATATATATAATTTGGTATAATTAACTTGCAGATATCCAAGTAAAGGTATCAAGATTATATACATATTTTTATACATTACACAAAATCTCTTAACTAAAAATGCACCATATGCATAAAAGTTATACTATTTACTAACAAAAATGAATAAAATATTTATATCTCAAGAGTATCCAATTTAATTTTTAGTAATTGTTTAACAAGAAAAAAATATAAATAGAGAAAGAGAGAAAAAAAAAACCTATTATTCTGCTATATTGTAGACACCTACCAAATTAACTAGAGATGTTATATTCCGAAAGAAATATAAAACTATAAAATAATATGATCTTAAACAATAAGCAAAGTTTTAGTGCCTCCTCCAAATGGCAGTATTATTAAAGTTCTATGGTGAAATCAAATTCACTTAGGATAAAAGTTTATAACTTACTTGACTAAACTGACTTTCATGCTGAGCTCTAAGAAATAAGTGTGAAAATATCTTTTTATAATTTTCTAAAATAACTTCAAAATAACCATGTAAAGGAAAAGTTTGATTTTGAATCACATTCGTAAGTTCTTTTATATTATTATATAACTAGATTTCAAGTTAATGGGGACATCAGAGGCCCCAGACTTTGGCAAAGGCATTTCAACCCTCTATAGTTATCAAATTAGAGTTTAGGATGTGAGTCCAAGTTTTGTTCAATTTGTAATTAGGGTTTAGTCAATTTGAGTGAGTTCATTTGAGTTTTGTGAGTAAGTCCATTGGAATCTTGTCCATACTTGAGTCCTGTATTTAGAATGCCAAGTTAATTGAGTCAGGTCAAGTTTTGAGTCCTGTAAGTTTTGAAGTTTATCGATCAAGTCAGCTCATGTTGAGCTAGTAATTTTCTGAGTCTTGTAAATTTTATAGTGAGTACGGTCAAATTTTACAAGTAGAAGACTTAAGATAATCGAAGATCCAGCCAGCTTAAAGTCATGGAGCCATACTTAAAGACCATGGAAGGCCTAGCAAGAGAATTTGGTATAGGCACCAGAATCAGACAGAGGCTCCTCAACCCTCTGTGGATCTCTGACTAGGGTTTTAGTATGTTGGGTTTTGTAATAAGGCTTCAAGCCTAGGCAATTTTATTTTGAGTCATGTACTTTTGTTTTAGTCTTGTTCCTTGGCTAATGTGGTCAAGCAAGGTCAATAAACACTGTATTCAATTGAATTGGTCCAAGCTCAAGTCTACTTGAAGATTGGGCCCAAGCTTGTTTAAAGAATGAGTGGTCATTGAGTATAGTCCTATTATTAATGGGTCAAGCGATCTCCCATGCCTTGAAGGATGCCACCTTAGCCCTTAAGCGCCACCTCATCCATCCCATGTGGTGGCACATCATCGTGACAAGTGGGCATCCAAGGCAAGAAGGAAATGCTGAATTTGTGGGCGCTATTTCTTGATCTTTTCCTCCCTTCCCTCTCCCTATCAAGCCTCTTTCCAAAGGAGCTATGGGCGGCCAAGGAAGGTCAATGGGCAATGAAGACATGATCCTTGTTTCAAGCCCCATATCAAGCCTTCTTCCTAAAGTGCTTGGTCAGCTATGGAAGAAATGCATTGACCCAAAGGGCGCCAACTCAAATCAAGAGGACAACTCCCATCTTTCAAGCCCCAAATCAAGCCATGCCATCAAACAAACAAGACCTTGGTTGGCCAAGAGAAGAAGAAATCAGAATTTGGGCGCCCTCTTCATGAAGCCTTGTATTTTTTCATTTGAATTTGAATGAGTTTTAAGGTGCCTATATAAAGGGCCTTACCCCTCCCTTGTATGGAGGAATTGTTGATGAAATGAAAAAAAATTTTGAAGAGTTTTCTTCTAGCCCTTATCTTTTAGACTAGGATCTCCGAGAGGGAGTGCCTTTGTCCTTCGGGACATCGAGGGATGAGAGGCCCTGAGTTACTATCCCTTCCGCGCAAGCCATCTTCCATCTTCAAGTTTGGATGCCATCTGGATGTCCACCTAGGTGCCTAGCAAGAAGAACTCCATCCACCACCAATCTCAACTTTCATTCCCCCATCTCTTGCTTGTTTCTTGATGACCCCTAACCCTTCTCTTGGTTACTCGCAGGTCCTCAAGGCACCACAGACAACGGAGTTGGTCTCCCTTGCATTCGTGACCATCGGAAGGAAAGCCGACGAATCTGTAGGGTTGAAGGCTTGATCCTCCAGGCCGCATCCGCGAGAGCGAATGAACTCGGCATCGGGAGCATCAGAGTTTATTAAGGTTTACATCCCCAAACTCCTAAGTTGATATTGTTCTAAGAGCCAAGTTCTACGGGGTTTCTCAATCCCAGGGTCCTCTCATTATTCTTGTTTAGGGGCTAATTTACTTGTTAGAAGTTCTGATCATTATAAAATCTCTAGATCTGCTCTTGTTTATCTTCGGGAATCCTAAATCCATAAGAAAGCTTTAAAATCATAAAAAGAAAATCACTTGCATCATTCATCTCATCTTAGCATCTCTTAGTCCAGCATCATGTTTGGTATTAGAGCATGATTAGGACTTAGCATCTTCTTAAGTACTTGGATTGGGTGCTTCACCATGGCCGTCTGGTCATAGGAAAAAAGTAAGGCTGCAAGACCCTCACATCCCATTCCATGGGGATTTCCTATGGCGTGTAGGGGTGCCGATGTGATTGACCCTTGAAGGGGAGCACAAGGAGATGGTTTAGATCCTTAAGAAAAAAGTTTTGCATCTTTTGTTTTCAGCATCTTTAGAAATTTAGCAACCTAGTACATGGCCCGTTATTTTAGTTATTTCTGTCTATAGGAACCTCCAATTTTGATGATTTTTATTTTTCTAGATTTTAATAATTAGAAGTATTTTTTTGAGTTTTTTCAAATTTTATTTCAATCTGTAGATTTTCTACATGGTTGATTACCATCTAAGAAAAAATTCTGCTCTGAAATTCTAGCAGGTGCAATTCATCATACTTTCATTTTTCATATGGTTTAATTTTGCATTTAGGTTCATATTTTGTTATTTCCAGCATCTTATTTTCTGCTATCATATATCAAAAATTCAAAACACAAAGAAACTTAGATACATTTTATTAGATCATTTGTATGCCATCATTTTCATAATTAACTTAAGGGCGTCAATATCATAAGATAAGGAAAGGAAGTCATTACCTTTCCTTAGCCCAAAAATAACCATCCTTGCATTTCGAACCCAAACCTAATCTAAAATCTAGTAGCAACTTAATAGATTAGGGACACCCATGAGTCAGGTTTAATCACTTTGGGAAAGCTAGTGCATGCAACCCATCAATTGGTACCGGGAAGTTAGTATCTAAGGCAAGAGGTTTAGCGTCAAACAACCTAAGCGGTGTTGTGGTTCTTTAATTGGGTCCTTGCGAAAGCAAGGGGGGCCTCCCACACTCTCACCTCTTACCTGACCGGTGAAAGGGCTAGTTGTTATGTTGTGTATCTTCTACATTGATCCACTCTGATTAAACTTCTAGGTCTAGCAAACCCATAGCACCATTTGTTGTGTATTGCATGTCGACTAGGTCAGGAGTCCTCTATCACCCACATCACTCCCAATCAAGTGAACCCATGGAGAACGACCACAAGGATCCATTAAAGGTCATCATTGAACAACTAGCTAGGTTGAACAAAAGGTTTGATGAGTTTGAAATCAGATTTGGAGCCCTAGAGAAGGGCAAGAGACCATCCTCTGAACTTGAGTTTGAGTCACCTCCCCACCTTAGGGAATACCCTCGACATGATCCTTCCTTAGAGGCTGAACCCAAAAGAGTCCCCCGTTTTAACCCAGCCTAAGAGATTCACCCTAGGAGACCCAATCAGGAGATCATAGACCATGAAGAGAGGGCCATCAGAAACATTGAGCTAGAAGCCCCTACCTTCGATGGCAATCTAGATTCCAAAGTGTACATAGATTGGGAGGAGGATATGGAACAATACTTCAATTGGTACACTATGATAGAAAGGATGAAGTTTAAATTTGCCAAACTTAGGTTGGTTCGCCATGCTAGGTTATTTTGGAATAGTGTTGAGAGGCTGGTAGGGCAAAGAGGACAAGAACCCATAACAACTTGGAGGGACATGAAAGCTAGGCTTAGGGAGAAGTACCTACCACTATCTTACACCTAGAAATTATTGGACCAATGGCAGAATTTGAGTCAAGGGAGCAAGAGTGTGGTTGAATATATCGCAAAGTTTGATGAGTATGTCATGCGATGTAATGTCGATGAATCAGTATCTGTGACCCTGTCTAGGTTTAGGGCTGGCCTACACCCAGATATCCAGAGGGAACTTTACTTTGGAGAGGTCAATGATTTAGAGCATGCTTACCAAATTACGAGGAATTGTGAGCATTTCCAAAGGACACCCACCTATCATGGACCTGAACCCTTTAGGAAGCCTAGTCGAATCCCAGGATCTAACCAAGGGTATAGTCAATTCTACCCGAGTCGACCCGACTCGAGTTGACTCAACGGTATAGTCAATTCAACCCAACTCGAGTTGACCCAACACGAGCCGACCCAGTCCGAGCCAACCCGACTCGAGTTGACCCAACTCGAGCCGACCCAGTCCGAGCCGACCCGACCTGAGCCGACCCCATTTCAGTAGAGAGGATAAGGGTAAATCTATTGAAGTCCAGAGGAACCCCAATCCCCAAGGCACATGCTTTAGATGCCATAAATCTGGGCATTATGCTAGCCAGTGCACCTCCAAAGCCTTACTCATAGAAATGCCAGTAGAAAATGAACTAGAACCCATTACTGAACCAGAAGGAGAAGTCTATGAGGCAGAAGATCAACTGTTGGAAGAATATGAGGGAGAGGAAGAACTGTTTGAGTCTGAAGATCTTTTAGGAGTAGTTAGATGCATCCTTATCCAAAACATAGTGCAAGAAGATTGGCGCAGGACTAACATCCTACAAACCTTTGTCAAGTTAGGGGATAAGGTGTGTAAGATCATAATTGATAGTGGGAGCTGCGTCAATGCCATTTCTTTAAGTACTGTCAAATCCCTAGGATTGACCCCAGTTCCTCACCCCAACCCTTATAAGGTCTCCTAGATAGATTCATCTTCCATACCCATAAAGTCTAGATGCCAAGTCATGATCAAATTGCAATCATATGAAGAGATGATTTGGTGTGATGTCCTTCCTATGGGCATCAGTAGCATTATCCTAGGTCGATCCTGGCTTTATGATCACGATGCCACCCTTTATGGTTGGACCAATACCTATGCGTTTAACCTCCATGGAAAGAAATTTATAATCAGTCCAACTCAGCCTAAGGACCAGGTTAAAAGAGGATTGAGTAGCCTTAAGGAAAAGAAACCTAGAGTCAACCTGATCAAGGCTAAGGAGTTAGAGAAAGAAATTGCTGAGGGAGCCCATGTTTGGATTTTGGCCACTAAAAAGAACCAAGAGCCGACCCAAAGAGAGCACCCCCAAGAAGTAGTTAAGGCTCTAAAAGAGTTTGAGGATGTTTTCCCTGATGAATTACCTGATCAACTACCACCCCTTAGGGACATCCAGCATGCTATAGATTTGGTCCCAGGAGCCACTTTACCGAACCTTCCTCACTATAGGATGAACCCCACTGAATACCAAGAACTTCATAAACAAGTGGGAGATTTGCTTAGGAAAGGTTTCCTTAAGGAGAGTTTAAGTTCTTGTGCCGTCCCTGCATTGCTAACCCCTAAGAAAGATAGAACATAGAGAATGTGTGTTGATAGCAGAGCCATCAACAAAATCACAGTGAAATATAGGTTTCCCATCCCCCGTTTGGATGACATGCTTGACATGATGGCCGGTGCCACAATCTTTTCCAAGATAGACCTTAAGAGTGGCTATCATCGGATCAGAATTAGGCCCAGGGATAAGTGGAAGATAGCATTTAAGACTAAGGATGGCCTTTTTGAATGGGTAGTGATGCCTTGTGGACTATCTAATGCACCTAGAACCTTTATGAGGGTCATGACTCAAGTCCTGAAAGAGTTCACTGGAAAATTTTTGATGGTATATTTTGATGACATTTTGATATATAGCAGGACTAAGGAGGGCCACCTTAACCATCTTAAGTTAGTCTACCAGACCCTTAGGGAGAATAGCTGATGCGGGACACGACCCCGAATCAAGAATTATTCTAAGGAAAACGGACCGTTGGTCACTAGGAAACGACCCTAGGCTAGGCTAAACCAAAATCAATTTATTTTTTTCCATTTTTTTTATTCAAATGAAACTTTTTTTTCCATATTTTCTTTTTTTTAATTCAAATAACCCTTTTTTTTCTATTTTCTTTTTTTTCTTTCTTTCCTTTTTTTCCACTTTTTTTATTAACATGGGACGGACCCAGATCAATTTTTATTCCAAGAAGATAGGACCGTTGGTCGCTAGGAAACGACCCTAGGATAGGTTCAAACCCAATTTAATTTTTTCCTAAATAATTTTTTTTAATTCAAATAAATTTTTTTTCCCATATTTTATTTTTTATTCAAATAACCCCTCTTTTTTTTATTTTCTATTTCCCTTTTTTTCACTTTTTTTCTCATGTTTTTCCCTCATGGTCTTACTCTAAAGTCGGCAGAGGAGGGCTAACTAAGCATTCACGTTCCCTGCTGCCGATTTTCTGAACTGCATGGATCTCAGAGCATTTCCAAAATCTTGAAGCATGGTTTCCAGAGCTGCATAGATCCCAAAGTCACACAACTATCGGAGCACTAGATTTATTGAGATTTATTTGACTTATTTATTTTATTTGGGATTATTCATCACTTGTTTTTTGGTGATTCAGGTCCAATGGCTTCTTGCTCGTGAACCACTATCGGTCTGGATTTTGGACGACCTCTAGACAATCTCACTCTTCCAGGATTCGTGATATTCCATATTTTCGGGTGAGATCCAATTTGATAACCTGATCTATCAATTACTGGCTTATTTTTATTTAATTAGATCTAATTTATTTAAATTGGACAGCCCTAACCTAGTGATCATTTCTTAATAATCAATGGTCCCGAATCAATTTATTTTAGATCTAGGATTTGTCGGCCCGTCTCGTGCCAATAGCCTTTATGCCAATCCTAAGAAGTGCGAGTTCATGACAAATAGCGTTATCTTCCTAGGTTTTTTAGTCATCCCTGAAGGAGTCTCAACTGACCCTGAGAAGGTCAAAGCCATAGTCGAGTGGCCAGTCCCTACTAATGTCTACGATGTGTGTAGTTATCATGGCCTAACCACATTTTATAGGAGATTTATTTGGGGATTCAGTTCTATCGTAGCACCCATCACCGACTGCATTAGGTAGGGAGGCTTTCAATGGACTAAAGCTGCAGATAAAGCCTTCCTTGAAATCAAGGACAAAATGATACAAGCACATATCCTAAGATTGCCTGATTTTTCTAAGGTTTTTGAGGTTGCTTGTGACGCTTCAGGAGTTGGTATTGGAGAAGTACTTAGTTAGGAAAATCACCACGTGGCCTTCTTTAGCGAGAAACTTAAAGAGGCCAAAGTTAAGTACTCAACTTACGATAAGGAGTTTTATGCAGTCGTTCAAGCCCTTAGGTACTAAAGGCATTACCTATTATCCTAGGAATTCATCATATATTCTGACCATGAAGCACTTCAGTACCTAAACTCCCAGAAAAGATTGAACTTTAGGCATGCTAAGTAGGTAGAATACATCCAAGCCTATACCTTTATGCCTAAACATCATGCTGGTACTGAGAATAAGGTAGCTAATACCCTTAGCCATCGTGCCCTGTTGCTGAATACTGTTAGGACTGAGGTTATAGGACTTGATCAATTAAAAGAGCAATATGAGTCCTGTTCTGATTTTGGTGAGATCTTCCAGTCAAAGAAACAAGAATCATCTAGTGCCCATAGTGAGTACACCCTCTAGGATGGTTACCTCTTCAAAGAAAATAGGTTGTGCATTCCTAAGACTTCACTTAGAGAATTCTTAGTTTGGGAAATCCATGCAGGAGGCCTAGCTGGTCATTTTGGTAGGGAAAAGACCATTTTAGCAGTAGAAGACCAGTTCTTTTGGTCGAGCCTCAAGAAGGATGTAGCCAACATTGTTTCTAAGTGTCAAACTTGTGCTATTGCTAAACAGCATAAGCAAAACACTGGTCTGTACACCCCTTTGCCTGTGCCTAATCGTCCTTGGCAAGACCTTAGCATGGACTTTGTGGTAGGATTGCCTAAGACCGCAAGGAAGCATGATTCAGTCTGTGTAGTGGTTGATAGATTCTCCAAAACGGCCCATTTCATACCCTGCTCCCAGACTCTATATGCTTCCAAAGTAGCCAAGCCCTTCCTTGAGCATATGGTTAAGTTACATGGCCTTCCCAAAACCATAGTGTCCGATAGGGATGTCTGCTTCACTAGTTATTTATGGAAGACCCTTTGATACTTACTAGGCACCAAGCTCAAGTTTTCCACTGCCTACCACCTGCAGACCGATGGTCAAACCGAAGTAGTCAACCGTAGCCTAGGGAACCTATTAAGATGCTTGATAGGCGAACATACTAGAAATTGGGATCTTCTCTTATCTCGAGCTAAGTTTGCCTACAACAGTTCAGTGAATAGGACCACCAGGAAAAGTCCTTTCAATATTGTCAGTGGATACAAACCTAGCCGACCTCTTGATCTGATTTCCCTACCCATCCATGCACGTGTCTCAGAGTCTGTCGAATCATTTGCACAGCATATTAGGGACATGCATAAGGAAATTAGCCAAAAAATTAACCTAAGTAATAATACATACAAAAGATTGGCTGATTCCCGGAAATGAGCTAAAGAGTTTGAAATTGGGGATTCTATAATGATTAGGCTTAGACCTGAACAGTTTTCATCAAGAACCATTAAGAAACTTCATGCTTGTGGAGCTAGCCCCTTTAGAGTGATAAGGAGAGTTGGCCCTAATGCCTATGTGCTTAAGCTACCCCCGGATTATGGCATTAGCTCGAGTTTCAATATCTCGAACTTAATCGAGTATAGGGAACCAGCAAATATACCCAGCGAGCCATTTGGGTAGACCTTTCATTTGAGAGTGAACCCAACCCAGAGTGTCCACCACCAATGTTACTTGAGAGAGGAGAGCGGATCGAGTGTGTCCTGGATGATCAAGCTATCACCACTCAGGGCAAAGGCTATCAGCGTTACATGGTCTGATGGAAAGGCTAACCAAAGTCCGATGATTCGTGGATTACTCGGGAAGACTTGCAATGCCTCGACCCCAACCTTCTGGAGAAGTACCAAAGCCAAGCCAACCCTTACTTGACAGGGTTGAGTTCCTCCCATCCTGGGAGAACTGGTGTGGGCACCAGAATCAAACAGAGGTTCCTCAACCCTCTATGGATCTTTGACTAGGGTTTTAGTTTGTTGGGTTCTGTAATAAGGCTTCAAGCCTAGGCAATTTTATTTTGAGTCATGTACTTGTATTTTAGTTTTGTTTCTTGGCCAATGTGGTCAAGCAAGGTCAATAAACCCTGTATTCAGCTGAATTGGTCCAAGCTCGAAGATTGGGCCCAAGCTTGTTTGAAAAAGGAGTGGTCATTGAGTCTAGTCCAATTATTAATGGGTCAAGCGATATCCCACGCCTTGAAGGATGTCACCTTAGCCCTTGAGCGCAACCTCATCCATCCCATGTGGTGCCACATTATCGTGACAAGTGGGCGGCCAAGGCAAGAAGGAAATGCTGAATTTGTGGGCGCCATTCCTTGATCCTTTCCTCCCTTCCCTCTCCCTATCAAGCCTCTTTCCAAAGGAGCTATGGGAAGCCAAGGAAGATCAATGGGCAATGAAGACATGATCCTTGTTTCATGCCCCATATTAAGCCTTCTTCTCAAAGTGATTGGTCCCTATGGAAGAAATGCATTGACCCAAAGGGCGCCACCTCAAATCAAGAAGACAACTCCCATTTTTCAAGCCCTAAATCAAGCCACGCCATCAAGCAAACAAGACCTTGGTCTGCCAAGAGAAGAAGAAATCTAAATTTGGGCACCCTATTCATGAAGCCTTGTATTTTTTCATTTGAATTTGAATGGGTTTTAAGATGCCTATATAAAGTGCCTTACCCCTCCCTTGTATGGAGGAATTGTTGATGAAATGAAAAAATAATTTGAAGAGTTTTCTTCTAGCCCTTATCTTTTAGACTAGGATCTCCGAGAAAGAGTGCCATTGTCCTTTGGGACATCGAGGGGGGAGAGGCCCTGAGTTACTATCCCTTCCGTGCAAGCCATCTTCTATCTTCAAGTTCGGATGCCATCTGGATGATCCACCTGGGCGCCTAGCAAGAAGAACTCCATCCACTACCAATCTCAACTTTCATTCTCCCATCTCTTGCTTGTTTCTTGATGACCCCTAACCCTTCTCTTGGTTACTCGCAGGTCCTCCAGGTACCATGGACAATGGAATCGGTCTCCCTTGCCTTTGTGACCATCGGACGGAAAGCCAACGAATCCACAGGGTTGAAAGCTTGATCCTCCAGAGCGAGTAAACTCGGCATCGAACGCATCAGAGTTTATCAAGGTTTGTATCTCCAAACTCCTAAGTCGATATTGTTCTAAGAGATAAGTCCTACAGGGTTTCTCAATCCTGGGGTCCTCTCATTATCCTTATTTAGGGGCTAATTTACTTGTTAGAAGTTCTTATCATTATAGAATCTCTAGATCTGCTCTTGTTTATCTTTGAGAATCCTAAATCCATAAGAAAGCTTAAAAATCATAAAAAGAAAAATCACTTGCATCATTCACCTCATCTTAGCATCTCTTAGTCCCGCATCATAATTTGAAGGCCTTGGAACCCTGGACCGTAGCCTGGAGCATGCTAGGCCGCCCAAGGCCCATGAGGAGCATCAAGAGGGGCGCCAACCCTTATGGTCACCCTCCCTTGGTCGGCCTCCCTTAGAGTCACCCCTCTTTGGCCGACCAAGAGTAGGAGAGGGAGAGAGAGAGAGGCTCAGTCAAAAGTGGACAGCCCTTGTCTATGTCTTTGTATGGGTTTAGGACTAATATAATTTCTCATGAATACCCTTACTTGAGTCCCAAGTTTGTAAGCCTATTTAAAGGCCTCCCCTCCTCATGTAATTTTAGAATATTGATGAATTAAATTTGAGTTTTCTTTTTTTGCTGTGTGCCCTTGTTGTGTGCGTGCTATGTGCGAGCTGTGTGCGAGTTCTTCTTGTTCCTGTGCCATGCCTCCATCTATAATATAAAAACCCTAGCCACCCCTTCCTTCCAACCCTTGGTCACTATCATCCAAGAGCCTTTCTTTTCCCTTCTTTTAATTATTCAGTCTTTATATTCTTAGTTTTCTAATCCCAGATGGTGATTTATAGATCCCTCCATTTTCATGAGTCCGAGGATACCTTCTGATCAGCCATCAGATCACCGAGCAGAAAGCCGCGAATCCGTAGGGTCAGAAGCTTGTTCTTCTAGGTCGCATCCGGGAGCATGAGCGATCTTTTCATGGAACGATCTTCAGTAGGCACTTCTACCGTTGCTAGGTACACCCCCTTTATTCATCAGTAGTGGTATTGTAGGAAAGCTAGCCTGACCAGAGTTTCTCAACCTTGGCGATCCTGCTTATCTATTATTTTAGGGTTTATTTCTGCATGCATGATTTCCAGAATTTTCATAGAATTATATACTTTGAATCTTGTCTTGAAATTCGAGATCTAAAACCTTAACTTCATGCTTAATCGTGAAAAAATACTTTGCATGCATAAATAATCCCGCATCATTTGGTCTCAGAGCATAGTTTAAGGCTAGTTTCTACATCCCATCATCTCAATATATGGTATGTTATTCCTATAATTTCTACATGTAAGAAGATCCAAAAATCCTAATTTTTGATTTTCTAGATTCCTTATAATTGAAAGTATTTTTCATAGTTTTCTCATTATTTAATTTGGTCTGTGAATTTTTTGTATGCCAGAATACTTTTTGAGAATAATTCTGCTCTATTTTTCAACAAGACAAATTTTAGTATGTTTAGGGTTCTTCTTGCATAATCTTTCCATATTTTAATTTTTCTACATATTTCCTGCATATTAGGTACTTTTTTGCATATTTTATTTCCTGCCAAATATAAAAAAATATTCAAAATCAGAAAAAACCAAAACTACAAAACCCTAATTTGCATTCATATGTGTGTCATCATCTACATAACTTACCTTAAGGGCACTTTTACTATGTCAGATAGAGGGAGGATTTGATCACCTCTCCTTAGTCCAAAATCACAATCCTTGCATCTAAACCCAACCCTAACTAAAATTGATTAGACCTAATTTGCTCTAGAGAGCTAGGGATATCAACAGGTCGAGTTCAACCATTATGGGAAGACTAGTGCATCTAATTCATCTCCTATTACTGGAAGCTAGTGTCTAGGCTAGAGGTATAGTGTCAAATGACCTAAACAGATCGATGGTTCTTTAATTGGGTCCTGTGTTAAGCAGGAGGGCCTCCTACCATCCCATCTCTTACTTGGCCAGTGGAAGGATTAGGGGTTGAGTTGTGTGTAAGTTGATTCAACCCATTCTGTTTGGGCTCTAGGTCTAGGGGTAGTCGATTTGTTTAAGTCTTGCAAGTGCACTAGATTAGGAGCTTCATATCATCCACCACCTCCACAACTAACTGAACCCGTGGAATCCTACCTTGATGCTATCCTAAAGACCTTAAGTGACCAGATGGCCCAATTGAACACCCGATTAGACCAAATGGATGACCAGATGACCCAATCGAATACCCAATTGACTCATAAATTTGACCAAGTAGATGTTCGGCTCGGAACCCTAGAGGAGACACATAGGTCCCATTCTGAACCAGATCTTGAGTCACCTCCCCATCCTAGGAGAACCCTGTGCCGAGATCCTTACTATGAGGCTGACCCTAGGAGAAACCCAAATCCTAATTGGTGCGAACACCAAAGGCACCAGAATAAGATAGGCTTCTCAACCTACTATGGATTAATTAGCAGCATCTAAGTCCATTTGTAATAAAGCCTTAATCTATCTGAGTTATTTTTTTTTATTACTTGAGTCCTGTACTAGTCAGCTCATGTTCAGCTAGTCATCTTTCGGAGTTCAGTACATGTCAGTCCCAGTACAAGTGAAGACATGCCAGCCCAAGCACAAGTGAACACCAACTAGTCCAAGTGAAGTCCAACCCAACTAGAAGCTTTGAAGACCATGGAAGGCATAGGAGAAGAAAATCAGAAGCTTGGAAGACAAATTCAAAGCCCTGAAGCCCTGGACCGCAGCTTGAAGCAGATTGGGCTAATCAGGGCCCAGGAAGAGAACCAAAGGGTGCCAAGCTTATGGTCACCTCCCCCTTGGTCGGCCACTTAAAGTCACCCCTCTTGGCCGACCAAGGCAAGTGAGAGAGATAGTAAATCAAGTAATTTTTCTACCTAGCCTACCATGTTTTCTAGCTAGAGTTTGATTTGGATTAGAATTCCTATGTAAAGTCTCTTTTAACCTTACTTGGAGGCCAAGTCTAAGAGTCTATTTAAGAAACTCTAATATCATGTATCAAGACACTTTTTATCATGAAATAATATTGAATTTCTCCAATTACTGTTTGCTACCTGCTATGTGCTTAAAGGGATTCTATGTGAGCCCTTCTTCTTCCCGGTGTCCTATGCCTGCCTCCAACCTCCATCTGCCACACCAAGCCCTAGCCGCCCTCCTCAAATCCCATCTTCCCTTTACTGGTTTTTCAATTAACTCTCCACCTATGCTTTGTTTTCTCATCCTAGAATGGCTGTTTACAGGTCCCTCGACTACGACGAATCCAACGACTCCAGCCGGGCTGCAATCGGATCATCGAGCAAAAAGCCGGGAATCCGTGGGTCTCTAGCTTGATTTTCCAGGCCGCATCCGGGAGTGAGAGCGATCACTTCGCATACGATCTGCACCAGGCACATCTACCATTGCTAGGTACACCCCTCTGCCTGCCAGATGCTTTATTGCAAATGAACTTGCCCAACCGAGACTTTTCAGCCTCGACGGTCCTCTTTCCATTACTTTTTAGGTCCTGTTATGCATGCTTTTAGCTTCTTATTTTCATATAGAACTATTTATATCATTCCTTGGTCTGATCTTTGGGATTCACACATCTAAAAATACAAAAAAAAAATATTCTACATGCATATATAGTTTCGCATCATTTGGTATCAGAGCCTATTTGGGCTCAGTTCTCTTTGGATATTCGGATCGGGTGCTTCACCATGGCCGTCCGGCCATAGGAGACTAGTAGGGCTGCAAAACCCTCTTTTCCAATCAACGGGATCTCCTATAGCGGTAGGGGTGCCACTGTGAATTGATCCCTGAAGAAGAACACAAAGAGTTCCTTTAGGGTTTTTTTCATTTTTGGTTTTTTAGTATATACTATGTTATTTTAATTTTTCTACCTGTATAGAACTTATAAAATTATAAAATTTCTTTTTTTGGATTCCTCATAATTCAAATTAATTTTCAAAATTTTATCAGAAATTATTTCAATATGTGAATTTTTTTCCAGTCAAAACACTGCCTGAGAATAGTTCTGCTCTATTTTGACAACAAAGCTGATTTCGAAAAGTTCAGGATTTTTTTAGTATAATCTTTGCATATCTTTAATTTTAGCATATTTCCTGCATATTAGATCATAATTTGTAATTATCTTTCTATTTAATAAAAATCCCAAAACCAAAAAAAAATACATATATTCAAAAAATACCAAAACACGTAAACCCTAATTTGCATTTTTATCTGCCTGCCATCATTGCATAAATTAATTTAAGGGCACTTTCTATATGTCAGATAAGGGAAGGAGTTGATAACTTCTCTTTATCCCAAAACCACATCCCTTGCATTCGGTCCCAAGCCTAATCTAAAATTAACTAGACTTAATTTGCCCTAGTAGGCTAGGGACACCCATCGGTCGGGTTCTGTCATTGTGGGATGACTAGTGCATCCAATTCATCTCCTATTACTGGATTCTGGTGTCTAGGCAAGGGGTACAGTGTCAAATGACCTAAGCGGATTGGTGGTTCCTTAATTGGGTCCTTGTGAGAGCAGGGGGGCCTCCCACCATCCCACCTCTTACCAAGCCAGATTGAAGGATTAGGATTTGAGTTGTGTAAGTTTAGTCAACCCATTCTGATTGAGCTCTAGGTCTAGGTAGCTGTAGTCGAGTCAGTGTTGAGTCTTGCATGAGCACTAGATCAGGGGCATCATATCATCCACCAACTCCACCTTTGGCTGAACCCATAGATAACCTTGAAGCCAAGATTAATGCACCCACTGAGCATCTAGCCTAAACCTTCACTCAAATGAATCAGAGGTTTGACCAGATGGATCATAGGCTAGGAACCCTAGAGCAGACATGTAGGTCTCAATCTGAACCAGATCTTGATTCATCTCACCCTCCTAGGAGAACCCCATGCCGGGATCCATACTATGAGGCTGACCCGAGGAGGACCCCAAATCCTGATCCCTATTTTGAGGTTAAACCTAGGAGAGCCCATCGTAATGACCCAGTCCAAGAGGTTCATCCTAAAAGACCCCATCAGGACTTCATAGACCAGGAGGATAGAGCCTACAAGAATATAAGGTTAGAAGCCCCCACCTTTGATGGTTGTCATGATCCGAAGGTTTATATAGATTGGGAGGGAGAGGTTAATTAGTATTTTGAGTGGTACAATATGTCTGAGGAGCGTAAGTTTAGATTTTCCAAGCTCAAGTTGGTCTGTGAGGCCAGGTTATATTAGGCTAGTGTTGAGAGAACACTTAGACTAGGAGGTCATGATCCCATAGTCACTTGGAGGGCCATGAAGGGTAAGCTTAGAGGGAAGTATGTTCCTATCTCATATCGTTATGGTTTATTGGATCAGTGGAAGCAATTGAATCAAGGTAGCAAGAGTGTAGATGAGTACATCGCAAAATTTGATGAGTATTCCATGCGATGTGACTTAAATGAGTCTAAGGATGTTGTTCTGTCTAGGTTTAGAGCTGGCCTGAGGGATGATATCAAGAGGGAGCTCTACTTGAGAGAGGTTAGGGACTTGGACCATGCCTACCAGATTGCTAGGGATTATAAACATTTCCAGAGAGGGCCCGTCTACCATAAACTCGAGCCCACTAGATACCCTAGTCAATACCCAGGAGCTAGCCAGTCTCACTAGAGCCGACCCAGCCCTAGCCGACCTAATCTGAGTCAACCCAATCTGAGTCACCCTGACCCGAGTTGACCCTAGCCTAGTACTCCTTTGACCCGTAGAGATGATAGAGGTAAATCTATAGAGGTCCACATGAGTCTTAATCCCCAGAAGACCTGTTTTAAATGTCAGAAACCAGGCCACTTTGCAAGCCAGTGCCCAGTTAGTGCCCTACACTTAGGTAAGCTAGAGGAAGAGGAGCCTGAATTTGCAGCTGAACCTGAGGGAGAAATCTGTGAGGCTGATGACCAGTTGTTGGATGAGTATGAAGGTGAGGAGGAGGAACCTGAGTCTGAGAACCTATTAGGAGTGGTTAGGTGCATCTTGACCCAAACCCCAATTAAGAAAGATTGGCGTAGGACTAACATCCTACAGACCTTTGTTAAGGTAGGGGGTAAGTGAAAGATAATGAACGCGGTTGTAGGTGCCTACGCTAAGCAGGCAAAGCAGGGAGCAGGTATGAATTTTAAAAAATTTTAAAATCACAGCGGAAATTACCTGCTCCGCACAGGATCTAACAAATTCCGGATGCATGTATAGGCAATACTAGGCATGTACAAGAGCATGTAATATTTATAAATAGTTAAAAAACCTAGATCTATACATGCATGAAATATAAAAGTAGAAACTATACTTTATTCCTGCCTGGAATAGCCTTGGTATAAAGCTGGAATTGCTTGGATAACAGGAATAACTTTGTTGCTGTTGTCTTCTACTTCCAGCACGTTGAACGGGTCTCTTCTTTTCTCCAAAAGCTGCTGCAAAATAAAATGGAATTTGCCAACTATTCGATCTCCCTTCTAGCACCAAAAGCAAGGGAACTAGTTGGTTGGTCTTCCTTCAAAGGGGAGATAATTATTCAACGTTTGGAGCCCTTCCTTTCAACCAAAAACTGCACCAAAAAAATCTGCAACCTGAAAACCTACAACTCAAAACAGAGCACAAAATAACAGCAGCAAAGAGGTTGATCCGGCTTCCAAATGCTCAATCGAACACTCTCTAGAGGGGGAACACGCCAGGGGCTTGCTCTGATCCGTCTCTCGAGCGATGCTAGTCGCCGGAAGACTTGAAACGGTGGGAGGGAAGAAGGAAGGAAACATAATTAAAAATCTGAAAATGTTTTCAGCAAAACAGAGTTCCTTCTTCCAGCAATTGAGCACCAGAAAATCAGGGATTAATGGCTGTTCTCTCTTCCTATCACTCACCAAATCCCAGCCCTCTAATTCACCGGTGGAATGGAAAAGAAATTCTCCAAGGAAGAAGACCTCTCACAGGTTTGTTTCAGCCTCTCACACATGGTCACGTCTCACTATCGCTCACCATGGGATAGCAGGGATTAATAAGCTGCAGCAGCGGAAGAGAAATGGAAAGGCTGGGAGGCCAAACGACACCGGCGGCCAAAACACCAATTAAACAGCCATAATAAAAAAATAAATTAAGCAAGCCGTTTGGGAGGAGGAAAAGATGAACGCCCAGCCGGTGAGAAAAAAATTTAGCCAAATGATGCTAGGAATTCCATTCCAGCGATACACCGTGTAAACGGTCACCGGAAGGAAAAACCATCGGTTCAAACTAATTTAGGTTCAATCCTATTCAACCCAATGGTTCAAACTAATTGAACCGGTTCAAGCCCAAATAAATTTGGGTTCAATTGGTTCACAACCAATTGGAGGCTGAAACATGCTCTGAATCAGTTCAAAACTGATTCAGAAAAATCCTGGCGCAGTCCTGGTCAGCCCGGAACAATTTCCGGTTGACTCGGACAAGGGCAAGACAGGGAAAAGAGTGCTAAAAAAAATACCGTGACCATAAAACCGAGACGATTCCCAATCATAATCGGTATCCGGATCAGAGAGTTATCCTCTATGGCGTGTGACCTCATAGGTTCGAACCTAAACGGTAGCACTGGAACAATTCCAGTACTAGCACAGGAAACCATCTAGCAATGGGTCCCGGCATCCGAATAGGTCGAAGATGCGAGAGCATACTATCGAACCTCTGGCATATGGTTACTGTATAATTCATCCCTTTGACCTCTAAT
This sequence comes from Areca catechu, assembly GCA_021397845.1. Taxonomy (NCBI): domain Eukaryota; kingdom Viridiplantae; phylum Streptophyta; class Magnoliopsida; order Arecales; family Arecaceae; genus Areca; species Areca catechu. The sequence continues at coordinate 195,081,945 of CM038039.1, forward strand.
GCTCAAGACGACTGATATTGGGCTGCCAACCCAGACTGAGTCAGTCGACTATGTGTCTTAACCTCGCAAGCCCAGTGACTCTTCACTAGGGCTATGCCGGTCGAGGATTTGCTAAATTGAGATACTGCGAGACATTCAATCCAAACTGTTCGGACAGGTCAATTCCATCTTGGTCCATCACTGCTCCACAAGTACTTGCCTGTACCCAGAAACCTTCCATCACCGGATTAAAAATCCGGGTAGTCCGGCACCAAAGCACAGGGAGTTGCTTGCAAGCTACCGTGATGACCTCAGGTCAGAGGGACACATATACCCATATCCAATCGTGAGTATCCCTTTGGCATAAAGGGGCTTCACGGAGTCACGTTCAATGAGATATCATATATCCCACTTGCAGATCACATCAGTGTCACCACACTCATTTGGTTAAGAGGACAACCAAACGATGTGAACTGCAACAACCTATACTTGATATATTGCCATCCATTACAATATATCCTTTGGTTTTGAACAGGGTTTAAGGACCAGTCGATACATCCTCTCTGTATCGAAGTCAGTGTAGCCCTAAGGACTTCATCACATGGAAAGAGTTTATTTTTAGGGAAATACAATATGTGATGAGCTACCAAAAATAATAATTTATTAATTCATAAAATAAATACAAAACTCAGCACAACCTCCTACAACCCAGGCGATTGGCTTTGGGACACAATTCCCAACAACTCCCACTTATACTAAAGCCAATCAGAAGAGTATCTTATACCCATTTCCCATTTACAATAGTCGAACTCTTTGATTTAGAGGGCTTTAGTGAAGGGGTCGGCCAGATTTTCTTTTCCATCGATCTTCAGAAGATTGATGTCGCCTCGCTCCACGATTTCTCGTACGAGGTGGTAGTGCCGCAATATGTGCTTGGTGCGGTGATGAGCTTTAGGCTCCTTAGCTTGAGCAATGGCTCCAGTGCTGTCACAGTACACCGGAACAGGACCATCTAGGGAAGGTTCCACCCCTAGCTCTCCAAGGAACTTCCGCAACCATACAGCTTCCTTTGCTGCATCTGATGCTGCAATATATTCTGCTTCGCATACCGAGTCTGCAATAGTTGCCTGCTTGGAACTTTTCCAGCAAATCGCTCCTCCGTTCAGGGTAAATACAAACCCTGACACACTCTTGTTATCATCTCTATCTGACTGGAAACTGGAGTCAGAGTACCCCACAAGTTTCAAGTCAGGTTCTCCATAAATCAGCCATTGATCTTTAGTATTTCTTAAATACTTAAGGATGGTCTTAACCACCTTCCAATGCGCCTCACCTGGGTCAGACTGGTATCTACTCACTACTCCTAGTGAGTATGCCACGTCTGGCCTAGTACAAGTCATAGCATACATGATAGAGCCTACTGCAGAAGCATAAGGTACTCTACACATGCGCTCTCTTTCCTCAGGAGTTGTCGCACAATCCTTCTTGGAAAGAGTAATTCCAGAACTTATCGGAAGATAGCCTTTCTTGAAATTTTCATGCTGAACCGTTTCAGCACGATGTCAATGTACGTAGACTAGGACAGTCCCAAAAGCTTCTTAGATCTATCTCTATAGATCTTCATACCTAGTATGTAAGAAGCTTCACCCAAGTCCTTCATGGAGAACTGAGATGATAACCAGACCTTTATTCCTTGTAATGCTGTGACATCATTCCCTATTAAGAGAATGTCATCAACATACAGTACTAGGAATACAATCACTGAACCATTAACCCATTTATAGATGCACGGTTCTTCTCCGTTCTTAACGAAGCTGTACGATTTGATACACCTATCAAACCGTAAGTTCCAACTTCGAGACGCTTGCTTGAGTCCATAGATGGACCTCTGCAACTTGCATACTTTTGAATCATCTATGGATGTGAACCCTTCAGGCTGTATCATATACCCCTCCTCTTCCAGCTCCCCATTTAGGAAAGCGGTTCGGACATCCATCTGCCAGATCTCGTAATCAAAATATGCTGCCAAAGCAAGCATGATCCGAATAGGCTTGAGCATTGCCACAGGGGAGAATGTCTCGTCATAATCGATACCATATCGCTGACGATATCCCTTGGCAACCAGACGGGCTTTATAGGTTTCTACCTTCCCATCTGCGCCCCTTTTCCTCTTGAAGATCCATTTACACCTGATGGATTTTATTCCTTCAGGTGGATCAACCAATGTCCAAACATTGTTGATTTCCATGGACTCCATTTCGGATCGCATGGCTCCAAGCCATGCCTCAGAGTCAGATCTCTGAAGTGCATCCATATAGGTGATCGGATCCTCATTGTTCTCATCGAGCTCAATGGGATCATCGTCCCGGACCAAGAAACCGTAGTATCTGTCCGGCTGACGCGGTATTCTACCAGATCTCCTAATGGGTTCAGGGTGTGAGTCAATCATAGCAGGTTCCACGATGTCCTTAGAGTGTGCAGGTTCTTCTATTGGCTGAACTTCATCAAGTTCAATCTTAGAGGCTATAGTTCCTTCTCCAAGGAACTCCATTTCCAAAAAGATAGCTCTAAGAGCAACGAACACCTTTTGTTCATTCTCCAAATAGAAGAAATACCCTTTGGTTTCCTTAGGATAACCAATGAATAAACACCTGTCAGACTTAGGACCAAGTTTATCTGCGTTTAAACATTTTACGTAAGCCGGACAACCCCAGACCCGAAGTTGTGAGATTGAGGGTTTACGTCCATTCCACATCTCATACGGAGTGGAGACAACAGACTTACTTGGAACATTATTTAACAAGTAACAGGCTGTCTGAAGCGCATATCCCCAAAAGGATAGCGGCAGAGTTGCAAAGCCCATCATTGATCGAACCATGTCCAACAAGGTTCGATTCCTCCTTTCAGACACACTATTCAACTACGGTGGTCCTGGAGGAGTCCACTGAGAGAGAATTCCATTCTCATCAAGATATGTCAAAAATGCACTAGATAAGTATTCACCACCTCGATCAGATCGAAGGATTTTAATACTTTTTCCAGTTTGCTTTTCTACTTCATTACGGTATCGTTTGAACATTTCAAACGACTCAGACTTATGTCTCATTAGAAAGACATAACCGAACCTCGAAAAGTCGTCTGTAAATGTAATGAAATATTTGTATCCTCCTCTGGCATTAATTGTCATCGATCCACATACATCAGTATGTATTAGACTTAGGAGTTCTGTAACTCGTTCACCTTTTCCAGAAAAAGGTGACTTGGTCATTTTACCAAGTAAACAGGATTCACAAGTGGGCAGTGACTCAGAATCACTGACCTCGAGAAGTCCATCTCCTCGTATCTTATTTATCCTATTTTGGTTAATATGACCTAGTCTACAGTGCCAAAGATACAAATCGTTGACATTATCTAATCTTGGGCGTTTGCAAGAAGTGTACATTACATTAACAGGCCTTGATAGTACATATATGCCATTATTTAATCTAGCTTTCATTATAACACAATTATTCAAAATAATATTGCAAAAATCTCCTTTTATTGATAGTTCAAAACCATAACTGGCCAAAAGGACTACAGAGATTATGCTCATAATGAAACTAGGACAATAGTGACAGTCGACTAGTTCGACAGTACAAGACTCAAAGACAAGACGCAGGACTCCAACCGCCGGTACTGGAACACGATTTCCATTCCAGACGCTCAGAAACTGTTCTCCATCTTCAAATCTTCTACTAACTTGAAGTCCCTGTAATGAATTATAAACATGAATTGGACTACCAGTATCTAATACCCAGTTAGCAGTATCAACAATTGAGTAATTACAAGGTTTTATCATAAATACCTTGTACAGCAGACTTCTGATTTCTCGGCCTGTTAGGATCAAGGGATGCAATATAAAGAGGACAGTTCCTCTTCCAGTGTCCCTTCTTCTTGCAGTAGAAGCACTCTGCAGAAGACTGATCAGCCTTATACTTCCTAGTCTGACTAGGGCCAGGAGCATTATGCACCTTCTTTCCCTTTTTATTCATTTTCTTCTTCCCTTTCTTAAAGGGATGACGACCTCTACTTCCTCCCACTAAATTCACCACCCCCTTATTAAGTTGGTGGTCTTTCTCGAAAGTCTGCAGCAACCCCAAAAGACCATGGTAGTTTACTGCAGGCTTGTTCATTCTGTAATGATCAAGAAAGTCAAGATAGGAGGAGGGAAGAGAATTCAGGATCGCATCCTTGTCGAGCTTCTCGTGCAAGGGGCATCCGAGTTTATCCAGTTTTTTAATCAGCTCGATCATGTATAATACATGATCAGTGACTGAACCACCATTCGGCATCTTGGAGTTGTAGATGGCACAAGACACTTTGTACCATTCTACATCATCCGGGGTGCCGAAGGATTCCTTCAATTTTTGAAGGATTTCATTAGGTTGGGCCTCCTCGAATTTGCGACTGAACTCGTCGTTCATCACCGCTAACATAATGCACCGGATAGTAGTGCGATCAGAGACCCACTTCATATAAGCATCTCTGACCGCACTCCGTGCATTAGCGGGAGGGATTTTAGGTGCCGGATCCGTTATCACATATAGGATCCGTTCATGCTCCAAAACAATTCTTAATCTTCGATACCAACTATCGAAGTTATGACCCTTTAACTTCTCATTATCAAGAAGTGACCGGAGCGATAAATTTGAAGACATCTAAAAGAAAACAAGACCAAATTAGTGTATTGAATTAATAATTTAACCAAAAGACTTGGACTTTAGTCTAAAGGTTTTTCCCACTAATTTTTCAGATTGGTAGCCTCTAACTCCAATCCGTGAAAAACAACATCTTTTCAAATGGGTACTGAAATCCAATAGGCCTCGCATGAGCCCGACTATGGCCAGCTCACCCATACGAGCCTAATGGTAGGTTAGTAAACCAATTATTTCCCTAAACAATCTTCAGTATTTTATTTTATCCCAGAGAACTCCCCAATGGCCTAGGGGCCTCCTATTGCGGGTCTCTGGTTATGTCCAACCATTAAAATGACAAATCCAATGCTTCCAGCAAACTAAAGACCAAGCCCGACTATGGCCGGCCCACCTGGTCCCGTTAAGGAGGTTGCACTGAACCATCATCGATCAGATAGAAATTCCAGTCGCCGGATGTACACCCGTTCTATGAAACTGCCGATGCACACCAAGCTAGTGGACACATTTCTTTCCAACTTAATGGGAGGCTAAGACACTGTCAACTCTTTGACTTAGTCTTTTAAGGACCTAATAATTTTAGAGGAATTTTAGTTATGATAGAAGAAAAGACAAGGACATGGATCAACCTCCCACTGAATTAATTAGTTTTCAAGAGGGTTGAAATAAATCAACAAATGATCCATGGGCACCTAAAGATCAGTCAGACCGATCAACCTGGGTGACATGGGTTAACTCGAGTCATTGAGCTTTTCCAATCAGTTCTGGTTGACTCGACTAGCCAGGTAGGTGAGATCATGGGTGAGTATCCGCCATTAACCATCTTTCCTAGACACCAACCAAGTTGGCCAGGAAAAAGGTAGCCTCATACAACCATGATCACAGATGCCAAACCTACCTCGACACCAATCGGTTTACCAGACTCGATCAGATTAGCCTAAAGACTCGGGCGTCCACTGAGCCACTAATTGGATCCATTTTAGATGAACGAATCAACTATTCTAACTATTAGATAGTTCTAAAGAAAGACCTTAATCAACTTTTGATTAATCTTATTTTATCCGGTTCAACTAAACCTAGGTCTAACCCAGTTAAGGACCCAATTAGATAACTAACCCAATTAACCCAAAATGGCTTATGCGAGTGTTTTAGATTTCATAAACCTAAAAGATTTTAATAAGCCAAAGATTTAATTAAAACAATTTTTAATTAAGTCACAATGTAAAACATTTTTACATAACCAAAAATCATGCATCATATCTAGATTATTCTTTTATAAACATTACATAGTCCAATAGAAAATAACTGACATGCCAATCAAGTATTTGAATTAAAATAATTTTAATTCCAAGATTTCCTTAAAGGATCCTTCTGAAGAGGCCAACATAGACGAACCGCATCGTGTCAAAGACACACGGTCATGGTGAAGGTCTCAACTAGGTTCCTAAAAGTACTCTCAAATCATACTTTATGATTTACAATACCAAAGATTAAACATTTCAATCAACTATACATGCAATCAAGAAATGCTACAATAGAACCTGGGTGCTCTGATACCACTGAAAGATAATGACCGCGGTTGCAGGTGCCTACGCTAAGCAGGCAAAGCAGGGAGCAGGTATGAATTTTAAAAAATTTTAAAATCACAGCGGAAATTACTTGCTCCGCACTGGATCTAACAAATTTCGGATGCATGTATAGGCAATACTAGGCATGTACAAGAGCATGTAATATTTATAAACAGTTAAAAAACCTAGATCTATACATGCATGAAAAATAAAAGTAGAAACTATACCTTATTCCTGCCTGGAATAGCCTTGGTATAAAGCTGGAATTGCTTGGATAACAGGAATAACTTTATTCTTGTTGTCTTCTACTTCAAGCACGTTGAACGGGTCTCTTCTTTTCTCCAAAAGCTGCTGCAAAACAAAATGGAATTTGCCAACTATTCGATCTCCCTTCCAGCACCAAAAGCAAGGGAACTAGTTGGTTGGTCTTCCTTCAAAGGGGAGATAATTATTCAATGTTTGGAGCCCTTCCTTTCAACCAAAAACTGCACCAAAAAAATCTGCAACCTGAAAACCTGCAACTCAAAACAGAGCACAAAATAACAGCAGCAAAGAGGTTGATCCGGCTTCCAAATGCTCAATCGAACACTCTCTAGAGGGGGAACACGCCAGGGGCTTGCTCTGATCCGTCTCTCGGACGATGCTAGTCACCAGAAGACTTGAAACGGTGGGAGGGAAGAAGGAAGGAAATAGAATTAAAAATCTGAAAATGTTTTCAGCAAAACAGAGTTCCTTCTTCTAGCAATTGAGCACCAGAAAATCAGGGATTAATGGCTGTTCTCTCTTCCTATCACTCACCAAATCCCAGCCCTCTAATTCACCGGTGGAATGGAAAAGAAATTCTCCAAGGAAGAAGACCTCTCACAGGTTTGTTTCAGCCTCTCACACACAGTCACGTCTCACTATCGCTCACCATGGGACAGCAGGGATTAATAAGCTGCAGCAGTGGAAGAGAAATGGAAAGGCTGGGAGGCCAAACGACGCCGGCGGCTAAAACACCAATTAAACAGCCATAATAAAAAAATAAATTAAGCAAGCCGTTTGGGAGGAGGAAAAGATGAACGCCCAGCCAGTGAGAAAAAAATTCAGCCAAATGATGCTAGGAATTCCATTCCAGCGATACACCGTGTAAACGGTCACTGGAAGGAAAAAACCATCGGTTCAAACTAATTTAGGTTCAATCCTATTAAACCCAATGGTTCAAACTAATTGAACCGGTTCAAGCCCAAATAAATTTGGGTTCAATTGGTTCACAACCAATTGGAGGCTGAAACATGCTCCGAATTAGTTCAAAACTGATTCAGAAAAATCCTGGCGCAGTCCTGGTCAGCCCGGAACAATTTCTGGTTGACTCAGACAAGGGCAAGACGGGGAAAAGAGTGCTCAAAAAAATATCGTGACCATAAAATCGAGACGATTCCCAATCGTAATCGGTATCCGGATCAGAGAGTTATCCTTTGTGGCGTGTGACCTCATAGGTTCGAACCTAAATGGTAGCACTGGAACAATTCCAGTACTAGCACAGGAAACCATCTAGCAATGGGTCACGGCGTCTGGATAGGTCGAAGATGCAGGAGCATACTATCGAACCTCTGGCATATGGTTACTGTATAATTCATCCCTTTGACCTCTAATGCTCAAGATGACTGATATTGGGCTGCCAACCTAGACTGAGCCAGTCGACTACGTGTCTCAACCTCGCAAGCCCAGTGACTCTTCACTAGGGCTACCCCGACCAAGGATTTGCTAAATTGAGATACTGCGAGACATTCAATTCAAACTGTTGGACAGGTCAATTCCATCTTGGTCCATCACTGCTCCACAAGTACTTGCCTGTACCCAGAAATCTTTCATCACCGGATTAAAAATCTGGGTAGTCCGGCACCAAAGCACAAGGAGTTGCTTGCAAGCTACCGTGATGACCTCAGGTCAGAGGGATACATATACCCATATCCAATCGTGAGTATCCCTTTGGCATAAAGGGGCTTCACGGAGTCACGTTCAATGAGATATCATTATCCTACTTGCAGATCACATCAGTGTCACCACACTCATTTGGTCAAGAGCACAACCAAACAATGTGAACTGCAACAACCTATACTTGATATATTGCCGTCTAGTATAATATATCCTTTGGTTGTGAACAGGGTTTAAGGACCAGTCGACACATCCTCTCTGTATCGAAGTCAGTATAGCCCTAAGGACTTCATCACATGGAAAGAGTTCATTTTTAGGAAATTACAATATGTGATGAACTGCCAAAAATAATAATTTATTAATTCATAAAATAAATACAAAACTCAGCACAACCTCCTACAACCCAGGCGATTGTCTTTGGGACACAATTGCCAATAGTAAGGTCCTTAAGATCATCATAGACCGTGGGAGTTGTGTCAATGCCATCTCTGCTAGTACAGTCAAATCTTTAGGATTGACCACAGTTCCCCATCCTAGTCCTTACAAAGTTTCTTGGATAGATTCCACCTCCATCCAGTTCAAGTCTAGGTGCCAAATCTTAGTTAGACTACAAACCTATGAGAAAAATATTTGGTGTGATGTCATCCCCATGGAAGTAAGTAGTACCATTTTAGGTTGACCTTGGCTTTTTGATCATAATACAACCTTATTTGGTCGAACCAATAGTTGTGCTTTTAGCCACCATGGGAATAAGTTTGTTATCCACCCAACTCCACCTAAAGACCCAGTTAAGAGAGGTCCTAGTAGCCTTAAGGATAAGAAACCTGGAGTTAACCTGATTAAGGCTAAGGAGTTAGAGAGAGATTGCTGAGGGTAACCCTATTTAGATCTTGACCACCAAAGAAATACATGAGCCGACCCAAAAGGAACACCCTCCAGAAGTTGTTGAGGCTCTCAAAGAATTTGAGGATGTCTTCCCTGATGATTTACCTGATCAATTACCATCCCTTAGAGACATCCAACATGTAATAGATCTAGTTCCAGGAGCCACTTTACCAAACCTTCCTCACTATAGAAGAACCCCAGTGAGCATCAAGAATTACAAAAACAAGTGGGAGAGTTGCTTAGGAAGGGTTTCATTAGGGAGAGCTTGAGTCCTTGTGCAGTCCCTGCTCTACTGACCCCTAAGAAAGATGGTACCTGGATGGTATGTGTAGATAGTAGAGCCATCAACAAGGTAACTGTGAAGTATAGGTTTCCCATCCCCTGATTGGACGACATGTTAGACATGATGGCTGGTGCTAAAGTTTTCTCAAAGATAGACCTTAAGAGTGGCTATCATCAGGTTAGGATTAGACCTGGGGATGAGTGAAAGACTGCATTCAAGACTAAGGATGGCCTATTTGAGTGGGTTATAATGCCTTTCAGACTTTCTAATGCACTAAGTATATTTATAAGGATTATAATCCAAGTCTTGAAAGAATATACTAGAAAATTTGTTGTGGTCTACTTTGATGACATCTTGATTTATAGTAGGACTAAAAAGGACCACCTTAGTCATCTGAGATTAGTATGCCAAATCCTTAGGGAGAATAGCCTCTATGCCAATTTTAAGAAATGTGAGTTCATGACATATAGGGTTATCTTCTTAGGTTTTGTTGTCACCCCTGAAGGAGTTTTTGCAAATCCTAAAAAGGTTAGGGCAATTGCAGAGTGGCCTATACCTACTAGTGTCCATGATATGCGTAGTTTCCATGGCCTAGCAACCTTTTACAGGAGATTTATTAGGAATTTTAGTATAGTCGTCGCACCTATAACTGATTGCATTAGGAATGGTACTTTTGAGTGGACCAAACAGTTGATTAGGCCTTCCTAGAGCTTAAAGATAAGATGACCCATGCACCCATTCTTAGATTACTTGATTTCATAAAGGTGTTTGAGGTCGCTTGCGATACCATGGGAGTAGGAATAGGTGGAGTACTGAGTTAAGAAAATCACCCTATAGCCTTCTTCAGTGAGAAGCTGAATGAGGCTAAACTTAAGTACTCTACTTATGACAAGAAATTTTAAGCAGTAGTACAGGCCCTTAGATATTGGAGACATTACTTACTACCGCAGGAGTTTATCTTATTTTCTGACCATGAGGCACTCCGGTTCCTAAACTCCAAAAGAAACTTAACCCATGGTACGGTAAATGGATCGAGTACATTCAAGCCTGCACCTTTGTCCTGAAATACCGTGCCAGAACAGACAATAAGATGGCAGACACCCTTAGCCGTAGGTCTTTGCTGTTAGGATCAGTCATCACCCAAGTCATAGGGTTTGATAGGTTAAAGGATGAATATGAAACCTGCCCAGACTTTGGAGACATTTACTAGACCCTCAAGCTAGGACCATCCAGTACCCATAGTGAGTATACCATTCAGGATCACTACCTTTTCCAAAATAATCGACTCTGTATACCTAGAACTTTCCTTAGAGAATTCTTGATTTGGGAGACCCATGCTGGAGGTTTAGCTGGTCACTTTGGTAGGAATAAGACCATCTTAGAAATTGAAGACCAGTTCTTTTGGCCAGGTTTGAAAAGGCATGTTGCTCAGATTGTAGCCAGGTGTAGAACTTGTGCTGTTGCAAAGCAGCAGAAGCAAAACACTGGTCTCTACACACCTTTACTAGTGTCTGATCGCCCTTGGCAGGACCTAAGTATGGACTTCATGTTAGGATTGTAAGTAAACGAAGCAGGTGGTTTGACAAGATCCTACACTAGGCATGCAAACATCTGCAGGAGCAGATTGGATTTTAAAACAATTTTTAAAATTCACGTAGCGGAAATCTGCTCCGCCAGGAACTAATCTAAATCTAGTTGCATTTAGGCATATATAAACATATAAAATATTTATAAAATATTAAACAATTTAATCTATCCATGCATGATTAAAAATAATTTTCCATACCTTTTATTCTGCCTGGAATAACTCTGGAATAAACCTAGAATAGATTGGAATAACTGGAATAAAGTTATTCCAGTCATCTTCCTCCTTGGAACTCTGTTTTTGGCTTGCAAAACGTCATCGGAACACCTCCTTCCGGATCTCTATTTGCTCCCAAATTTGAGCAGCAGCAACTTGGACAAGTCTTCTTCGATTTGCCACCGATTACTACAACCAAATGTAAGCTAAAAAATTAAAATAAATCACCAAAGTCTGCTGCCAGATTTCTGCTGCAGAACAGGGCAGCAGACTTTGGCCTTCGTTTTGGAGCAGCTGGAGCGATCCCGGTCCACGTGGTTTGCTCCTAGGAGTAGAAGGATACTCCCTCTAGAGGGAAGACATGCCCGGGGCTCTCGGATCCACCTTCATGCACGGTGCTAGCTGCTGGAAGAGGGCTTCACGGTCACAAAATTTCTGCAGCTGGGCAGAACTTGAGCACTTGAAAATAATGGGATTTATAGCTTTTTTCTCTCCCTCTAAAGCTCCTAAACCCAGCCTCAAAACTCTCTCCTTAAGCCTCTCAAAGAAGAAGGAGTTTTTGTTTCTTATTCTTGGTTCTCACACAGTGGGAAAAACTCAATTCACGGTGAAACCTCTCGTTGAAACTCAACCAAACAAACAGGGGAGGGCTTGGTGTTTATAAAGGCTGCTGGGAGAGGGAGGTGGAGCGACGGAAGGCCAAGAGGTAGCTGGTTGCAATTAACCCAATTAATCAGCCTTTAATCCATTAAACAGGGGATTAAGGTCTTCAAAACTAGCGGGTTGGAGCTCGGGAGTTTCGGTCGTTTGGTCTTTCCAACGTTTGGAAATTTTCTCCCAGCATTTGGACTTCCTTTCCATTCGTTTGGCCTTCCACAAAACACCGTGTGAAACGGCCACGGGAGAAAAACCATGGAGCCAAAACCGGTCCATGGCAAATATGGTTCAAACCATTTAAACCAACCCATTTTGGTTCAATCCCATTAAACCAAACGGTTGAACCTGGTTCAAGGAATAAAATTGGTTCACAACCAATTGGAGGCCGAAACGAACTCCGAATCAGTTCAAAACTGATTCAGAAAAATCTTGGCGCAGTGCTGGTCAGCCCGGAACAATTTTCGGTTGACACAAACAAGGGCAAGATGGGGAAAAGAGTGCTAAAAAATAATGTGACCATAAAATCGAGATGATTCCCAATCGTAATCGGTATCCGGATCAGAGAGTTATCCTCTGTGGCGTGTGACCTCATAGGTTCGAACCTAAATGGTAGCACTAGAACAATTTTAGTACCAGCACAGGAAACCATCTAGCAATGGGTCCCGGCGTCCGGATAGGTCGAAGATGCGGGAGCAAACTATCGAACCTCTGGCATATGGTTACCGTATAATTCATCCCTTTGACCTCTAATGCTCAGGACGACTGAGATTGGGCTACCAACCCAGACAGAGTCAGTCGACTACGTGTCTCAACCTCGCAAGCCCAGTGACTCTTCACTAGGACTACCCCGGCCGAGGATTTGCTAAATTGAGAACTGCGAGACATTCAATCCAAACTGTTTGGATAGGTCAATTCCATCTTGGTCCATCACTGCTCCATAAGTACTTGCCTGTACCCAGAAACCTTCCATCACCGGATTAAAAATCCGGGTAGTCAGGCACCAAAGCACAGGGAGTTGCTTGCAAGCTACCGTGATGACCTCAGGTCAGAGGGACACATATACCCATATCCAATCATGAGTATCCCTTTGGCAGAAAGGGGCTGCACGGAGTCACGTTCAATAAGATATCACATATCCCACTTGCAGATCACATCAGTGTTACCACACTCATTTGGTCAAGAGGACAACCAAATGATGTGAACTACAATAACCTATACTTGATATATTTCCGTCCAGTAAAATATATCCTTTGGTTGTGAACAGGGTTTAAGGACCACTCGATACATCCTCTCTGTATCGAAGTCAGTGTAGTCCTAAGGACTTCATCACATTGAAAGAGTTCATTTCAGGGAAATTAAGTATGTGATGAGCTGCCAAATATATTATTTTATTAATTCATAAAATGAGTACAATACTTAGCACAACCGCCTACAACCCAAGTGATTGGCTTTGGGACACTATTCCCAACAAGGATTATCTAAGACCCAGAAGAGACATGATTTTATCTTTGTAGTGGTCAATAGGTTCTCTAAGATGGCTCACTTCATCCCATGTTTCCAAACCTTTGATGCGTCTAGAGTAGCCAAGCTTTTCTTAGACAACGTGGTTAGACTCTATGGCCTACCCAAGACCGTCATATCTGATAGGGATGTTAGGTTCACCAGTTATTTATCGGAAATCCTATGGCACCTATTATGGACCAAGCTTAAGTTTTCTATAGCCTACAACCCAAACAGATGGCCAAACCGAAGTGGTGAACCGTAGTTTAGGAAACCTCCTTAGATGCTTGGTAGGTAAACACATTAGAACTTGGGATCTATTATTGCCTAGAGAAGAGTTCGCCTACAATAGCTCAGTGAATAGGGCAACGGGCAAGAGTCCTTTTGAGATAGTCCATAGGTACAAGCCTAATCGCCCCATTGACCTGATTCCTTTACCTGTTCATGCACGAGTCTCAAAGTCTGCAGAATCATTCGCACAGCATATTAGAGACTTGCATAAAGACATTAGCCAAAAAATAAATCTAAGTAATGAAACATATATGAAAATGGCTAATTCCCGAAGAAGGGCCAAGGAATTTGATATAAGGGATTCTATCATTATTAGGCTTAGGCCTGAGCGATTCCCAAACAGAATTATTAAGAAGCTTCATGCTCGCAGAGCCAGACCTTTTAAAGTGATAGAGAGGGTTGGACCAAATGCCTATGTGTTAGATTTGCCTTCGGATTTGGGCATCAGTTCTACCTTCAATATCGCAGACCTGGTAGAGTACAGGGAACGGTAGCGATACCCAGTAAGGCCTTTGGACCTATTCCTTTCATTGAGAGTGACCTTAGCCCAGAGTGTCCACCAATAAATTGGCCTAAGAAAGGAGAATAGATCAAGCATATCCTGGACGATCAAGCCATCATGACCCTAGGTCGCGGCTATCAAGGCTACCTAGTCCGATGGTAAGGCCGGCCAGAGTCAAACGATTCATGGATTTCTTGAGAGGACTTACAGCGCCTCAATCTAGACCTCCTCGAGAGATATGTGAGCCAGCCTGATCTTCACTCGACAGGGTTGAGTTCCTCCCCTCTGGAAGAATTGGTGCAGACACCAAAGGCACCAGAATAAGACAGAGGCTTCTCAACCCTCTGTGGATTAATTAGTAGCATCTAAGTCCATTTGTAATAAAGGCTTAGTTCATATGAGTTATTTTTTTTTATTACTTGAGTCATGTACTAGTCAGCTCATGTTGAGCTGGTCATCTTTCGAAGTTTAGTACATGTCAGTCCTAGTACAAGTGAAGATATGCCAGTCCAAGCACAAGTGAAGACCAACCAGTCCAAGGGAAGTCCAACCCAACTAGAAGTTTTGAAGACCATGGAAGGCCTAGGAGAAGAAAATTAGAAGCCTGGAAGATAAATTCAAAACCTGAAGCCCTGGACCGCAGCTTGAAGCATATTGGGCCAATTAGGGCCCAGGAAGAGAACCAAGGGGTGCCAAGCTTATGGTCACCTCCCCCTTGGTCAGCTACTTAGAGTCACCCCTCTTGGCCGACCAAGGCAATGAGAGAGGGATTAAATCAAGGAATTTTTCTACCTAGCCTACCATGTTTTCTAGCTAGAGTTTGATTTGGATTAGAATTCCTATATAAAGTCTTTTTCAACCTTACTTGGGGGCCAAGTCTAAGAGTCTATTTAAGAGACTCTAATCTCTTGTATCAAGACACATTTTATCATGAAATAATATTGAATTTCTCCAATTGTTGTGTGCTACCTGTTGTGTGCTTAAAGGGATTCTGTGTGAGCCCTTCTTCTTCCTAGTGCCCTACGCCTGCCTCCAACCTCCATTTGCCACTCCAAGCCCTAGCCGCCCTCCTCAAATCCCATCTTCCCTTTACTGGTTTTTCAATTAACTCTCCACCTGTGCTTTGTTTTTTCATCCTAGAATGGCTGTTTGCAGGTCCCTCGACTCTGACAAATCCAATGACTCTAGCCGGGCCGCAATCGGATCATCGAGCAGAAAGCCAGGAATCTGTGGGACTCTAGCTTGATTTTCCAGGCTGCATCCAGGAGTGAGAGCGACCTCTTCGTATATGATCTACACCAGGCACATCTACCATTGCTAGGTACACCCCTCTGCCTGCCAAATGCTTTATTGCAGATGAACTGGCCCAACCAAGACTTCTCAGCCTCGGCGGTCCTCTTTCCATTGCTTTTTAGATCCTGTTATGCATGCTTTTAGCTTCTTATTTTCATATAGAACTCTTTATATCGTTCATTGGTCTGATCTTCAGGATTCAAATATCTAAAAACGCAAAACAAATATTCTGCATGCATATCTAGTTTCGCATTACTAATCCATACTTTGAGGTTGAACCTAGGAGAGCCCATCGTTTTGACCCAGTTCTAGAGGTTCACCCAAGGAGACCCAATCAGAATTTCATAGACCTGGAAGACAGCGCCTATAGAAAGATTAGACTTGATGCGCCCATTTTTGATGGCTGTCTTGACCCAAAGGTTTATATAGATTGGGAGGGAGAAGTTGACCAATATTTTGAGTGGTACGATATGTTTAAGGAACATAAGTTTAGATTTGCCAAGCTTAAGCTAGTCTGCCAGGCTAGGTTATATTGGACTACTGTTGAAAGAACACTTAGGCTAGGAGGCCATGAACCCATAGTCACCTGGAGGGCCATGAAGGCCAAGCTTAGAGGGAAATACGTTCCAACCTCATATCGCCAGGGTTTGTTGGATCAATGGCAAAGATTGAGTCAGGGTAGCAAGAGTGTAGATGAGTATATCGTGAAATTTGATGAGTATTCCATGCGATGTAACTTAGATGAAGATGAAGATGTTGTCCTATCTAGGTTTAGGGCTGGCCTTAGGGATGAGATTAAGAGGGAGCTTTACCTGAGAGAGGTCAGAGACATAGAGTAGGCCTACCAGATTGCTAGGAATGTTGAGCATTTCCAGAGAGGGCCCATCTTTCATAAACCTGAGCCCATTAGAAATCCTAGCCCATACTCAGGATCTAATCAAGCCTACCCTAGTCGACCTGACCCAAATTGACCCAACTTGAGTCAGCCCAGTCTAAGTAACCTTGACCCGAGTCGACCTCAACATAGTACCTCCATGACCCATAGAGAAGATAAAGGCAAAGCTGTAGAGGGTTAGAGGGAACTCATCTCCCAGAAGGTGTGCTATAGGTGCCATAAACTAGGTCACTTTGCTAGCTAGTGTCCATCCAGAGCCCTACACATAGGTGAGCTAGGTGAGGATGAGCTTGAGTTCATAGTTGAGCATGAGGGAGAAGTTTATGAAGCTAATGAACAATTGATAAATGAGTATAAGGGAGAGGAGGAAGTACCTGAGTTTGAAAACCTGTTAGGAGTGGTTAGGTGCATCTTGACCCAAACCCAAATTAAGGAAGACTAGCGTAGGACCAATATCCTACAAACCTTTGTTAAGATAGGAGGTAAGGTGTTCAAGATCATAATAGATAGTGGGAGTTGTGTCAATGCCATCTCTGCTAATACAGTGAAATTTTTATGATTGACCCTAGTTCCCCATCCTAGCCCCTATAAGGTTTCTTGGATAGATTCCACCTCCATCCCAATCAAATCTAGATGCCAAATCCTGATCAAATTGTAAACATATGAGGAGAAGATTTGGTGTAATGTCCTTCCCATGGGAGTTAGTAATATTATCCTAGGTCGACCATGGCTTTATAATCATGATGCAATCTTGTTTGGTCGAACAATACCTGTACATTTAGTCACCATAGGGAGAAGTTTGTGATCCACCTGACTCAACCTAAAGACCCATTTAGGAGAATTTCTAGTAGCCTTAAGGAAAAGAAAACATGAGTTAATTTAATTAAGGCTAAGGAATTAGAAAAAACCCCCTGAGCCCATTGATATTGAAGAGTTGAGTCCAGTAGAAGAGAAGCTAGAGAGTGAACCCCTTGAGGAATCAAAGGAAAAGGATCCTGAACCCACTGCAAAATTTAAAGAAGTGACTGAGACATGATTAAACATAATAGAGGGTTCAAGAGAGTTGTCTATAAAGGAGGTCCAGAAACAAATCCCTAAGAAACAATCCCAGGAGGTAGACATTAGTTTATGAGACTTTCTTCCCAAAGACCTTCCTGATGACCTTCCAATTGGTGCTGAGCTTGATAAGTCCATAAACCCAGTTCAACTGTCCACACCTGTACTGAACACCACACAACATATGCATCAGGATAATAGCTATAAGAGTAATTTAAGTAATGAAACATCTAACAAACTGGCTAATTTCTGAATAAGAGCCAATGGATTCAATGTAGGGAATTCTATCTTGGTTAGGCTTAGGCCTAAAAAGAAGTTTCATGCTCGTAGAGCTAGATCCTTACAAGTGTAGAGAAGGTAGGACCCCATGTGCACGATTTGCCCTTGGAGTTTGGCTTTAGCTCTACCTTCAATACCTCAGACTTGATTGAGTCTAGGGAATCGGCAGCGATTCCTAGTAAGGCATTTGAACCTACCCCATCCATTGAGAGTGAGCCTGACCCTGAGTGTCCACCTATAATTTGGCCTAAGAGAGGAATATGAATTGAGCGTGTCCTAGACGATCGAGCTTCCATGACCTAGGATAGTGATTTTCAATGCCACCTGGTATGTTGGCAAGGTCTACCAGGACCCGATGCTTCATGGGATACTCGAGAGGACTTGCTGCGCCTCCACTCAGACCTTCTTGAAAGGCACCAAGTTCAGTGTGACCCTTACTCGATGGGGTCGAGTTCCTTCCATCCCGGAAAAATTGATGGGGACATCAGAGGCCCCAGACTTTGGTAGAGGCATTTCAACCCTCTGTGGTTATCAAATTAGAGTTTAGGATGTGAGTCCAAGTTTTGTTCAATTTGTAATTAGAGTTTAGTCAATTTGAGTGAGTTCATTTGAGTTTGGTGAGTAAGTCCATTGGAGTCCTGTCCACACTTGAAACCTGTATTTAGAATGCCAAGTCAGTTAAGTCAGGTCAAGTTTTGAGTCCTGTAAGTTTTGAAGTTTATCAATCAAGTTAGCTTATGTTGAGCTAGTCATTTTCTGAGTCTAGTAAATTTTATAGTGAGTCCGGTCAAATTTTGCAAGTAGAAGACTCAAGATAATCGAAGATCCAGCCAGCTTAAAGTCATGGAGCCATACTTAAAGACCATGAAAGATCCAGCAAGAGAATTTGAAGGCCTTGGAACCCTGGACCATAACTTGGAGCATGCTGGGCCACCTAAGGGCCATGAGGAGCATCAAGAGGGGCGCCAACCCTTATGGTCACCCCCCCTTGGTTGGCCTCCCTTAGAGTCACCCCTCTTTGGCCGACCAAGAGAAGAAGAGGGAGAGAGAGAGGCTCAGTCAAAAGTGGAGAGCCCTAGTCTATATCTTTGTATGGGTTTAGGACTAATATAATTTCTCATGAATACCCTTACTTGAGCCCCAAGTTTGTAAGCCTATTTAAAGGCCTCCCCTCCTCATGTAATTTCAGAATATTGATGAATTAAATTTGAGTTTTCTCTCTTTGCTGTGTGCCCTTGCTGTGTGCGAGCTGTGTGCGAGTTCTTCTTGTTCCTGCACCCTGCCTCCATCTACAATATTAAAACCCTAGCCGTCCCTTCCTTCTAACCCTTGGTCGCTATCATCCAAGAGCCTTTCTTTTCCTTTCTTTCAATTATTCAGTCTTCACATTCTTAGTTTTCTAACCCATATGGTGATTTGTAGGTCCCTCAATTCCCACGAGTCCGAGGATACCTTCTGATCAACCATCGGATCACCGAGCAGAAAGCCGCGAATTTGCAGGGTTAGAAGCTTGTTCTTCTAGGCCGCATCCGAGAGTGTGAGCGATCTTTACATGGAACGATCTTTAGCAAGCAGTTCTATCATTGCCAGGTACACCCCCTTGATTCGTCAGTAGCGGTATTGTAGGAAAGCTAGCCTAACCAGGGTTTTTCAACCTTGGCGATCCTGCTTATCTATTATTTTAGGATTTATTTCTGCATGCATGACTTCCAAATCCTATTTCTGCATGCATGACTTCCAAAATTTTCATAGAATTCTATACTTTGAATCTTGGCTTGAAATTCGAGATCTAAAACCTTAACTTCATGCTTAATCACGAAAAAATACTTTGTATGCATAAATCATCTCGCATCACAAGTCATTTATTTAATCCTTTTGATATAACTATTGATGGGGTTCCAGCCGTCATCCAGGTATTTTTTCACATTTTTTTTAATTTTCTCGCATTTTTTTTATTTTCCTATTCCCGCTATTCCACCTATCGCCGCTATTCTGGTTTTATTCTTGGTTTATCCCCGAGTTATCCCAGCCTTATTCCATCTCCTCCATCCTTCTCCCGTGATTTTTTTAAAACTCCCAAACCCTAGCCGCCGCCCCCTCTAGCCCCAGATCCAGGCCGCCCGACCCCCGATCGCCCCCGCTGGACCGCCGTCGATGCTCGTCGGCCCCCGCCCTCGCCGAAAAAGCCATCGCCGCTGCCCACGCACATGGAAGACGAACGGCCATGGGAAGACCAACCATCGCCCACGTCCCATGGTCGCCGCCACCGCCTGCCACCGGGCCCCGCTGGCTCATGCCCAGCCATCGGAGGGCCCCCGCCGGTGCCCTTGGGCCCTAAGACCATGGGAAGCCCAAACGGCACGGCCATGCTTGTCGTGCCGCCCCTGCACTGCCGCCCGTCGTTGTCGCCTGCCGTCGCCACCTGCCTGTCCACCGGCCACCATCCCGCCATCCCTGGCCTCCCCCGCCATCCACCGGCCACACCGGTGCCCAGGAGGTCTCCCACAACCATGGGAGACCAAACGGCACGCCCAGTGTGCCGTGCCATTCCCTGTGCCGCCTTGCCTGCGGCCCGCCACCAGCCGTCCACCGCTCGCCGTCCACTGGCCCCGTCCATCGCCTGCTTCCCGGTCGCTGGTCATGTGCTTCGTCGGGAGATCGATCCTCCGCACGGCCGTAAGTGAGTTTGCACGAATTTCAAAGCAATCTAATTTTCAGAGCAGCATTCTTTCTGAAGCATATCATCAAGCTGACATGCTTTTCAGAGCATATCAGCACTACTTTTGATGCAACATGAATTTTGATGTAATTTATTTTCCTTTTTTAGTTTTCTTAGAGGCTAAGAAACTGAGGGTTTTGGTTTTTCTATATAAAGGCCCCCTCTCCCCCTATAATAATCAAATGATTTGATATAAATTTTTGGGTTCTTCATTGGTTCTGATTCTGGTTATGGGCTGAGGCCCGTTTGTCTTCGTTCCCTACTGTATGGATAATGGGTTCGTTGGGGGGTGTGAGAGTCCTACTTTGTGGATGATGGGTTCGAGCACCCTAGTTATCCCCTATCTCTCTTCTTTATCCCCTCGTGTCCTTGGAGAGTCACCCTAGCGGCCTCTATGAGAGCCCTACTATATGGATGATGGGCTCGATGAGAGCTCAGGGTAGCTGGTGCTTTGATCCCTCGGGAGGGTAGCTATGTGCTTTAATCCCTCGGGAAGATAGCTTTATGCTTTGACCCCTGACTTTCTGTGTGCGTCTCCCCGTTACAGTGAGTCCCAAGGCCATGAGTTCCAGTTCCCAGTCCCCCATCTCCATCCTTCCTTCGCCACCTCCACCAAGAAAATTAAAAACAAAAGAGATCAGCTACTTTAGGGTTTTAGTTTCAGTGTCACCATAGTCCCGGGAGGCTTCTTAGCCCTCTCACGGTCCTAGTTTGTTTAG
The DNA here is from genome assembly GCA_021397845.1 of Areca catechu. Taxonomy (NCBI): domain Eukaryota; kingdom Viridiplantae; phylum Streptophyta; class Magnoliopsida; order Arecales; family Arecaceae; genus Areca; species Areca catechu. Next base: position 195,102,980 of record CM038039.1, read on the forward strand.
TTATTTTCCTCTCTCAAATAATCCAGGGTTACATCGATTTTCGTCCAGCATCAATTTTGGTATTAGAGCGAGTTGTGGATTAGGGTGTACTCCATTTTTCGAACTCGACGGAGTTGAGTTCTTCATGGTCGAGGAGAATGATGGGGATCCAGCCATCGCCGGGTATTTTTTCCCATTTTTTTTAATTTTCTCACATTTTTTTATTTTCCTATCCCGTTATTCCACCTATCCCCGCTATTCTGGTTTTATTCTTGGTTTATCCCCGAGTTATCCCAGCCTTATTCCATCTCCTCCATCCTTCTCCCGTGATTTTTTTAAAACTCCTGAACCCTAGCCGTCGCCCCCTTTGCCCTAGATTCGGGCTGCCCGACCCCCGGCCGCCCCCGCCGGACCGTCGTCGACACTCGCCGGCCCCCGCCCTCATGGAGAAGCCGCCGCCCATGCCCATGGAAGATGAACGGCCGTGGGAAGACCAACCGTCGCCCACGTCCCACGGTCGCCGCCGTCGCCTGCCACCGTCGGCCGCCCGCCTGCCGCCCGTCGGCTCATGCCTGGCCATCGGAGGGCCCCCGCCGGTGCCCTTGGGCCCCATGATCGTGAGAACCCCAAACGGCATGGCCATGCGTGCCGTGTCACCCTGCATAGCCGCCCGCCATTGTCGCCTACCATCATCGCCCGCCTGTCCGCTGGCCACCATCCCACCGTCCCCGGCCTCCCCCGCCGTCCACAGGCCCGTCGATGCCCAGGAGGTCTCCCACGACCGTGGGAGACCAAACAGCATGCCCAGCATGCCGTGCCATTCCCTGTGCCACCTCGCTTGCAGCCCGCCGCCAGCCGTTCGTCGCTCGCCATCCGCCGGCCCCGTCCGCCACCTCCTTCCCGGTCGCCGGCTATGTGCTTCGTCGAGAGATCGATCCTCCGCACGACCGTGAGTTGGAGTTTGCATGGATTTCAGAGCAGTCCAGTTTTCAGAGCAGTATGCTTTCTGGAGTAGATTATTAAGCTGACACGCTTCTCAGAGCAAATCAGCACCACTTTTGATGCAACACAAATTTTGATGTAATTTATTTTCTTTCTTTAGTTTTCTTAGAGGCTAAGAAACTGAGGGTTTTGGTTTTTCTATATAAAGGCCCCCTCTCCCCCTATAATAATGAAATGATTTGATATAAATTTTTTGATTCTTCATTGGTTCCGGTTATGGTTCTGGGTTGAGGCACGTTTGCCTTCGTTCCCTACTATGTGGATAATGGGTTCGTTGGGGGGTGTGAGAGTCCTACTTTGTAGATGATGGGTTCGAGCACCCTAGTTATCCCCTATCTCATCTTCTTTATCCCCTCGTGTCCTTTGAGAGTCACCCTAGCGGTCTCTATGAGAGCCCTACTATGTGGATGATGGGCTCGATGAGAGCTCAGGGTAGCTGGTGCTTTGATCCCTCTGGAGGGTAGCTATGTGCTTTGATCCCTCTAGAGGGTAGCTTTATGCTTTGACCCCTGACTTTCTTTGTGCGTCTCCCCGTTAGAGTGAGTCCCAGGGCCATGAGTTCCAGTTCCCAGTCCCCCATCTCCATCCTTCCTTCGCCACCTCCACCAAGAAAATTGAAAACAAAAGAGATCAGCTGTTTTAGGATTTTAGTTTCAATGTCACCCTAGTCCCGGGAGGCTTCTTAGCCTTCCCACGGTCCTAGTTTGTTTAGTTGTTTCCCTCTCCCAAATAATCCAGGGTTACATCGATTTTCGTCCTGCATCAATTATTATGTGCAATGTGCATAAGGTACCAAATTTACTTTTAATGAAACTCAATCTAGAGAAAACATATAGCAAATAAATTGATAGCCTGCTCTAAAAAAAGTCTTAAGACCTATATCTGCATATTAGATCATATATACAAGTTAAAACCATTTTGTTTTAATCAAGCACATTCAAGAAGGGAAGAAAGATGAAAGCAAGAAGTAATGCATGACACTTGCTATTTTGATATAAGTAAAAGCCATTGACCTCATTATTCACATTTTATTTATAATAGTTATAGTATAATAGTAGTTAAGCAGGTTAACCAGTAAGAGACAGACATTCGAAATCATTCTATTGACTATTGTAACTATTACCACCTATGCCACCATGGCCTACAGCTTAGGGATGGCGCCAGACACCGACCTCATCACCCAGAACCCAGCTCATGCGCCCATACCTACAAAAAAGAGGTGACCCAGGCTGAGGATCCCGACGAGGGCACTCCGACGATCAAGTCAGTGGGCGATCTAGGAAAACATATCCTCCTCGGTGGGCCCCTAACCAGACTCCATGCTAGGAGGAGGGTTTGCTTTCAAAGAAAGAGTAGGGTTAGAACGGCAGCAATGAAGGAGAGCTCGAGCTATGGTGGCTGTGTCTGTCGAGACTCTTTCGGTGAGTTCTCCGGTAGCCTCATAGTGTTCTGCCTCTTGCTAACTCTCCCTTTGCTTGCCTTTACTTGCTTACCTGGTTTGAAGGTCCTTGGAACTTCCTTTTAGGCCATGGATCCCTCCAGCTACCCACCTCAGGTTTCTCCTTCTCTGCAGGTGTCGGAAGGTCAACGATCAGTAGTATGCCATGCGGTGCACCATAGTGCTTTCCTCCCTTCATGATAGGGAGTTATGTCACAGGTTTTGACTTTCCAGTTGGTCGCTACACTTTGAAAAATTTGGCAGGACCTTAATCTAGGGGCAGCTGCCCTCTGATTTGAATCCCCTAGCACGGGTTTCTTCTTCTGGGTTGTGTAAATGGTCGGTTAGGAAATGCAGTGCCTTGATTGGGGCACCTTTTCCTATATGGTGTAAACAATGGTGAAAGAGATCATGGCACCATGGGAGGTGTCCCTCTGTGGTCCTCGAGCGACGCGCTGCCGCCCAAGGGAGGTGATAACGTCCCTTTCTTTCTACTTCAGAATCTCTTGAAGCGCTGTAGACTTTGGCCATTGGGACAGCTCTAGCCACCGGACCTCTCGACCGAAGAGCACTTGGCTCGAGGAGAGGGAGCTCGACTTTGGCCGGGTGGGCTCAACCTCGAGGGAGCCACCCGGCGAAGGAGCTCGAGGAGCAGGAACTCGACTTCAGCGACAGTGGGCTTGACCTTGAGGGAGCCAGCCAGTGAAGGAGCTCGAGGAGTGGGAGCTCGACCTCGAGGAAGCCGCCCAGCGAAGGAGCTCGAAGAGCGGGAGCTCCACTTCGGTCGGGGCGGGCTCGACCTCGAGGGAGCCACCCGGCGAAGGAACTCGAAGAGTAGGAGCTCCACTTTAGCTGGGGCGTGCTTGATCTCGAGGGAGCCGCCCGACGGAGTTTGGAGAGAGAGAGCTTGACTTCGACCGAGGTGGGCTCGACCTCGAGGGAGCCGCTTGGCAAAGGAGCTCGAAGAGAGGGTCTGACATGGTAGCTTCTGCTAGTGTGGCGTCTAACTGGATCTGAAAGAGACTTCATGTCAACGATCTTGCTACATCATTTGCCCCCCACTTCCAAATCCCAGCGGAGCACTGCGTTCGAGGCAAAGGAAGTAAATGTGGAGCTGACATGAAAAGGTGAAAATCCAGTGCCATTAATACCATGATCGTCGCCGCTTTGCGAAACGGGCCTTAAGACCAATGCGAGGATGACACGTCAGCAAGTCCAAGAAAACATAATGACCGATGCAGGACCCAAGATGATTTCTGGTGAATTGAAGCATCGCTCCCAGCTGATCTCGACAAGTGGCATCAATCCGATGGAGGGAGTCCTGAGAGGGTGTATGGTTGCTGTCTGGCTACTTCGATAGAAAGAAAGCTTTCCTGAAAAATCAATTCTTTCGAATTCTTCGTACCCACCGATGGACCAGAGACTTCTTCCTCCTCTCCCCCAACTGTCCTTAACCTTCAAGGCCATTAGGTTCATCTTCCTTAGTCTTTTCTCCTCCTTGGCTAGGTTGAGTTCATCTTTAGGGCCTCCCCAGATCCCATTTTCTTTCTTCTTTCTTTTTTTCCTCCTTTGTTCTGTCCTAGGATGGCTCCCTCGAGTAGGAGCCATCGTCCTTCCAACAACCCCAACGAGGCAAGGCCCTCTTGATCGAGGACTCCATCCTTCGATAAGGAGGAAGTTTTTCTTCATGTTTGCAGAGACCTTTGCCCAACTGGGATAGTGATAGGAGAACCCAGGGCTCACCTTCCCATCCCCTCTGCTCCCGAAGCCCCTTCCACGCCTTCTTGTTTGACTGGGCCTTCTAGTGTTACTTCGGTGATGACCAGAGAGGACCTCTCCATAATCCGAGATGCTTTCAGGATCTCGGACTCCATCCGACTCTCGGTCCCAGGACCAGGAGAATGGGTTATCTCCAGTGGCCCGGGTTCGATTGCCCTCTATGAGGAATTCCTCGTAGGGGGTCTCCATTTACCCTTCCATCCATTTTTTTTTTCTGTACTCAACAACTATCGCCTCATCCCTGCTCAACTGGCTCCGAATGCAGTTAGAACTATTAACTACTTCATTGTCTTCTGCCATTTCCAAGAGATTGTAGCCCATTTTTCTCTATTCAAGGCCTTTTTCACCTTAAAATGCCACCCGACCGAGGACGGGTGGTGATTTGTGTCTCCTCGCCCGAAGGGCATCAAATTTGTACTCTCCTCTTCTATCAAAGGATGGAAGAGCAAGTACTTTTTTGCTTCCATCGAAGGAGTCGACTGGGTCTGGAATGATCTGGACCGGACTCCAAATCAGAATTGCAAGGTCGAAGCAGCTGATTGAGAAGTATACGACTAGCTTATTTCTGACCAGATCCCTTCTCTCGAGGTTCTGCTATCAGAGCATAACCTATTTGACACCGGGGTCAGCCAAATCCGGGAGTTGGGTGAGTTCGGTATAACCCTTCTTTTCTCCTTCTGCAGGTCTTTCCGGGTCTGAGGCTGACCCTTGCTTTCCTCTTCTTGCAGGCATGAAGTTCTTAATGGAGCAGCTCCTCGAGTCCTCCCAAAAGAGAAGTGCACCAGCGGGACCCAAGGAGACCTCGTCGAAGAGGGCCCAAAATGAGCCCAGACAGAGGCTTGTGCCCATTGTAGCCTTTAGCCCAGGGGGAAGGCAGCCGAATCGGCCCCCGATCCATCAAGGTAGTAGACTTTGCCCTCAGCCCGGAAGTTCGACGCGAGCATGCTGACTCGACCTACTGCTGTCATGCGGCCCTGCCTTCGAAAGTCATAGAGGTGGAAATTGGGGAGGAAGAGAGGAGAGAGCAACCATCAACGGTGCCGTCGGGCATGGTGGTGAGCTCCACAATGGGCTTAGAAACATCCTCGGCTACTCCTCCCGAGGGCATGGCGGCGGTCTCGGCAATGTCAAGGACTGGCATCTGAAGGGCATCCATCAAGGTGGCACTGAACTCCTCCGTCATCCAGGACAGCTCTCTGGTCGAGCGCATGATGGACTTCACCATCCAATCACGTGATCGGCATGAAAGGGGAGCAGATCCTTGTCAGAGGCCATCCTCGACACCTTCCCCCACCTCTTCACAGAAAGATCCTTTGTCTTTTCTTTTCTCTTCTTTTTTCTTTTTTCGGCATGGCTGATATCTTCGTTGGTGCAGGTCGGGATGGATCTTCTCTTCATTCGTGATTATTGCACCCAGTGGGCCAGGAGAGAAAACCTGGAGCAGGAGATCGCGGCGTTGGCAGTTGAGGCCAAAGAAAAGAACGACAGGGCCCAAGCCACGGAATAGAAGAACAAAGGCCTCAAAGTTGAGGTGGCCAACACCGAGAGGCACATCAAAGACCCTGGACCGGGAGAAAGATCGGGTCAAATGCCAGGCTGAGGAGCTCAAATTCGAGGTGGCTTGGAAGGAGGAGCCCAAGGTCGAGGCAGCCCGAGTAGAGGATCGATCTCAGGCCGTCCGAGCTCAGCTAGAGGCGAGGCAGGGATGGGTGTCGGTGACTGAAGAGAAGGCCGCTGGGGCAGTGGCCTTGATGGAGGCCACCAGAAAGGAGACCACCGAGGCAGTGCCTAATTTTAAGGCCTCGGTGGAATATGCTGACGAAGTCTGAAAGGCGGCCATAGACTCATTCCTCAAGGGCTACGGGTTCTACCAGTCCTGGGCGGCTCAACTTTTTTCGAAGCTGAATCTAGATGAGCTCGCCTTTCCAGCAGCTCCGAGCGAGGACCCAGGTGAGGCCGCAGTCAAAGCAAAGGAGGCAGAGCCTGTGGCCACCGCTGAAGTAGCCCCTCTGGTGGAAGTCCAAGAGGATGTCGGCGTGCCCCAGCATCATCCCAGGAAGGATGATGGGGACATCGGCCCAGAATCTGAAGCAGCCCAAATCAAACCTGAAGCCCAACCCAGAACCTGAAGCCCAGTCTAGCCTAAACCCAGAAGCCAACCCAGAACCTGAAGCCAAGCCCAGCCCAAACCCTGGGGCCCAAGATCCTGGAGTCGATGAGCACACATTCCGGTGCAGCACAAATCCCGAAGTACACAAATCTCAGAGCGAATATTTTATTTTTATGGGTGTACAAGGGATTGGGGTATCTTGAAATTTTAGAATTAGTTTTATCGGTTCTCTAGTTTGATTATTTATTTTTAGGATTTATTTTATCCCTAGTTGGATTAGTTACTTTTTAAAATAAGTAGTTTGAATTTATTAAGATTGGAATTAAGATATCCGATCGGGATATCGGATATCTTACATTAGTCTATTTAAAGACTTTTCTTATTGAGAATAAAGTTAGTGAAGAAGAAAATACTTGAGAAAACAGCTTGAGTGTGTCCCGACTCTCTTCCCGTCTCTTCTCAGTTCTTCCTCTCCCTCTTCTCTGTGTTTTTCCCTCCTGGCTATTTTTTCCTCTCCCTCTTCTTCTCAGATTTACTTATCCCTCTGCCAATTTAAACATCCTAAGCCCGGTAACAAGCATCTTCCAACATCCAAAACCCACTGCATCCCCTGTTTTAAACATCAACCGAGAGGTCCACCCAATCAAACCTCCAACACGCTCAATTCGCCTCCACCATGAAGCCCGATCCCGAACATCGGTCCTTTCCCGGATCGGTTCAACCATCGGAACCCCTATGCACGGATCTCTTGGATCCGCTCGACCGAGCCAACCACCCTGCACCGCCCGCCATTGCTATCGTTCCCCGACCCGGTCGACCATCTCCTCTGCTTTCCCTACTTCCCGCCACCAACAGCCGCTGCATCCTTCCCTTCTGAGTGACGCCCCCCTTCCACCCCAACTGTCGGAGTCGCCCACTACCAAATCAAGACTATCTCCAGTGAGAGCCCGCCGGTCTTCCGCCCGAAGCCCCTCCTCCGATGCCTTCGTTCTGCCATGGCCACCACCGTCGCCGTCCCTAGCCCCGTTACCAGTGGCCGCCCGTTTCCTTGCTGCCATGACACCCGTCGACTCCGCCATGGCCGTCGCCACCCTGCCGGACCGACTACGCCCCTCATCGATGCTGGCGAGACCTCCCCGCGAGCCCCCCGGTCTGCACAATCGTGAAAGCGCCAGCACGATCATGAAGGCAAAGCCAGCCTTTCCATGCCGACTTTAGGAATAGCAGAGAAAAAAAAAAAGAGAACATGAGAAAAAAAAGTGAAAAAAGGGAAATAGAAAATAGAAAAAAAAGAAGGGTTATTTGAATAAAAAAAGAAAATATGGGAAAAAAATAAGTTTATTTGAATAAAAAAATTATTTAGGAAATAATTAAATTGGGTTTGAACCTAGCCTAGGGTCGTTTCCTAGAGACCAACGGTCCTATCTCCTTGGAATAAAAATTGATCCGGGTCCATCCCGCGTCAATAATTTGGTATCAGAGCAAGTTTAGGTTAGGTTAGTCATTTTTATTTAATTGCACTATTTGCATAAAAAAAAATTCAGTCTGCAAATCACGTGGTGCATCCTGAAGTTAGAAGAGTCAGAAGATTGCTGAAGCTTGACTCGATGGAGTCGAGTTTTCCCCTCCTTAGGAAAAATGATGGAAACATCGGTCCAGAATCTGAAGCAGCCCAGATCAAACCTAAAGCCCAGCCCAGAACCTGAAGACCAGTCCAGCCTAAACCCAGAAGCCAGCCCAACCTAGAAGACAGCCCAAACCTGAAGCCAAGCCCAGCCCAAATCCTGGGGCCCAAGATCCTGGAGTCGATGAGCACACATTCCGGTGCAGCACAAATCTCTCGTACACACTAATTACAGGATTCAAACTAGACAATTCATCAAACAAAGCAAATTAATGCTATTTACAAGACTCTTAAATTTAATTCCTGTGCCAGTCTTGGTATCAGAGCTGGTGCGTTCCGCACCAATTACTTGGTATCCGAGCAAGTTTAGGTTAGGTTAGTCATTTTTATTTAATTGCACTATTTGTATAAAAAAAAAATTCAGTCTGCAGATCACGTGGTGCATCCTGGAGTTAGAAGAGTTAGAAGATTGCTGAAGCTTGACTCGATGAAGTCTAGTTTTCCCCACCTCAGGGGAAATGATGGGGACATCGGCCCAGAATCTGAAGTAGCCCAGATCAAACCTGAAGCCCAATCCAGCCTAAACCCAGAAGCTAGCCCAGAACCTGAAGCCAAGCCCAGCCTAAACCCTAGGGCCCAAGATCCTGGAGTCTATGAGCACACATTCCGGTGCAGCACAAATCCTGAAGTACACAAATCTCGGAGCGAATATATTATTTTTATGGGTGTACGAGGGATTAGGGTATCTTGAAATTTTATGATTAGTTTTATCGATTCTCTAGTTTGATTATTTGTTTTTAGGATTTATTTTATCCCTAGTTGGATTAGTTGCTTTTTAAAATAAGTAGTTTGAATTTGTTAGGATTGGAATTGAGATATCCGATCGGGATATCGGATATCTTAGATTAGTCTATTTAAAGACTTTTTTCATTGAGAATAAAGTTAGCGAAGAAGAAAATATTTGAGAAAATAGCTTGGGTGTGTCCCGACTCTCTTCCCGTCTCTTCTCGGTTCTTCCTCTCCCTCTTCTCTGTGTTTTTCCCTCTCGGCTTTTTTCCTCTCCCTCTTCTTCTCGGATTTACTTATCCCTCTGCCAATTTAAACATCCTGAGCCTGGAAACAAGCATCTTCCAACATCCAAAACCCACTACATCCACTATTTTAAACATCAATCGAGAGGTCCACCCAATCAAACCTCCAACACGCTCAATCCGCCTCCACCATGAAGCTCGATCCCGAACATCGGTCCTTTCCCGAATCGGATCAACCACCGGAACCCCTGTACACGGATCTCTTGGATCCGCCTAACCGAGCCAACCACCCTGCGCCGCCCGCCATTGCTGTCATTCCCCGACCTGATCGACCGTCTCCTCTGCTTTCCCTGCTTCCCGCCGCCAGCAGCCACCGCATCCTTCCCTTCTGAGCGACGCCCCCCTTCTACCCCAACTACCGGAGTCACCCACGGCCAAATCAAGACTATCACCAGTGAGAGCCCGCTGGTCTTCCGCCCGAAGCCCCTCCTCCAGTGCCTTCGTTCCGCCATTGCCGCCACCGTCACGTCCTCAACCTTGTTACAGGCGCCGCCCGTTTCCCTGCTGCCATAACACCCGTCGACTCCACCATGGCCGTCGCACCCCTGCCGGACCGACTCCACCCCTTGCCGACACCGCGAGACCTCCCGTGAGCCCCCTGATATGCACGATCGTGAAAGTGCCAGCACGGTCGTGAGCAAGCCGCCTTCCCTGCCGACTTTGGTTTAAAAAAAGAAAAGAGGAAAAAAAAGGGAAAAGGAGAGGGAGAAAATAATAAGTTTATTTGAATTAAAAAATTATTTATGAAATAATTAAATGGTTTGAACCTAGCCTAGGGTCATTTCCTAGCGACCAACGATCCTATCTCCTTGGAATAAAAATTGATCCGGGTTCGTCCCGCATCAAAGGAGTCGGTGGAGTAGTAGGTAGGGACCTTCCTTTTATCTTCTTTTCGCCCTTTGTATTTTCCTTTTGTTTCTGGACCACCCAGCCTATCGGGGGTCCTTGGATAGTATAACTTTCCACCTTCAATTTTAATGAAATCTTTTTTCTATTCACCGAATTCTCCTGCTCTGTTTTCTTGATTGTCTCAACAACCCTTCTTCCTTTCTTTTTATGATTGTAATTGCCCACGTATATACTTCTGTTGTAATGCTTTGTCGTACGGTATCGAACTTTCAGTCCTCCCTGGCAGAGCTCCGGGTACAGCGAGAAGTTAGGAAGAAAAGTCATGAGTTTTCTGAGTTATTTCTACCATGTCAGAAGTGTGATAGCAGGGCTTCATGCATCTCCTCGAAGTTAGTTGTATATTTTAGATTCTTCCTGGTCGAGCCGGGAGCAGATGAACACCTCGAGGAGGCCTAGTGACCCTAAGTGAAACCATCTTCGAGCACCTGGAACACTACCGAGCTGGGGAGCTAAACTCTAAGAGTCTAGAAGGTGCCCCCACCAAGCTAGGGCTTGGATAAATAGAGTGGGGCTTCTGGAGCTTCCCGGTTTTAAGGTACAAGGCTTCAGGAATTTCTCGGCTTCGAGGTGCCGGGCTTTAGGAGTTTCCTAACTTTGAGGTGCGGGGCTTCTGGAGTTTCCCGGCTTCGAGGTACGGGGCTTCTGGAGTTTTCCGGCTTCGAGGTGCGGGCTTCTGGAGTTTTTCAGCTTCGAGGTGCAGGGCTTTTGGAGTTTCCTGGCTTTGCTTGCCAGACTTGGGGTCAGGCAGCAACATTCCTGCAAGGCAAAGGTAATTTGTACCAAAAAGAATTCTTTTATTAATGAGAGGAGGCCTTACATCATTAGTAGTACATCCTCAAATTGTCGGCGTTCCAAGTTCGTGGGAACCGGGCGCCCTCGAGCTTGGCGAGGTAGTAGGCTCCATGGGGGAGGGCTTTGACCACCTTGTAAGGGCCTTCCTAGTTCGGGGAGTGTTTGCCGCATTCCCGAGGTTGAGATACTTCAGCCCATCACAATATCGAAACGCCCGGGCAAAAGGTCTTTTGCCTTACCCACATGTTGTAGTACCGGGCCACCCGCTATCAGTAGGCCACCATCTAGAGTCGAGCCTTGTCTCTCGTCTCCTCAAGGAGGTCCAAGTTGAGTAGAAGGCGAGCCAGGTTTTCAGCTTCATCATATTGCTCTACTCGCAGCATGGGCACGCCAAGTTCCTTCGAGACTACGACTTTGGCATCAAAGTTGAGGTTGAAGGGTGTCTCATCCATGGCCGTTTAAGGTGTTGTATGGTAGGCCCAAAGGACATTAGGGAGTTCTTCAGCCCACCTGCCTTTGGCCTGGTCCAGCCTAGTTTGGAGCACCTAAAGGATGGTCCGGTTGGTCAACTCGGCCTCTTCGTTGGTCTAAGGATGAGCCATGAGGTGAAGCGATGATGAATATTGAGGCCGACGCAGACTCCTCAAACTCCCAATCGTTAAACTATCATCTATTGTCAATGATGATGGTGTGGGGGAGCCCGAAGCGATAGATGATTGACTTCCAGAAGAATTGGCTGACCTTGGCTTCGATAATCCATGCTAGCGGTTCTGCCTCTATCCATTTGGTGAAGTAGTCGATGGCTACTATTAGGAACCTGCGCTGCCCAGACGCGGGAGGAAAGGGACCAAGGATGTCCATCCCCCACTGAGCAAATGGCCAGGGGCGGAGAGTTAGGAGAGTGGCGCCACCAGTTGAAGCGGGTTGGCAGGGACCGTCCATCCCCCACTCCCAGCAAACGGGCGGAGAGTTTCGCCACACGATGTATGTAGCCATGGCATTGGCAGCGGTCGCACTTCTTCATGAAGTCGGCAGCGTCCTCCCTCATAGTCTCCCAGTAATATCCTTGGCGGAGGGATTTGTATGCTAACGTCCTGCCCCCCACATGATTCCCACAGAGGCTCTCGTGTATCTCTTGGAGCATGAAGGCCGCCTCCGTGGGCCTCAGGCACTTCAAAAGTGGATAAGAGTAGACCCATAGAGTTGCCTGTCCATCAACATGAAGCACATGGCCTTCTTCTTGACGAGATCGACCTCCGCACGACCTTCTGGCAGGGTACCGTCGATGATGTACCTGATGTACCGGTCCATCTAACTAGGTTTCGGGGTGACCTACTGGACTTTCCTGGAAGCCTCATAGCTTGGGGTTTTGAGGTACTCATGTAGGCGCACCCCAACAATGAGTCTGGCAGGGTTGCGAGCCTGAAGAGAACATCGTGCAAGCATTTTCTCCACGAGGAATGTGGGAGATGCTGAGCATTGGAAGCTTGCCATGTTTGAGCATACCTGCTCCAAATACTTCAATATTTGGGGGTCTCGGGCCTCGAACTCTCCTTAGACCTATCTAACCACTAGCTGAGAGTCAGTGAAGACCTTCAGGTTGGGTAAACTGGTGTGGGCACCAGACCTCTGATTAGGGTTTCAATTTTGGGTCTTGTATAGGCTTCATGCCTAAAGCATTGTATTTTTTTTTAGTCATGAATTTAGTTTCAATTGCTTTTGTTTTAGTCTTGTACATTGACCAATTTGGTCAAGTTGGGTCAATGGGTCCTGTACTTAGCTAAATTGGTTCTAGTCCGAGTCTACTGGAAGATTGGGTCCAAGCCTATTTGAAGGAGTGGTCATTGAGTCTAGTCCAATTATTAATAGGTTAAGCCATTTCCCATGCCTTGAAGGATGCCACCTCAGCCCTTAAGCACCACCTCACCCATCCCATGTGGTGCCACATCATCATGACAAGTGGGCGGCCCAAATCAAGAGGAAATGCAGAATTTTGGATGCCATCAATCCAAGTGGACACCATCCCTTGATCCAAGCCTCCCTTCCCTCACCCTATCAAGTTTTCTCCCAAAGAAGGGTGGGCGAAAAAGGAAGGTCAATGGGTGTTGAAGATTTATGAAGACATGTCCCTTGCTTCAAGCCCCCATATCACGCCTTCTTCCCAAAGTGTTTGATCAACCATGGAAGAAATTCAAAAGTCCAAAGGCACCAAGACAAGATCCATGCTTATGCCCCCACATCAAGCCTTTCTCCATAAAACCTTGGATGGTTAAGGAAGAAGCATGATCAAGTGGGTGCCCATGATTCTTGAAGACATGCTCCCCTCTCACTGCCCCAAATCAAGCACTCTACCATTTCAAGGTCGACCAATAGAGGATTCCATGGAGAAAAATCTGATTTTATGGCGCCATCTTCATGAAGACTTGTAATATTTTTCATTCAAATTTTGAATGAGTCTTAAGGTGCCTATATAAAGGGCTTACCCCTCCTTTGTAAATTGAATCTTGATGAATGAAAAAATTATATTCTTGAGTTCCATCTCTTGTTAGTTGCCTTTGTTCACTAGAACGTCGATCTCCATGAGGGCGCCTTCGCCTTCGGACGTCGAGAGGTGTGCGGCCTCAAACTACCGTCACTTCCGCAACTCCATCATCCGACTCCGAATCAAGCAGAACTCCACCATCTCAACACCCCTTTCTTTCATTCTCCACTACTTTCCTTTGATTGAGACTTAACTTTTATCTTCTTTGAATGCTCGTAGGTCCTCCAGGTGACACGAGTACAGAGACGGTTGCCTTTGCCATCGAGATCTTTAGACAGCCAGCCATCACCTCCGCGGGTTGACGGCTCGATCATCCAGGCCGCATCCACCAAAGTGAGCGATCTCTGCATCGGGCACTTTAGATCTTTGAGGTTTCCCCCTGACTCCTAAGTAGATCTTGATCGAGATCTAAGTCCTACGGGTTTCTCAATCTCGGGTCCTCTCTTTATCATTTAGGGACTACTTGCTTGCTTGATATTTCTTATTGTTATAGAACCCTAAATCTACTCTTACTTATTTTCGGGAATCCAAAGAAAACCACAAAAATCTAAAATCCACAAAACCATAAAAATCACTTGCATCATTCTTCATTCCGCATCTAGTTCGTCCCCCATCATAAACCCAATTCATGGGAGGAGTGCCTCATACTCCACCTGGTTATTGGTTGCTGTGAACAGGAAATGGAGTGCGCACTCAACTACAACCCCATCGCCATTGGCAAGGATGAGGCCTGCTCCGCCCCCTCCCATGTTGGATGCACCATCCACATGGAGGACCTAGACCTCCTCCTCAATTTCGGGCTCTGTTCGGCACTTCGAGAGGATCTTTTCCAGCTCCTCGCCCATGCCTGCGCACTCGACCAGGAAATTAGCCAACACATGGAACTTCTGAGATGGTCTCGATCGGTATGCGATATCGAACTCACTGAGCTTAAGAGCCCACTTGGCTAAATGCCCAGAAGTATCAGGGTGGCTAAGTACGATCCTCAATGGTTGGTCCGTCAGGACCATGATTGGGTATGCTTGAAAACATGGCTTGAGACGCTGAGCAGACATTATAAGTGCAAAAATTAGTTTCTTAGTACGGGTGTACCTGATTCTGTGAACAGGAAATGGAGTGCGCACTCAACTACAACCCCATCGCCATTGGCAAGGATGAGGCCGCTCCGCCCCCTCCCATGTTGGATGCACCATCCACATGGAGGACCTAGACCTCCTCCTCAATTTCGGGCTCTGTTCGGCACTTCGAGAGGATCTTTTCCAGCTCCTCGCCCATGCTGCGCACCTCGACCAGGAAATTAGCCAACCATGAACCTCTGAGATGGTCTCGATCGGTATTCGATATCGAACTCACTGAGCTAAGAGCCCACTTGGCTAAATGCCCAGAAGTATCAGGGTGGCTAAGTACGATCCTCAATGGTTGGTCCGTCAGGACCATGATGGTATGCTTGAAAACATGGCTTGAGAACGCTGAGCAGACATTTATATGTGCAAATTAGTTTCTTAGTACGGGTGTACCTGATTTTGTATCTTGGAGGAGTTTGCTGGCATAATACATCGGTCTTTAAGCTCCATCTTCATCTCTACAGACAAGGACCGAACTGACAGGCCCTGGGATAACTGCCAGGTACAACAAGAGCTCCTCTCTATCCTCTGGCTTAGAGAGCAGCGGCGATGATGCCAAGAACTTTTTCAACTCCTCGAAGGCTTCCTTGCACCCCTCTATCCAGGTGAAGTCATGCACCTTGTGCAGCACCTTGAAGAAAGGTAGGTAGCGATCAGCAGATCGTTAGATGAACCAACTTAGGGCAGCGATCCGACCCATGAGGTTCTGGACTTGCTTCTTCAAGGTGCTCCATGTCAACAATCGCTAAACCTCTCATGGTTGACTGCTATTCCCCTCTAGGTGACCATGAGCCTAGAACTCCTTGCTGCCACATCGAAAGCACACTTCACTGGGTTCAGCTTCATCTAGTATAGGCAAAGGTTTTGGAAGGCCTCTACCAAGTTGACAATGTGGTTCGACCTCTGCTTGCTGATGACGAGCATGTCATCCATGTAGACTTACATGTTGCAGCCGATATGATCCTTGAAGACTTTGTTGACCAATCGTTGGTAGGTTGCACTAGCATTCTTCAAGTCGAATAGCATCATCCGGTAGCAGTACATCCCTAGATTCATAATGAAGGTAGTATGCTCTTCATCCTTTGGGTGAATCCGGATCTGATTGTACCCGGAGAATGCATCCATTAAGGAGAGCAAGCAGTACCCCGAGGTGGCATCCACCATTTGGTCAATCTTCGAAAGAGGGAAGCTATCCTTCGGGTAGGCTCGGTTGAGGTTGGTGTAGTCCATGCAGATCCTCCATTTTTCATTGTTTTTCTTGACCATGACCACGTTCGCCAGCCAGTTAGGATACTGCTTCGCAAACATAATTGGCTGCAAGGAGCTTCTCCCCCTCCTTGTTAACCGCCCATTGCCTCTCCGGGATGAAGCATCTCTTCTTCTGCCAGACAAGGTGGCACTTCAGGTCAATGCTTAACCTATGAGTAATGCTATCGGGGAGAATCCCAGGCATGTCTGTCACTGTCCAGGTGAACACATCCATGTTCGTCCGTAGGAAACTCAACAGGCAGGCTCGCTCTTCTTCTTGTAGCTGGGCCCCGATCTACACCATCTTTGTCAGGTCCGCTCTAAGTGTATACATCAACAGATGCTCAACTGGGCGGCCCTTGGGATCCTGTGCCCTTTGGTCGAGGTCATCGCTGCTGGGTCCTCCTCGGTACTTTTGGCCCCTAGGACGGCTTGCAAGTAGTGTTGGATCGACTGAGGTGCCCCCTCATCTCCCCTACACCATAAGGAGTGGGAGACTGCACCAATAGTCACTTGGTAGAGAAGACCGCATCGAGCAAGTTGAGCCCAGGGCGGCCAAGGATCACGTTGTAGGTCGTAGAAAGCCTAATGACCCGTGAAGGTCCATGATAGTACTCTATCGAGATGGTAACCCGCCGGTCACAGGAAGAGTGATCTCTTCTTCAACCCCCACAGAGTCTCCGATAAAGTTGACAAGGGGGGTGTTCATGGGCTTCAATTGGGCAGAGGATAGATTCATCCTGGAGAAAGAACATAGAAAAGGACATCAGTCAAACTTTCACTATCGCCCATAATCTGCTTTACAGGATGCCTGGCAATCATCATCTCGATAACCACGGCATCATTATTTATATTTTGGTTCCTAGATCCCTCGTCCCCATAAAGGGGAGTACACTTTCCAACCTCTCCCCCTTCCGGGCCCTCTTAGAAGCGCGCTCTATTCCCTAGCATATCATACCCACAGGCTTCTTGGTGGGTCGGTTGTTGACTGGAGAGACAGGAGGAAGAGCAGCAAGTGCTTAAGATTCCACCGGGGTCTTTCCCCCATGAACTTTTCCGAGGTAGCCCCTCCTTATCATATCTTCAATCTCTCTTTTGAGATGGTGGCATTCCTCAATGTCATAGTCGTAGTCGCAGTGAAACTGGCACTAGTTCATTTTGTCGCAACTGTTGGATGGCCTCAGCGGGGGAGGGCGGCGTAAGTAACGCTCACCCTAAATTTTCATGAGGATCTTTGACCTCAGGACGAGGAGAGGTATGTATCTTTCTTCTGGGATGGGGCCACCCTTCGGCTTTGACCCTGGTCATAAGTTTAGGGTCAGTCTGGGCTTCCACATCCCGGATGTCTCCCCCGGAGGCTGCTTCTTCAGTGACTTTCCATCCAACTCTCTCCTGGTACGATTCGCCTCATCGATGCGGATGTATTTATGAACACGGAGGAGGAGGTCGGAGTACGTCTTCGGTGGATTATTGTCCAGGAAGTAGGTTAGACAGGAGGTCCTGAGCCCTTTCTTCAGTGCCAACATGGCGACTGGCTCGTTCAAGTTGTAGATCTTTAGTACGGCAACCTTGAAGCAGGTCACATAGTCCCGCAAGGGTTCATGGTCCTGTTGCCTAATGGAAAAAAGAATATCTACTTCTCGTGGCACTTTTCGCAAGCATCGAAGTGAGCTACAAATCTTCTTTCCAGCTATACAAAGGAGTTGATGCTTTCGGGCTCAAGGCAGGTAAACCAGACCTAAGCGATCTTCTTAAACATGGCTGGGAAGGCGATGCAGAGGAGGGCGTCGATCACCTCTTGGACTCTCATGAGAGCCTTGTAGCTCTTGAGGTGGTCTAGAGGATCGATGGTCCCATCATAAGGATCCAACTACGACATGCGAAACTGACTCGGGATCAGCTCCTCTTAGATTCTCGAGAGAAAGGGAGATGGATGTCATGGCCGCTGGCTCACGGGGGGAGCCCTGCAAGTTTGCAAACTGGCGGGATAGTTCTGCCAGCTTACGCTCCTGTTTTTCCAGGTG
This sequence comes from Areca catechu, assembly GCA_021397845.1. Lineage (NCBI taxonomy): Eukaryota > Viridiplantae > Streptophyta > Magnoliopsida > Arecales > Arecaceae > Areca > Areca catechu. The sequence goes on from CM038039.1 coordinate 195,120,642, forward strand.
CTTTTCGGCCATGTTCCTATTGGCCTCGTCGGTGGAGCCTTCCATCGAGGCCATCGAAGGAGATCAAGATGACAGTTGAGGGGGGTCACGATGGGGAGCCTTGCCTTGACGGCTTCGATGACGCTTAGCAGCGGCATGCTCGAAGGCTGGAGATCAGCTCTCCTGGTCGATCAACCCGTCCACTATCTCTTTGCTGGGGTTCGGTGGCTTCCCGGGGGTCGATCATGACCCGCACTAGCGATGGACTTCCTTGGAAGGAACACAGACTATCATGAGATATAGCAACTTGGGCCATAGGGGTCCCTGGCTGCTGGTGGGTAGCCAAGGACTGGTGCTGATGCTGTAACTGTCACACCACCACAGTCAGAACATGTATCTACTGGACGAGCACGGCCAACTAGACATCCACTAGAGATGGTGGCGGTGGAGAGGGGGGTTCCCTCTCTTGATTGTGGTGGACCCTTTTGAGAAGGAGGGTCTCCCGCAAGGCTGTTAGAGACCTCCCACACCGCGCGTCATCACCATCCTTCGGGTGGAGTTGTTCATGAGTATATTGGCTTAAATCAGATTGTCCCCTTTCCTGGCACGCCAATCTATTGCCGCCTACACCACCATGGCCTGCAGCTCGGGGATGGCGCCGGACGCCGACCTCATCACCCGGAACCCAGCTCACATGCCTGGACCTACAAAAAAGAGAGACCTGGGCTGGGGATCCCGACGAGGGCAACTTCGATGATCAACTCAATGGACGATTTAGGAGAACAGATCCTCCCCGGTTAACCCCTGGCCGGACTCCATGCTAGGAGTTTTACTTTCAAAGGAAAGAGTAGGTGAGAATGGCAGTGTGGAGGAGAGCTCGAGCTATGGTTGCTATGTCCATCGAGACTCTTCCGGTGAGTTCTCTGGTAGCCTCAGAGCGCTTTGCCTCTTGCTAACTCTCCCTTCACTTGCCTTTTCTTGCTTACCTCCTTCGAAGGTCCTTGGAACTTCCTTTTAGGCCATGGATCCCTCTAGCTACCCACCTCAGGTTCTTCCCTCTCTGCAGGTGCCCGAAGGTCAATAATCAGCAGTGTGCCATATAGCGCCCCCCGGTGCCTCCCTCCCTTCATGATAGGGAGTTATGTCGCAGGTTCTGACTTTCCAGTTGGTCGCTATACTTTGAAAAATTTGGCAAGATCTTGATCTAGGGGTAGCCCCCCCCTGATTTGAATCTCCTAGCATGGGTTTCTTCTTCTAGTGTACAAACGGTCGCTGGGAAGTACAGTGCCTGATCAGGGCGCCTTTTCCTATCTAGTATAAATAATGGTGGGAGAGATTATGGCACCCTAGGGGGTGTCACTTGGGTGGCGCGCTGCCACCCATGGAAGGTGGTGACGTCCCTTTCTTTCTACTTTAGAATCTCTGAAGCACTATGGACTTTGGCCATGGGGACGGCCTCCAGCCACGAACCTCTCGATCGAAGAGTGCTTGGCTTGAGGAAAGGAGCTCGACTTTGTCCGAGGTGGGTTCGACCTCGAGAGAGCCGCCTGGCGAAGGAGCTCAAAGAGCGAGAACTCAACTTCAGCCATGACGGGCTCGACCTCGAGGGAGCCACCCGATGAAGGAGCTCGAGGAGCGGGAGCTCGACTTCAGCTGGGACGGGCTCGACCTCGAGGGAGCCTTTCGGTGAAGAAGCTCGAAGAGCGGGAGCTCCATTTCGATCGAGGTAGGTTCAACCTCGAGGTAGCCGCCCGGCGAAGAGCTCGAAGAGCGGGAGCTCCACTTCGGCAGGGGTGGGCTTCGACCTCAAGGGAGCTACCCGACGAAGGAACTCGAAGAGCAGGAGCTCCACTTCGGCCGGGGCTGGCTCGATCTCGAGGGAGCCGCCCGGCGAAGGAGCTCGAAGAGAGGGAGCTCGACTTCGACCGAGGCAAGCTCGACCTCGAGGAGCTCTTGCTGACGAAGGAGCTCAAGAGAGGATTTGATGTGGTCGCTTCTACACATGGCATCTCGGCTGGATCCGAAAAGGATTCCATGTCAACGATCTTGCCACATCAGAACTAACTTTCTTAAACCAATTATGAAACATGAATGGATCATGTACTGTAAATAATAAACTTAACATATAAACATTTTTAGATAGGTATTTTACAAACCACATTCCAAATTAGAGTATATGTAAAAGAGTAATTAATAAGCATAAAAAAATAACAACAATTATAAATAGAATTAGATGATAATTTTATTAGTAACCAATCATCCTTCCAACTTGGATTCTATTTTAATCTTGGATTACACTATGTTAGTTTCTTTATCACAATTCATGGAACTATGCCTTAGAATGTTTCGTTCTGGGCTTTAAAATTATGGATGTAATTAATAAACTAATAAATTTTTTTAATATAAAAAAATTGTAGAATACTTACTCAAAATTGTTAAAAAATAAAAATCAAACTTGGAAGTATGCGAGGCATTGTTCTAAGTATATTTCCATCCCTCGTGCAGGAATTGTCAGACATACTATTCCAAGATATGACCAAGATTTCTCAGCCTGTGAGCACAATCATGGAAGAAGTTGATGGAGACTTTTGACATCCAGAAAGAAGAAAACTTTATAATTAAAAAGATCAAAAAGATTTTATAGAAAAGAAAAAACTAGAAAAATGTAGAAATAGTTTTTTGGGATAGTTTAGATAGCTTTTCATAGCTTACAAGACAAAGACCTAAAAGTGTCTTTATAGCTATCTAATATAACTATTTTGATTTTTATTGACTCATTAAAGCTTGTAATTAGAAACTCAATGGTCAGAAATTAAAGTCCAATGGTTAAATTATTAAAAAATTTAACGGTCAAATATTTAAAACTCAATGGTCAAATCATTAAAACTCTAATAGTCAAATCATTAAAAATATCAGCGGTCAAATTATTAAATGAAAAATTAATTATTAGAGGGAGATTTGGATTTTTCAACAATACCTACATGCAATTATTTTTTTTATAACTTCGAATTATGGATTATTATTTATGCTAATGATGAAAATTTATCAGCAATTATAAGATGTTAGTTTACAAATTTTTTTCATCAATGTTTAACTGATAATTCAAAAGAATAAACTTAAAAGTTCATTACATCCTATTATTTTATCTAGTGTTTTATGATACAGGAAAACAAATAGGGATACATACAGGAGATTTCTTGGTAATTAAATTGATTTTAGTTTTAGGACACATCTTGGATGCATGGCTGCAAACAAGCAATATAGTGATTGACCATGCACCATCGACATGTAGACGTAAATCAATCTCAAAGCTACAATATCTCATTATTGTAGGATCCCATGCTACCTCATTATGCTACCAAAAATCTTTTCACCGAAGCTCCTTAACCCTCAACAATGTTGTTCCCTCCTGATCCGTTTTATCAATTTCCTTTGTCCGTAGGTATTTTATAGAATTTAGAAATCCTCATTCTTCATTTCTAAGCTCTTTGCTCCTCTTATCCATTTGAATACAATCATCAAAATAAAAACTAGTAATTCTTGTACAATTTGAATCCAAAGAGCATCTTCACCTCCTGTCACTATAATCATCTTTAGCATAAGCCAACAACCTCTAAGCTTTTTTTGGTAAAATAAGCATGAGCATGCCCATAATAAATAGTTTTACTAGGTTTCAAAAAGGAAAAAATATGAATTGTGCATCCTTTATTCACCTTTATCTATTCTCTTTGCTATTCCTTTTTTTTACCAAGGGATCAGTTCCTTCTTTGTTGATCTTGAGAATGATTTTGATAATTCTAAAATATTTAAGCATGAATACTGTTCTAATACTTTTAAAATGATTAAGAATATTTTTGTAGAAAAATTTTCAATGGAACACCTTCCATTAAAAACTTTTTAGATCATTGGAATTGTTAATGAGCCATTAAAAAGATAAGTAAGCTCTCAAGGTTCTTTGTAAAACTTTATGTATCATGGTATATCCTTTAAGAGAGTCTTTGTATCTTTGAAAGAGTAAAGAGCTCAATTTTTGTATTTAAAAGTGTTTGAATTGGTTAGAGAGTCCATATATATCCCTAGAAATCATTAAAAGACCTTTGGAAGCATTGAAGAGCCAAAATGCATCAAATTCCTAGTAAAAATAAAGTTCTAGCTGACAGAGATGACTCTCATCAAGAGAGTCAACTTGGCGCTGTACAAGGCATGGCATGCTAACTATCACAATTCAAGAGAGCTAACTCCCTTCAGGCAAGCCTTCTCTCCCAGATAGGTAGAAAGCATGAATTTTTGATCCAGTTCAAAAAAGTCAATTCCGAAGAAGGCCCTCTCTTTCACGGTAACAAAGACTTGAATTCATGGTTACTATTTATTAGAGCCAACTTCTCTTTGATGAGCCGACTATCATCCCATGAAACGCTATAGTAATGGCTAATCTAGAACTTGCAGACTTCGACTTTCAAGATTTCTAACATCTATTTTTCGATTCCCAATATCTCCAAATGGCTAGAAATAATTGAAAATCAATGGAAAAATACTTGGAGAGTATAAAAGACAAGATTAAAGTCAAAGGAAGAAATTCTTGGAACATTCTTTAAGCATTTATTCTATTCATTGCAAATAAGAGAGAACTCAAAAGCTGTCACCTGAATACTTAAGAGAAGCATAACTCCTTCCATCTACTCTCTAGAAACCTTAAATGAGCTACTCAGAGATCATTGAAGAATCAATTATTGAAAACTTGAAGAGTCTTTAAGAAAGCTTCATTGGCAACTTACCACTCTTTTGAGAGTTTGTATAGTTTCTCTTTTTTTGTATTCTTGAGCTATTATTTATTTCAATAAAGAGTTGAAACTTGGGATTGGGTTTAAATTTGATTGGTTTATCTTGGAAAACAAATGGAGTTGTTTGTGAGTCAAAATACAACATATAGTAGGATTTAGGTTTGTGAGCCTGGGATAAAACAAACAAGTTATATTCTTACAAAAATATAGTAAAAATCTTAAGAGGTCCTTGGTAATAGATGTAGAAGCTGGGATTGCTCTAAACCACTATAAATCCTGCTATATTGTATGCTTGCTTATCTCTTTATCTCTCTCTTATATTTTAGTATTTGCACATATCACTTAACACAACATTTGGCTGACGCATTGCATTGGAGTTTCAAAGGTACATACTTATTTTAATTTTTAAAAATCCAATTCACTCTTCTCTTGGATTGTTGATTTGGGAAACATTCGTGCATTTGCACCAGAGAAATCAAAGTGCGTTTTTAGATAAATAATTAAAGCACTCCAATTCTCACGCAACATTATTTCCAATAGAAATAGCACCTCTCTCATATCTATCTTTAAATAGGCTTTATTGGGCCTTGTTTAGGCCTACTCAATTGTTGTTGCCAATCTCCAAGCTAACACCGAGGCTGGCCAAGATAGGATGAGCCAAGGTGGAAGACTTGCACCAATGGATAAGGAGACCTTGCAAGACAAATCCCTAATTCGAAGTATATTCGAGAGACCCTTTGATGCTCACATCACTAGGTGGTCGGAGAATAGAGAGAGAAAGAAGTGAGGGATTTTTTGAGTGGACTCGAGACTTACCCACCATCCCGTTCTCCCCTCTATTTATAAAAAGGGAGTAGCAACCTTCCTTGCCATGGACAATGGCCATTGTTTGAAGATGTACACAAATCACATTAGCAAAGATTGTGCCTAGCATTCAAGATGTAGATAAGCTAGTTGTTGCCTAGATTTTGGTTGCACGGATCTTATTTCATGTAGTTATGGATGTCTTATCTAGCTAACCATAATTGAGGGGATGTGATCGCCTTCTGAAGTGAAGGCCTACTATATTGGGCTAGCTACCCCCTTGTCTTTGGCCAAGGGGATCAAGTCAACCACGTCCAACCTCCGAGATCTTTGGCACTAGCTGAGATCATCCAAGTCTCATCTTTAGCTGAGGTCAAGGTGACAGCCATATTGCTTGCTCCCCACCCCTGAGCTCAAACTAGGTCAGAGGTTGAGCGAAAGGAGTAGAGGCCGATGACCAAGGTAAAGTAGTGTTCCGAGCCAGGCCATCCATAATAATACACCTTGATGGGTGAATGGGTGTGCATAGGTGAATGCTACATACTAGAGACCAATGAACAATCCCTATGCACCCACATATAATCCAAGATGGAGAAATCATCCAAATTTCTCATGGTCACAAAATCTAACTATAGGTGGTCGTAGCTTCAATCAACAAAATCTATGACCTAACTTATGATGAATAACCCATCACCACTATGCTTCAATAATAACAATGATAGGAAAATTAGTTCTTTAGAAAAAAGTCTGGAACCCCTATCCAATCCAATGCTGACACAATGCCACATTGAGTAATTTTATGCAAACCACGAGCCAACTTCTAAATTCAAACTCTCAGGCCATAGTTTGCTTAGAAATGTAGGTGGGTCAGCTAGCATCTACCATTAATGAAAGAGAACAAGGTAGGCTACCTAGCCAACCTGAGCCCAACCCAGAAATCAAAATGTCATCCAACCCAAAGAAATCAAGTCAATCAAGAAAATATTATTCATTCTTTGAGATCAGGAAAGCAAGTGGATAATAAGGTAGATATATTTGACATTAGAAAGAACTTAACTACTGAGTCAACTAAGCTACCTAATGAACAACCTACCTTACAAACTCAAGATTTTGAAATTAATAGTCCACCAAATCAGGTACCCATAATTTCTAAAGCTCCTTTTCCAATCGATTAAGGTCTAATAAATAATCGAAACATTTAGATAAAATGTTAGATATATTTAAGCGAGTTCAAGTAAATATTCCTCTACTAGACATGATCCAACAGGTCCGACTTATGTTAAATTCTTAAAAGATCTTTGTACCAGAAAAGGACTACCATGTACCAAAGAGAGCTTTCTTAGCAACAGTGTAAGTTCATACTTGTTGAGCCACATGCCCATAAATATAAGATCCAGGATCTCCAACAATTCATGTATCATAGGAAAACTCACATTGAGAAGGCCTTACTTGATTTAGGGGCTAGTGTTAAATTTTGTCATATTCAGTTTATGACAATTGAGATTAGGAAACTTCAGCCAACTAGATCACATTATAATTAGCAGACCGGTCTTTTAGAATCCCTAAAGGAATGGTAGAGGATGTCTAATTAAGGTTGACAATTTTATCTTCCTATGGATTTCATTATTTTGGAGACTGAACCAGTATCAAATCCTAAAGGTCATATCCTAGTTAATTTAGGAGACCATTCCTAGCTACTACTAATGCTGAAATCAATTGTCAGAATGGACTTATGAAGCTATCCTTTGGAAATATGACTATTGAGCTGAATATATTCCATTTGGAACAGGAATCTACCAAGCATGCTAAGGAGGGTAATCCAAGATGAAATTTATGAATTCATAGACATTAGTGATGAGGAAGTCGATCTTGAGTCTAGTATCTGGCCAACACATGAATATGAGAGCATTGATAAATTTACTTGATGATGATAGATTAGCCAGAGATGGGAGCCTCCTACCGAAATACTCATGGAAATGGTTAAACCATCAATCAAGCCGTCAATAGAGGAAGCACCTAAATTAGAATTAAAATCTCTCCCCAAGCACCTTAAGTATGCATATTTAGGTCCAAGGGAAACCTTGCATGCATGTAATTATTGCCTCAGATCTAAATCCTAAACAAGAAGAGGAGTTGTTAACTGTTCTAAAAAATAATCGAGAAGCAATAAGCTGGATCATGGCAAACATTAAGGAAATAAGCCCTTCCATAGTTCAACATAGGATACACCTAGAGGAAGAGGTTAAACCAACTAGAGAAGCTCAAAGGAGATTAAACCCAAGCAATGGTTTTGTTTTCAAAGTTAATGGTCAACGATTAAAACCATTCTTGGAATTATCCATAGAATCAATAGAGGAAGCCATGGCTCTTTATGACCGCCATAATCTAAAGATCCACTTGGTCTGGTTGAAGTCTTTAAACTTAGTGCTCCTAGGAGGCAACCCAGCTTATTTCTTTCTAATTATTTCTTTATTAGTTTTCAGATTCCGACTCAAATGAGCTCCATTGGCTAAGTTGGGGAAGAACTCAATAAAATTCTTACTCAGGTGTCTTCGTATCCTTATTCCTATCATGCATACATTTAAGAATTATTTTTTTTCACAGAGGAATCAAAAGTAGAATAGTATATATTTGGAGCTATCTTTACCTTAAATGTTACACTTGTCGATCTTAGACTGAGGATAAATCATATATTTTTGATAAGTAATTGATTGAACAGTCTAAATATTGTTTTTGAAATATTGAGGGGTAAAATTTAATAGACTCAAGTAAAATGATAAGTAAGAATGCAATCAATTTCTAGATAATTCTAACTCCCCTATTCACATCGAAGAAAAATCTACCTCATGGATGTGTGTGGGTGTTATTAAATGCAAAGTTCCTTTATTAGTTAAAAAATAAAAATAAAATAAAAAAAATGAATGAGATAATAAAGCAAGTTCTAAATATTGTTCCTGAGTAACCGAGCCTCTTCGTCTAAGTAAACGTTGAGTCTCGCACAAAAAGTGGAGATGTGAAGAAATTTTGCTATACAGCCAGTTTTGATCTATAAACTTTCTGACTCAAGCCAGTAAGCCCGGGATGTTCTATACATAGTGCCCTAAGGCCAACTGGTCTGGGAGACATTGGTCGAAAACTTATTACAAGGGTGAATAGAAAGCTTAAGAGATTAAGATATTGCATGATATGTATTTTAAAAAAAAAAAGAGAAAAAAGAAAAAAGAAGTGAAAGAAAAGTATGGAATAAGAAGAACATACTTGCACTGAAAATATATCTCACCATTCCATGGGAATAGAGGATTTAGAAATAATAGTAGGAGTTGGTCAGAAATTATGAAAAAATGAAGTTTGCACTTAATCAATTTATATGGAGCTATTAATATCCCATGACCCATTTCATCTACTATCTAATGAAAAATCTTCACTTATAAAAAGGTAGAAAAACAATCTTTGAGTCTGAGTAAACTTATGCAAGATATCAAGAGTTTTTGGTAGCCTCCTAATTAATTCATGAAATAATTTTTACTCGGGGACGAGTAAGATTCAGTTGGAAGAGTGATAAGTACATAAAAATAGACAAAGCGCATTAATTTATCAATCAAATTTACTTTATTTAAAAAATTAATATTTTTGTTTTTTATGCAGTATTTAATAAAGAACTCCGCCCATGCGAAAGCATGATTTTAGGAGTTCAAACGTGCAAACAGTGCATGAATTGGACTTCAATTGAGCTGGAAAATGAGTTTTGAAGTTATTCTAAAAATCTGCACGACAATTGAAGCGTTGGTTCACTGTGAACCAATCTTGGTCCACCAATCGCCAGCTGGTCCATGGCTGCTGGTCCACGAAATAGATCCGTGGACCACTAGTCAAACCAAGCAACGATTTCATCGGGGAAGACGCGGGAACTCCTCTTCTCACCGCCGAGATCCTCCTCGCTCGCTGGATCAGCCGTTGAAGGGCGGAAAATCCCAGTTCGCAGCCTCCCATGAACCATCTTCCTCATCACTGCTGCTGCCGCCGTCGAGAGAGAAACATCACCGTAAGCCAGTCCCTGTTTTTTTCCGTCATCCCTCCATGCTGCAGGTTGTTGCTCAATGCTGGGAGAAGCCCCTGCTCAAGCCATCACCGTTCCTTGTGGATCCAAGCATCACCTTCTTCCCATCTTCAATGGTTGGAGCTCCTCTTTTTATCGCCGGCCGTCGCATTCCTGCTGCCGTCCCGGTTCTTCCCTTCCACTGGTCTCCGTGATTGTTGCGAAGGAGTCCGCTGTTACATTAGCCAGCCTTCTCCCATTTTCAATTGCTGTCCGAGATCCCACTGCACTACCCTCTTATCATCCTCCTGTTGTCGGGAGATGGGAGATTGGATATCCGAAGGAGTAAGAAAGAAAAAATGGACCACGGCCTCTACACGGGTAACACCGGGGACTTCAATTTTTAAGAAGGGATAAAACTGACCGTGCGAGCGGGTATGAGATAAAGATGACAACCATGGAGATAAGGATAGAACTCGATGCGGTCGGATAAGAATCAACATGGTTCCATCGATGCTTCCCCTGCACCTATTTATAGCACTTCGTTAACCGGAATTCCACCCCAAGCCCAGCCCGTCATCTCTTTCCTCTTGCCCTTGCTCCCACTTTTTTTTTTTTCCATCCCTTCCAACATTGAAAGAAGAGAAAGGAAAGAATGGAGCCATTTAGCTTTAATTTTTTTTAAATTTTATTTCTATTTAACTCCAAGACTCCCTAATGACTTAGAAGTTAAAATCTTTATAATCAAATTAGCTTTTATAATAAAAAATTTAATTTTTTTTATTTTTTATCGTTTCAATTTATTAGTAGCAATTTTTAATTTTGTGTACTAGGATTAGTTTTTTTTTCTTGCATTTATTTTTATTTTATGCATTTTAAATATTCATGCAATTAGTCTGGTTCAAATTCTGCAAATTTATTTTGTGCATTTACATTTCAGCAAAGTAGTGTAGAATTGATTTTAATTTTTTTTATAATTTTTAAAAATTTATTTTAATCATGTCGTGACTAAGCGAACCTCCTAGGATTGGCGATGAAGCTAGACCAGGATTACAAGTTCTTTCTTGGATCTTTTCTTGGGCTTTAATTTTTAAGAATTTTTTTTCCTCCCTCTCTAACTTCTTGCCAAAAAGATTTGATGAGCTATTGTTGGTTTGACTAAGCAACACCCTGGGATTGGCGATAAAGCTAGATCAGGATTACAGGTCCTTTCTTGGATCTTTCTTGGGCTTTAATTTTTAGAGTTTTTTCTCCCTCTCTAAACTTCTTGCCAAATAGACTTGATGAGCTATTGTTGGGTTTCAATCCCTCCATAGTTCATGCTTGATTAGGGTAGAAAAAGAAGGCTGAGCAATATTTTTTTTTTTATTTTTTTCTCTTCTTCCCTGTAAGACCTTGATGGGTTATAGTTGAGTTTTAATCTCTTCCATATCTATACTTGGATAATACAAAAAAATGAGTTGAAAATACATTAGAAGATCATAGAAAGGTTTTCAAATCATTGGTCTAGGGATTCTAAAGCCCTAGATTTTTAAATTATATTTTCTTCCATTTGATTATTTTGCTCATTTTTGTCGCTTATCTAAGTGAGGGTTTGAACACAGTTCAAACACAAATTCAATTTTCTTATGGGATCGACCTGTACTCACTAGACGTGCTACTCTGTACACCGTGCGCTTGCGGTTACAACTTAAAGTTCACATCACTTATCCTTTGGATCAGCTAGTATGAGGTTCGGCTCCATAACCAGCAGAATTGGATGCTCCATCCACATGGAGTACCCAAGTGGACTCCAACCTTCTTCTGCTGTCTCTCCTTCGTCAACCATCTGTCAGCCATTTTTCTGGATCCATGTACATTTAGCAAGGAAATCGACTAATATATGGACCTTCATGGCCAATATGGGTTGGAATGTGATGTCGATTTGCCTAGCTTGATTGCCCACTTAGCTATCCTTCTTGAAATGTCGGAGCATTGGAGGATGGCCTTTAATAGCTTATCCGTTAAGACCACATGGCATGAGACTGAAAGTAGGTTGCAAATGTTTTGCTGTGACAACTAATGAATATATGAGCTTCTACACTTTTGGATACCTTATTTCGGCTTCGTGTAGCACTTTGCTAGTATCGTAGATCAGCTTATATACATTGTCGACTCCTTTTCTGATAGGTACCGAGCTGATGGCTTCATCCGAAGTAGAAAGATATAAGTAGAGAGTTTCACCTTCTTGAGGTTTTGAAAGTAGAGGAGGACTCCTCAAATATTTCTTTAACTCTTCAAAGACGAGTCGGTAGATCGAGAAATAAATCGGCTCAGTGAGGCAATCCTCCCATTCAATTGTTATACCTCTTTTTGTTAGAGGATGCCTCATATTTTGGATAGCATGGATTTCTTCTCAAATTGCTGTATCCTCATTTGGTGATGAGGAATCCCGAAATTTTCTGATGTTACTCCAAAGGTGCACTTGGTTGGGTTTAACTTCATCCGATGATGTCATAGGGCATCAAAGGATTTCTCTAGATCTTTGATGTGGTCAGTCTTTTGAAGGCTCTTCACAATCATATCATCGACGTATGCCTCCATATTTCTTCCAAGTTGCTTTTCAAAGACCTTATTGATCAGCCTTGAAAGGTCGCTCTGGCATTTTTCAAGCTAATGATATCATCTTGTAACAATATAATCCTTTTTTCCGTTATGATGCCTTTTCTCTTCATCCACAGGTCCATTCGGATCTGATTGTATCTGGAAAAGGCATCCATGAAGCTCCACAATTGATGTCCAACAGTGGCATCAACTAGCTGATCTATTTTTGGTAGAGGAAAGCTATCTTTTGGGTAAGCCTTATTAAGATCAGTGTAGTCGATTCAGATCCTCCACTTGCCATTGACTTTCTTCACCATCACAATATTAGCTAACCAATTAGGATAATGGACTTCTCTTATGAACCCAGTGTTAAGAAGTTTATTCACCTCTTTATCAATCACCTTTTATCTTTCTGGCAGTTATTGGGAGTGTGATCTCTCCCTCAACTCCAACAGAATTCTCAGTGAAGCCCACTAAGGGCATGAACATTGGCTTTATTTGATTGGTGGAGAAGTTCATCCTTGCAAAAGTATCGTAAAAAAGGATGTCAGCAGAGCTTTCACTGTCAACCATAATTCTTTTTACAAGATGTTTTGCTATTGTCATTTCAACAACAATAGCACCATTATTTGGGTTATCCACCCTGGTCGACCCTTCTCCCTTGTAGGGAGTACATCATCATTCTCCTCTCTCCCCCTAGCCCTCTTTGAGGTTCTTCTTACCCCCTAGGAGTTCATCCCGACCGGCTTCTTAGTGGGCCTTATCGATAGTGAGTGATCGGGCTCTTTCCTAAGCTGCTAGGGGAGCTCCTCCCTTCACATACTTTTTGAGGTAGTCGTGCTTGATCATATCTTCTATCTCCCTCTTCAGGTGGCGGCATTTCTCAGTATCATAGCCATGGTCCTGGTAGAAGCGACAGAAGCGGGACCTGTCGCATCCAACAAACAGCCTCAATGGGGGAGGTTCACGTAGGTAGCTCTCGCCCTCGATCTCCATCAGGATCTTTGCTCTCAGGGCAAGAAGGGGAGTCAACTTCTCTTTTTTGGTGGGGTCGACTCTGGGCCTGGCCCTTGGCCACAGGGCCGGTGCTGTCTTGTGGGCCGGGGGAGCGGATGTTTCCCCCATGGCCTGCCTCTTCAGGGGCCTCCCGTCCAGCTCCCTTCTGGTGTGGTCGGCCTCCTCCGCATTGATATACTTGTGGGCTCGGAGGAGGAGCTCCGAGTAAGTCTTCGAAAGCTTCTTGTCGAGGGAGTAGGTAAAGCAGGAGATCCACAACCCCTCTTAAGGCCAGCATAGCAACTGGCTCATCGAGGTGGTAGATCTCCAGGATGGTGACTTTAAACTGGGACACGTAGTCTGGGAGGGGTTGTCGATCCTGTTGACAGATCGAGAAGAGGCTATCAGCTTCATGTGGCACCTTTCTGCATGCATTAAAGTATGCCACAAACTTTCTCTCCAACTGGGTGAAGGAGTCAATGCTTTCTAACTCGAGTCTAGAAAACCAGGCTCAAGAAGCCTTCCAAAGTGTAGCCAGGAAGGTAATGCAGAGGAGAGTATTAGTGGCCCCCTGGATCCTTATAAGGGCCTTGTAGCTTTCTAGGTGGTCCACGGGATCGGTTGTCCCATCGTAGGGTTCAACTTAGGGCATGCAGAACTGGCTGAGGATCGGTTCCTCTTGGATTCTATGGGAGAAGGGATGATGAGTGTCATAACCCATGGGCTCACTGGGGGAGCCCTGAATCTTAGCAAATCGACGGGATAAGTCAGCCAGCTTGTGCTCTTGCTCTTCGAGATGCCTCTTTGCCTAGCAGTGGATGGCCTCGTCTGTAGACCCTTCGGTGGAAGCTATCAAGGGTGAAGGAGGTGTGGAGTGGGGGAACCTCGCCCGACCACGTCGATGTCATCAGTGCGAGTACGCACCATGGTCCGAGACCAGGGAGTGGCTCTCTCAGCCATTCAAGCCATCATGCTGCTTCTTTTCGACCGCCTGGTGGTCTCCTCATGGGTGGGAGGCTGCATGTAATGGCCCCTCCCAAAAAAACCATAGGCTAGTACAGGGATCGATGGCATGGGCCGTCGGTGTCCCTGGTTGCTGCTACGTTACCAAGAATCGATGTCACTGATGGAGCTGGCGCACCATCGCAGCCAGGGCAAGGACCTACTAGGCTAGTGCGGTGATCTGGGGATCCACCGATGGTGGCAATGGTGGAGCGGGGAGCTCCCCCTCAGGGCTTTATAGGTCGCCACGATGAGGGGGGCCCCTACGCGGCTGGCAGAAGCTTCCCGTGCACGTGTTGCACCATGGGGCCATGGATATCCATGGGTGGTCTGTTAACGATGGGGGACTCACTATCGGACTTTCCATAGTCACTGTTGCGTTCCCTCTACCTGGCATGCCAATCTGTTGCATCCTGGATTGCCGTGGCTTATAGCTTTGACGTGTTGCAGGCTCGTTGGGCTCCCGATAGGTGCTTGGTCCTCTTCCAGCATGGCCTGCAAAAAAGAGAAGACCTGGACTGGGAATTCTAGCGGGGACACTCCGACGATCAAGTCAGTTGGGATGATCAAGGAGAATAGAATCTCTGTGGCGAAGAGCTTGGGGACTCTCCGCGTAGAAGGTGAAGGATGAAGTATAAGAAGTGGAAAGACAAGGTCGAGTAGAGATCAGAGAGCTGGGAGGTTTTCCTAGTTGGTTCCTTGCCTTTTCACTCTCTAATTTTTACCAGTTGCCTCCTTTCTTTTCTCAGGGGTCCTTTTGTTTGTTTTGATATGAGAAGGAAAGGCCCAAACCAAGCCTGGGGCTTTATTGAGATATCCCTTTCCTGGTATCCCTTTATGGAGGGGTTTTTCTTTGTCTGCAGCCTCCCTCCTGTCAGACCGGTCCTCTGAAGGAGATCCTTCTATCGAGGGATCACCAGCATAGTATAGATCTTGTCCCTTTGATGGTACAATTTTCCATGGAAGGATGGGCACCGTGCCGCTGAGCCCGAGCCATGGTGGAGCATTTCTATTCCAGAGGGACCATCAGATATCATAGGGCCTGTGGCCATAATGGAATACTCCTCTTGGAGGAGGTTCAGGTTTCATTCATGCAGGATTGAGCCCTCGTTGCACGGTCGTTGACGTGGCAATGCGCTACAGGGTGTGAAGCCTAGTGGTGTGGACACTAGGTCTAGAAAATATGGACAGGTTGAACCCACTCCCTGTGGATCACCTATGAATAAAGCCCTGAACCCAACCCCTTTTACCATGTAAATATTTTATTAAATTCTATTATATAGGCTTAGTTGGGTTAGCCCTTTTACCAATTAGAGTTTGTATAAAAAACCCCATTTATCAGTTGTGTCAAACCCTATTTACCTAATTGAGTTTACATGGTCTAGTTTTAGTTACCTTTTTACCACTGGAATTAGAGTTTTGTTTATTGGCCTTTTGGGCCACCCCGTTTTACCAAATTGGAATATTTATTTTAATTAACTTTTGATCAAATTGGGTTTCAATTGATCAATTAGGCTTTAGTTATTTGGTTTGAGTCTTGTAAAATTAATTATTGAGTCCTGTATTACAAGGGGGACCCAATTGAAGACCCATGTGACTTTATGTGCACCCAATTGAAGACCCATGTGCTAGCCCAAGACAAGCCATGTGACTCCATGTGTTAGCCCAAGTCAGTTTGTCTTGGTGGTGACTTTCCAGGATTGGACATAACACATGTCATGTTTGGACATGCCAGTCTTTTGGGACACACACTCCATGCCACTTTATTTGGACATCATCACATGACAACACATGCTATAAATCCTCTTTGGTCGGCCACCTAAAAGGAGTTTGTGCCACTAAATTTTAAGATGTGTAAAAGAAGACTCACCCAAATTGGTGCCTCCACTCAAGAATTTCATCCCAACTTATTTTAAGGTGAGTAAATGAGAAGGAGTCTTCCCATTTAGTGCCATCTCATCTCAATCATTTGACGCCAAATCAATAGGTCGACCAGTGTTTTCTTACTTCAAGAGTTCTATCTCAAAGGGGAAGCATCAACATTCAATTTCAAGGAGTCCTCCTAAATGCAAATGAGATCAATCAAGAAAGATTATTCTCGATTGTTGCCAATTTCAAGTTAAGAAATATTTATCGATGATTTTAAAAGGAGTAAGCCAGAAAAGACTCCTCAAAATTGTCACCTATCTCAATTGACACCCACCTATGGATTGTTGTCGCCCAAGCTATGAAGACTATCTCTTGTTGTTGCCCACTTGAAGAGAAGTCCAGATCAGCCAACAAGCATGAGTCCAGGCCACATTGACCATAATTCCAGGAGTTGTAGTTTCAGGGAGAAGGAGTTTACTGTTTGAATCCCTTACACTACTGATTATGGGTTTATAAATACCCATCAATCCCTTGTAATTTTAATTTATTATTAATCAATAAAGAAATTTTGTCGAATTTTTTTCTTCCTTTGCTGTGTGCATCATGGTGTGTGCGGCTTTTTTCTTTATTCAGGGAACATCACGGGGTGCGAGGCCCTAATTATCCTATCTATCCAGCCGATAAGAAGACCTAACCATCATTTCGAACCCTTCCCTTCCTTCTTTTCTTTTCATTGCTAACTCCTAACTTGAATTTTCTTTGTTGAGTGTTTGCAGGTGATCAGGAATCGAGTTAGGAGTTCTTGCCATCCAAACCGACATCACTCGAAAGATCGGAGCCCGGGATCAAGTTCTTGAAACCCTACCACAACATTTTGAGAGTTCTGTTAGTCTAAGAATCGATCTTCGTTGGTAACTTTAAACCTCTTCCTTCCTCTTTAGTTTCTGATTAGTTAAAATTAATCCCAGTTTCGATAGTTTCTTAGCCACCAGATCCTGCTTTCCTAGTTATTTTGTTAGGTTACTTGTGCGGGTAGTTAACTAAACTAGTTTCCTTCGCTGTCTCCTTCAAGTCTTCTTTTAAAATCTAAAAAATATAAAAATATTCTCACTTTCCTCAGATAATTAGATCTTACTCTAGTAATTTAGTTTAATTTATTTATCCCGCATCACCTAGGAGCATGCATTGTTTCTCTTTTGCTTATGGTAGGAGTTTCATCCTCAACAGGATAGGGAGAGTCCATCTCTGAGAGCCTAAATCCCCTAGAGCACTAAGCACGTCCTCGACGGGTGCTTGACCCCGGATGCGGGGGCTACCTCAGTAGGGGGCTCATCCTTGGAAAGCATGAGCACAACCTCAACCGGGTGCTCGACCCCAGTGTGGGGGCAGCCTGACCGAGGGGCTCACCCTTGGAAAGCATGAGCGCAACCTCGACCGGGTACTCGACCCCGGATGCGGGGGCCACTCAGCCAAGGGGCTTGTCCGTTGAAAGCATGAGCACGATCTCGATCGGGTGCTCAACCCTAGATGCAGGGCTTGCCTCGATTGATGGGCTCTCCCTTGGAAAGCATGAGCACGACCTCGGCTGGGCGCTCGACCCTGGATGTAGGGGCCTCCTCAACCGAGGGGCTCGCCCTTGGAAAGCATGAGCATGATCTCGATCGGGTGCTCGACATCGGATGTGGGGGTCGCCTCGACCGAGGGGCTCGCCCTTGGAAAGCATGAGCACGACCTCAGTTGGGCACTCGACCCAGGATGTGGGGGCCACCTCGATCAAGCAGCTCACCCTTGGAAGCATGAGCATGACCTCGACCGGGTGCTCGACCTTGGATGCGTGGGCCATCTTGACCGAGGTGTTCACCCTTGGAAAGCATGAGCATGACCTCGACTGGGTGCTTGACCCTGGATGCGGGGGCCACCTCGATCGAGGGCTCGCCCTCAAAACTTCATTTGGGCACCGCATTTAGGTGGCACTTCCCACTAGCATGGCCGCCAGCTGTTGTCGTCATGGGCTCCACATCAGTGGTTGTGCCACATCAGCACTAATCATGAAAAAGTCTATTTTGCTGCTTATCAGTTGCAAGTTGAAGCTTTTGAGTGGTAGGAAGCTATCAAGAGGCAACATGGTTATGACAGGCCAAATAGACTTTATCAAGTTTATCAAGTTGTCTCATTTTGCTTAGATTTGATGGCTACTGATGGCATCAAAGCTCGATGATTTGAAAAAAGATAGTATCTAGGACCCATGCTGGGGTAAGGCCAATGCAATTAAACTCAAATCAAGATGTGGTTAATAAGGCCAAAATTGTTGAGTAAGAGGTTAACAACATGCAGCTAGAGAGAGAGAGCGACAATAGAAGAAAAGGTCTAGGTTTGATGGGAATCAAGGTGGTCGACCTTCTAGCAATCAATCAAAACCACGAAATGCACTTGGATAGAATAAAGGACCTCAGCAGAGTAATGGACTCATTGTACAAGGTGTCAAGGTTTTCACTTGGTACAGGATTGTTGCTTGTTTTCTGGAGCATGTTTTGATTATGGCTAGCAGGGTCATAAGGCTATGGATTGCCCACTTTGTTAGACACTGGTTATCAATAACCTTTTTCGAATGTATCTGGACACCTACTCAGATTATCCAGCATGCGCCGGCTTCTTATCAAGGCCAACCCTCAGAGCAAGGATATAGAGGATGTCCAAAATTGAAGATGCAAGCCCGTTTTGTTATGCCATTGATGCAGGATGAACCTAAGATTGATATGAATGCAGGGAAATAGAAAAAACTAATTTTTTGTATTTTTTTAGAATTTTAATTTGTAGGCTAAATTCCTAAAATCAAGTAAAGATTAGCAGGCAAACTAGCAATGCAAAGAATCAACATACCTGCATATGAACTCATGCAAAATAATAAAAGAAGGACCTCAGAGATTAAGAAACCCTTGGTTAGGATAGTGTACCTTCAACAACTCAAAAATCAGGAGGGGGAAGGATTGTACCGAACAACGATTGAAGATCTGATCAAAGATGGGTCGCACAGCACTTGGGATTGTCTCTTGGAAGTCAAGCCTATAGTTCCTCAGATCAATCAACTATTGAGGTTCAATCCAGGAGGCAAAGAAAAACTTCCTCTTTGGAGGTGAACACCTCGGGGATCCTACAAGCATCAGAGGTCAGTAGAAAAACGAATATGAAAACAAAAGAAAAGGAACTAGGGTTTGAAAGGGTGGACTTAGGGTTTGCTGAAGCTGGCGGCCTGGAGGAGGGAGAAGGCTCCTTGTTGTGGGTGGCTAGGGCTTCTTCTCCTTAGGCATCTGATGGGGACATCAAAACCCATCCAGGTTTTTTCCTTTTTTCAGATTTTTATTTTTTTATTTTAGTTTAAGTTTTTATCCCAACTATTCTACCTATCCCGCTATTCCTATTTTATTCCATAGTTATCTCCAACTTATCCCTCTATTATTCATGTCATCTTCTTCCTCCATTCATTGCCTAGATCCAAGCCCCATTTCCTCCGTTCCCAGTCGATGATCACCATCAATGCCCGTTGAGCTCGTCGATGCCTGTCGCCCATCCCATCGACCTGCTGCCGTGATGCTTGACACCCGCCGGAGAGCCCGAGCAGATGAAACCATGCCCTCCTCTCCCTGCATCTATGCCCATGCCCGTGACACCTCCCCATCTCCACACCCGATGCCCTCCTCTCGGAGTCATCTCTAGCCACCATCGATGCCAATCGGATCCTGCTGGATCCGCCGACCCGTCTGCCTCCACCTCGCCGCGAGCATCATCGACCGCCTCCTCCAAATCCTCCAAATCATCGATTTTGCCATCCCCTAGCTCCACGCCATCACGGCCATCCCCCAGGATCTGCCAGCCCGTCCGCCCTTTGCCTCGCCTGCGAGCTTGACATCGAGGTCCACGTCCTCCGCCCCATTTCACTCGATCCCCTGTTCCACGGTCACAAGAGAAGGATTTGCACAGATCCTGATGCAAAAATAGCTCTGCATAGATCTCAAAGCTACTGGTTTAGGATTTAAAAAAAGTAAAAATAAAAATAAATAACAATAATAAATAATAAATAAAAATTTTCATGTATGGGTCCTAAATTTGTAAGCCTATATAAAGGCATCCCCTCTTGTATTTGAAAGCTGGTGAAGAATAAAATGAGTTTTTAGAAGTTTGGTTCTTGGTTCGCCCCTATATAGGGAGGGTGAGATGCCCAATAGTGTTCGCCCCTGCATGGGCGGTGAGGGTGAGAGGCCCAATAGTGTTGCCTTCGTTCTTTGAGAACGTCAACCTCTGTGAGAGAGTAGGTGTGAGGCCCATTTTGCCTTCGCTTTTGGGCGTCGAGGGGTGTAAGGCCCAGTCTGCCTTTGTCCTTCGAGACATCGAGGGGTGTGAGGCCCCAGTTTGCCTTTGTCCTTCAGGACATCGAGGGGTGAGAGGCCCTGGTTACCTCCTTCTTGACCCAAATCCTATGAGACTTCTCAGCTCTCCAATGATCCTCCTAGCCTAGTCCCATATCAATTTGGTATCAGAGCGAGAGAGGATTAGGGTTAGAGAAAAAAAGAAAAAAAAAGAGAGAGAGAAAAAATTACAGCATCGAGCCGACTCGATGGAGTTGAGTTTTCCCACCCTACGGGAATGATGGGGACATCAAAACCCATCCGGGTTTTATCCTTTTTTCATTTTTCTTTTTCTTATTTAGTTTAAGTTTTTATCCCAACTATTCTACCTATCCCAACTATTCCCATTTTATTCCACTTATCCCTGATTTATCCCTCTATTATTTCTGTCATCTTCTTCCTCCATTCATCGCCCAGATCCAAGCCCCATTTCCTTCGTCCCAGTCGATGCCCATCGCCCATCCCACGACCTGCTGTCGTGATGCTCGACACCTTCTAGAGAGCACAAGCCGATGGAACCATGCCCTCTCTCCTGCATCTGTGCCACCCATGCCTGTGACACCTCCCCATCTCCACGCCCGACACCTCTCCGCCCGAAGTCGTCTTCAGTCACCATCGACAACGATCGGATCCCGCTGGATCTGTCGCCCCGTTCGCCCTCCGCCTCACCCGCGAGCATCGCCGACCGCCTCCTCCAAATCCTCCAAATCATTAATTTTGTCATCCCCCAGCCCCACGCCATCGTGGCCATCCCCAAGATCCACGACCCATTCACCCTCCACCTCGCCTGTGAGCTCGACGCCGAGGTCCACATCCTCCGCCCCATTCCGCTCGATCCCCTGTTCCACGGTCACAAGAGAAGGATTTGCACAGATCCTGATGCAAAAACAGCTCTGCATAGATCTCAAAGCTACTGGTTTAGGATTTAAAAAAAGTAAAAATAAAAATAAATAACAATAAATAAATAATAAATAAAAATTTTCATGTATGGGTCCTAAATTTTGTAAGCCTATATAAAGGCATCCCCTCTTGTATTTGAAAGCTGGTGAAGAATAAAATGAGTTTTTAGAAGTTTGGTTCTTGGTTCGCCCCTATATAGGGAGGGTGAGATGCCCAATAGTGTTCGCCCCTGCATGGGCGGTGAGGGTGAGAGGCCCAATAGTGTTGCCTTCGTTCTTTGAGAACGTCAACCTCTGTGAGAGAGTAGGTGTGAGGCCCATTTTGCCTTCGCTTTTGGGCGTCGAGGGGTGTAAGGCCCCAGTCTGCCTTTGTCCTTCGAGACATCGAGGGGTGTGAGGCCCAGTTTGCCTTTGTCCTTCAGGACATCGAGGGGTGAGAGGCCCTGGTTACCTCCTTCTTGACCCAAATCCTATGAGACTTCTCAGCTCTCCAATGATCCTCCTAGCCTAGTCCCATATCAATTTGGTATCAGAGCGAGAGAGGATTAGGGTTAGAGAAAAAAGAAAAAAAAAGAGAGAGAGAAAAAATTACAGCATCGAGCCGACTCGATGGAGTTGAGTTTTCCCCACCCTACGGGAATGATGGGGACATCAAAACCCATCGGGTTTTATCCTTTTTTTCATATTTTTCTTTTTCTTATTTTAGTTTAAGTTTTTATCCCAACTATTCTACCTATCCCAACTATTCCCATTTTATTCCATACTTATCCCTGATTTATCCCTCTATTATTTCTGTCATCTTCTTCCTCCATTCATCGCCCAGATCCAAGCCCCATTTCCTTCGTTCCAGTCGATGCCCATCGCCCATCCCACGACCTGCTGTCGTGATGCTCGACACCTTCTAGAGAGCACAAGCCGATGGAACCATGCCCTCCTCTCCCTGCATCTGTGCCACCCATGCCTGTGACACCTCCCCATCTCCACGCCCGACACCTCTCCGCCCGAAGTCGTCTTCAGTCACCATCGACACCGATCGGATCCCGCTGGATCTGTCGCCCCGTCCGCCCTCCGCCTCACCCGCGAGCATCGCCGACCGCCTCCTCCAAATCCTCCAAATCATTAATTTTGTCATCCCCCAGCCCCACGCCATCGTGGCCATCCCCAAGATCCACCGACCCATTCACCCTCCACCTCGCCTGTGAGCTCGACGCCGAGGTCCACATCCTCCGCCCCATTCCGCTCGATCCCCTGTTCCACGGTCACAAGAGAAGGATTTGCATAGATCTTGATGCAGAAATAGCTTTACACAGATCTCAAAGCTACTGGTTTAGGATTTAAAAAAAGTAAAAATAAAAATAAATAACAATAAATAAATAATAAATAAAAATTTTCATGTATGGGTCCTAAATTTGTAAGCCTATATAAGGCATCCCCTCTTGTATTTGAAAGCTGGTGAAGAATAAAATGAGTTTTTAGAAGTTTGGTTCTTGGTTCGCCCCTATATAGGGAGGGTGAGATGCCCAATAGTGTTCGCCCCTGCATGGGCGGTGAGGGTGAGAGGCCCAATAGTGTTGCCTTCGTTCTTTGAGAACGTCAACCTCTGTGAGAGAGTAGGTGTGAGGCCCATTTTGCCTTCGCTTTTGGGCGTCGAGGGGTGTAAGGCCCCAGTCTGCCTTTGTCCTTCGAGACATCGAGGGGTGTGAGGCCCCAGTTTGCCTTTGTCCTTCAGGACATCGAGGGGTGAGAGGCCCTGGTTACCTCCTTCTTGACCCAAATCCTATGAGACTTCTCAGCTCTCCAATGATCCTCCTAGCCTAGTCCCATATCAATTTGGTATCAGAGCGAGAGAGGATTAGGGTTAGAGAAAAAAAGAAAAAAAAAGAGAGAGAGAAAAAATTACAGCATCGAGCCGACTCGATGGAGTTGAGTTTTCCCCACCCTACGGAATGATGGGGACATCAAAACCCATCCGGGTTTTATCCTTTTTTCATATTTTCTTTTTCTTATTTTAGTTTAAGTTTTTATCCCAACTATTCTACCTATCCCAACTATTCCCATTTTATTCCATACTTATCCCTGATTTACCTCTATTATTTCTGTCATCTTCTTCCTCCATTCATCGCCCAGATCCAAGCCCCATTTCTTCGTTCCCAGTCGATGCCCATCGCCCATCCCACGACCTGCTGTCGTGATGCTCGACACCTTCTAGAGAGCACAAGCCGATGGAACCATGCCCTCCTCTCCCTGCATCTGTGCCACCCATGCCTGTGACACCTCCCCATCTCCACGCCCGACACCTCTCCGCCCGAAGTCGTCTTCAGTCACCATCGACACCTACCTCTCCGCCCGAAGTCGTCTTCAGTCACCATCGACACCGATCGGATCCCGCTGATCTGTCGCCCCGTCCGCCCTCCGCCTCACCCGCGAGCATCGCCGACCGCTCCTCCAAATCCTCCAAATCATTAATTTTGTCATCCCCCAGCCCCACGCCATCGTGGCCATCCCCCAAGATCCACCGACCCATTCACCCTCCACCTCGCCTGTGAGCTCGACGCCGAGGTCCACATCCTCCGCCCCATTCCGCTCGATCCCCTGTTCCACGGTCACAAGAAGGATTTGCATAGATCTTGATGCAGAAATAGCTTTACACAGATCTCAAAGCTACTGTTTAGGATTCAAAAAATTAAAAATAAAATAAATAAAAATAATAAATAATAAATAAATAATAAATAAAAATTTCCATGTATGGATCCTAATTTTGTAAGCCTATATAAAGGCATCCCCTCTTGTATTTGAAAGCTGGTGAAGAATAAAATTAGTTTTTAGAAGTTTAGTTCTTGGTTCCCCCCATATGGGGAGGGTGAGAGGCCAATAGTGTTCACCCCCGCATGGACGGGGAGGGTGAGAAGCCCAATAGTGTTGCCTTCGTTCTTTGAGAATGTCGACCTCCGTGAGGGAGTGGGTGTGAGGTCCATTTTGCCTTCGCCTTTGGGTGTCGAGGGGTGTGAAGCCCCAGTTTGCCTTTGTCCTTCGGACACCAAGGGGTGTGAGGCCCTATGCCTTCGCTTTCGAGCGTTGAGGGGTGTGAGGCCCCAGTTTGCCTTTGTCCTTCGGGACATCGAGGGGTGTGAGGCCCTGGTTATCCCCTTCTTGACTTTAATCCTAGGAGACTTCTCAGCTCTCCAACAATCTTCCTAGCTTAGTCCATATCAGTGTCTTAGGGTTGGAAGGAAGGACTTTGGTCGACTAGGGCTTGGATGTATTAGGCACACAATCAACTCTCACACACCTCAACACAAGAACACAAGAACAAGCTCAAAATTTCAACAGAGTTTCATTCAAGAATAATAGATTGATTACAAGAGGGGGAGGGGTGGGGTATTTATAAATGTTCCCCATGTTCTCTCCTTGTTAGGATAGAATTACAAAGTTGAGTGGAAGAGGGATTACATTTGCTTAAAACTAGGAGTATACAATTTGAGTGGAAATAAAACTTATTCTCCTTGTTTGAAGTGGACTTCTCCCCTTCTTGGACTTGGTCAAAGGGCTTCACTTGGGCTTGGATGCCAAGGTGGAATTGGGCTTGGACTTTGGGCAGCAAGGGCATCCTCCATTGGCTTTGGGCGGCCTTCAAACCTTGGGCTCATGGGCTTGGTACTTTCTTTGGGTGGCCTCCAAAAGCTTGGCGCATGGGCTTTGTTGCATGTCCCTTGGTGGGCTGGAAACTCCTGGGCTCCATTTGAATGTGGACTTCGAAAGGCCTGGGGTGCATGGGCTCTTGGGATTGAGAAGTCTCTTGGGTTGGGGTGCCTAGAATATTCCTAGTATCATATGGCACCATGGACCTGGTATATTCTTTGAGCATCTGGGGAATCATGGGCTGGTGTGGCTTGCAAGGCCCAATGAGGTCTAATAAAACTCTAGAACTGGTACCTCCTCTCTTGTACAAAATTTGACTAAAAGAACACAATTACTGGACTCTTACCGGACTCAAATACTTGTAAGGACTCAATGGACTAGGTTGGGGTCGAGACAACTCAACTTATTATAGACTCAATTCAACTCAGCTTAGCTAACTTCATTACAAAACTCTCAACTAGACTAACTTTATTATAAAACTTGATTACAAAACTTGACACATTATTAAGGATTCAAGAAAATCCTAATTAGTGAACCAGATAGGATCCAGTAATCTGTGTCGGATCCTGGTGCCCCCATCAATTCTCCCGGGGTGGGGGAACTCAACCCCATCAAGTAAGGGTCCATGCGGCTCTCATATTGCTCAAGAAGATCTAGGTTAAGGCACTGTAGATCCTCTCGGGTGATCCACGAGTCCTTGGATTCCAGTCCGATTTTTGCCATCGAACCAAATACTGTTGATAGCCTTTGTTTTGGGTACTGATGACTTGATCATCCAGGATGCGCTCAATCCTTTCCTCACTAATAGGCCAATTTATAAGTGGACACTCTGGGATAGGTTCACTTCAAGGGAAGGGAGAGGCTCAAAGTGCTCGCTAGGTATCGCTGTGGCTCCCGGTACTCCATAAGGTTCTAAAATATTGAAGGTGGAAATACATAATTCTGGTGGCAACTCCGTACATAGGCATTGGATCCAACTCTCTTTATTATTTTGAAAGGTCCAGCTATGCGAGCATGTAATTTCTTTACGATCCTGGAGGGAACCACTCAGGTCTAAGCCTAATTATCACATAATCCCCTGCAGAAAACTCTTTAGCTCATTTTCGAGAATTACCAAGTTTTATAGAGTTCATTAATTATGTTTATCTTTTGACTAATGTCCTGATGCAAATGCTGTGCAAAGGTTAGTGTAGGTATGGATACATGGATCAGATCTGTGGACTGATTGGACTCAATACCTATATCTACTCCTGGGGTTATTCCTTAGGGACTTGTTCTGGATTTCCTCTATGAAACAATTATGTGAACCCTCACTTTCACCTATAATGTTTGATCCTGGCTCAGTCACTTGTTCCTCAAATGCTATAGTGGGTTCAGGATCATTTTTCCTTTAATTCCTCAATAGGTTCACTCTCTAATCCTCTTCTTTAGGTTCCTCTACTGGACTCAACTCATCAATGTCTTTAGATCCTTCAATGGGATCAGGATTAGCCTTAATTAGATTAACTCCTGGTTTCTTTTCTCTAAGGCTATTAGAATCTCTCCTAACTGGATCTCTGAGTTGAGTCGGATGAACTACAAATTTTTCTCATGGTGACTAAAGGTACAGATGTTGGTCGACAAACAGGGGTATCATGATCGTAAAGCCATGATCACCTAAGATGATACTACTGGCTCCCATGGAAAGGACGTCATACCAAATCTTCTCTCTATGATTGCAATTGATCAAAATTTGGCATCTAGACTGATTGGAATGGAGGTGGAATCTATCCATGAGACCTTTATAGGGGCTAGGATGGGGAACTAGGGTCAATTAATGATTTAACTATATCGATGAGATGGCATTGACACAAATTCTCACTATCTATTATAATCTTGCATACCTATCCCCAATTTCATAAAGGTTTATAGGATGCTAGTCCTACGCCAAATCTTCCTGTGTCTGGTTTGGATAAGGGCACCTAACTACCCTACTAAATCAGACTAATCAAATTCCTCCTCATCTCCTCATATTCCTCTATCAAGTCTGTCTTAGCTTCATAAACCTCTTCTTCCTCATCTCTTGGGTTTAGGGCTCTTCCTAAAGCTCCCCTATGTGTAACGATCTTGTGGGACATTGACTAGCATAATGACCTACCTTGTTGCATCTAAAGCAAGCATTGGGGCTGGGGCTTGGGGCTTTCTAAAATGCTGGTGCCTTACCCTTGTCATTCCTAGAGGAGTAGATTACTAGAAACTAGGTTGACTTGAATGGGTTGGGACGAGATGGGTTAGGGTGGGAACAGGGTGGGCAGGGTGGGCTGAGATGGGTCGGGTTGGATTAGGGTTGGGATGGGCTGGAGTAGGATTGGGTCAACCAGAATCGGAGTTAGGTCAGGTTAAGTTAGGCTGGTCGGCCAGAGTAACCTGGGTTCTGGTTGGGTCTAAAACTAGAAGTGTGGCCCTAAAGTTTCAAGTCGACGGACAATGGTGCCTTTGGAATCTCTCAAAATTTTCAGCTATTAGATAGGCTGGTCTATATGTTCAACTCCCCTTAGGTATAGTTCTCTCTGAATATCCTCATGAAGGCCAGCTCTAAACTGGATAAGGTTTAATTCAGGTCATCTAGGGCACACCTAAGGGCACATTCATCAAACTGGGTTATATACTCCTCACAGTCTTGGCTTCCGGTTTTAATCTTTGCCATTGATCCAAGAGACATGTTGGTAGTATGGGGGAACATATTTTTCTCTAAGTTTTAGCTTCATGGCCTCCCACATGGCAATGGGTGGATGGGTTTCTTGTCTAGTGAGGCACTTTACGTGTTCCCAATATAACCTAGCCTGATCAGTTAGCCTAAGCTTGACAAATTGATACTTCCTTTCATCACTCAAGGCATACCACTAAAAATATTGCTCCATGCCTCCCTCCCAATCTATGTAGACCTGGGATCTAAGGTGCCATCAAAGATGAGTGGATATTACTATGATGCTCATAAGGATTCTATCATCATGGTTATGTCATCTTGATTGGGCATCTAGGGTTAGGATCTAGTAGGGTTCCTAGCATGGGGGATCCTAGGATTGGGTTCCATAAATTGGCCCTGGTTTTGAGTTCTCCTAGGGGTGAGCTCCATAAAATGGTCTTGATTTGGGGCTCCCCTAGGGTTAGAGAGGTGGAATAGGGGAAAATCAGGATCAGGTCAGTATTGGACTTTAAGGTTCTTTCTATGTAACTAATCGATTTTTTTACTACCTGGTCTAACCTATGGTTAACTGGTCAATCCTATGGGTGCTTGATTATTGGATTGGTCATTTGGTCAAATCTAAGATTTATTAGTTCATCTGGTGGTCAACTGGGCAAGCTGGTTTTGGGATTGGGTATTGGATTAGTTTATTTGGGTGGTTAACTGGGTAATCTGATTTTAGGATTGGTTACTCATTTGGTCAAGCGTTCAGTCAAAGTTTTCATGAAAATCTCTGATAGGGTCCATGGCTAAGCTAGGTTGGGGTTTAAACCATTGGTATTAGTTCCTAACCTAGTGGTCATGCAATCAATTAAACAAGTTGGTATGATGCAGTCAAGTACATAATGGTTATACGTACTACAGCTTGCTAGACCTAGAGCCAAAATTGAATGGGTCTACTCAACTTACATTTAATCAACAGCTAATCCTTTCACTGGCTAGGTAAGAGGTGGGATGGTGGGAGGCTCCCCTGCTGTGATAGGGTCCTAATTAAAACCACCAATCCACTTAGGGCATTGCCTCTGGACCTCTAGCCTAAAACACCAATTTTAGTAATAGCTGGGAATTAAGTGCACTAGTTGGCCACACAATTCGGACCCATCCTGTTGGTATCCCTAAGCTCACTAAAGCAATTAAGTTGCTAATGATTTTAGTTAAGGCTTGGTTCTTATGCGGGTAGTTATTTTGGCCCAGGATAGGTGATGAAATCCTACCATGATCTGAGAGAGGAAATTCCCTTAAATTGATTGAATGAGATGATGATGCTCAATGAGCCTAATGCAACTAATAATAATCAAAAATAAAATATTTTTGTCTTTTATGAGGTGGCAAATTAAAATTAAGTTGATTAAATTATCAAACAAAATTTGGGCTTGGTGAAGTACGAGTTTGGAAGTTGATTAAATTGGTTTAGTCAAGTATGCATAACAAAAATTAGGGTTTGATTTGATATAGAATTTGGTAGGTTTTTGATGCACAAAAAAATAAAAAGAATTTTAGGATAGAGAATGAACAGTTCATATGATTCCTACCAAATTTCATGCAGAGAAAAATTCATATGATGATGCAAAACCTAGGGTTTTTCAGACTTTGTGTAGAAGTTCAGGATTTCTATTAGGATTTCTAAGATACAAGATTTTTTTATTTTTTGTTTTGGTAAAAATAATTAAAATTATGATAATAATTAGAAATAAACTGAGAGTATTCTGTGAGAATTTCAGATAAAAATAAAATTTTAAGATGATAAACTAGATTGAGAATCAGACCTCTATTGCAGATGACAGGGTGCAGAAAAATAGATATAAAGATTTTTTTGTGTTTTGATGAAGATGCAAGCTATCCTAAACCCGCTCTGATACCAAATTGATGCAGGATGAACTAAGATCGATATGAATGTAAAAAATATAAATATTTTTTATAATTTTTTTAGAATTTAATTTATAGGCAAAATTATAAAATTAAGTAAAGATTAGCGGGCAAACTAGTAATGCAAAGAATCAACATACCCGCATATGAACTCATGCAAATAATAAAAGGAGGACCTCAAAGATTGAGAAACTCCAGTTAGGATAGCATACCTTCAATAACTCAGAAATCAGGAGGGGAAAGGATTGTACCAAACAATGTTGAAGATCTGATCAAAGACGGGGTCACACAGCATTCGGGATGTCGCTGGAAGTCAAGCCTGTAGTTCCTCAAATCATCAGCTATTAAGGTTCGGTTAGGAGGCAAAGAGGGCCTCCACTTTAGAGGTGAACACCTTAGAGATCCTGCAAGCATCAGAGGTCAGTAGAAGAATGAATAAGAAAACAAAACAAAATGAACTAGGGTTTGAAAGGGTGGAATTAGGGTTTCCTGAAGCTAGTGGCCTGGAGGAGGGAGAAGGCTCCTTGTTGTGGGCGGCTAGGACTTTTCTCCCTGGAAATCTTAGGGTTTAGAAGGAATGACTTTGGTCAGCTAGGGCTTGGATGTATTAGGGCACACAATTAACTATCACACCACCTCAACACAAGAAAACAAGAACAAGCTCAAAATTTTAACAAAGTTTCATTCATGAATAATAGATTGATTACAAGAAGGGGAGGGGTGGGGTATTTATAAATGTTCCCCATGTCCTCTCCTTGTTAGGATAGAATTACAAAGTTAAGTAGGAGAGAGATTACAAATTTGCTTAAAACTAGGAGTATACAATTTGAGTGGAAATAAACTTATTCTCCTTGTTTGAAGTGGACTTCTCCCTTCTTGGACTTGGTCAAAGGGCTTCACTTTGATTTGGATGCCAAGGTAGAATTGGGCTTGGACTTTGGGCAGCAAGGGCGTCCTCCATTAGGCTTTGGGCGGCCTTCAAACCTTGGGCGCATGGGCTTGGTACTTGTCTTTGGGTGGCCTCCAAAAGCTTGGCATATGGGCTTTGTTGCATGTCCCCTGGTGGGATGGAAACTCCTGGGCTCCATCTGAATGTGGACTGGAAAGGCCTGGGGTGCCATAGGCTCCTGGGATTCAGATGTCTCTTGGGCTGGGGTGCCAAGAGTATTCCTGGTATCATGCGGCGCCATGGACTGGTATATTCTTTGAGCACCTGGGGAATCATGGGTGAGGTGGCTTGCAAGGCCCGGGAGGTCAAATACAAATCTAGAACTAGGTATCCTCCTCTCTTGCACAAAATGATAAAAAGAACATAACTTACTGGACTCTTACGGACTCAAATACTGTAAGGACTCAATTGGACTGGGCTGGGGTTAAGACAACTCAACTTATTACAGGACTCAATTCAACTCAGCTAAGCTAACTCATTACAAAACTCTCAACTGGACTAACTTTATTATAAAACTTGATTACACAAACTTGACACATTATTAAGGATTCAAGAAAACCTTAATTAGTGAACCAAATAGGGCCCAATAATCTATGTCAAATCCTGGTGCCCCCACCAGCCTTGATCCAGCAGGATGCTCAGGCATCAAATGCCATATTGATAGGTATTGTTAAGGTGGTATTTGTATATGCTTTTATTTTAATTGACTATGGAGTGACACATTCTTTTCTTCATCTGGATTTGCTAGGAAGGTTTATATTGTGCATAAAAAACTGAATTATGAAATATGTGTTTTACCCCAAATAGAGGTGTTATTATGGTGAATATGATTTGTCCAGCTTACACTCTGAGCATCGAAAATCATGATCTTGTATCTGATCTGATGGTACTGGAGATGAAAGATTTTGATATCATTCTAGGAATGGATTAGCTTGCTTCTTATCATGCCACGGTGGATTGTTTTGGAGAGAAAGTAATCTTCTAGATTCCAGAGAAAGAACCTTTAGCTTTAGCAGCAGTAGAGCAAATATTTCTATCACAATTATTCTATTATGCAAGCCTGTCAAATGTTAAGAAAGGGTTGCATGGGTTTTCTGGCTAGTGTAATAGATTCTTAGCAAAAAGAAATGAAATTGGAGAATATTCTGATGGTGAAGGAGTTTTCTACTATGTTTCCAGAAGAATTGCAAGGATTACCTCCTGATAGAGAAATAGAATTTGCTATTGATCTCATACCTTGCTCAAAACTATCTCCAAAGCTCCTTACCGGATGGCTCTAGCTGAATTAAAGGAGCTTAAGGAGCAACTCCAGGATCTACTTGATAAGGATTTTATCAGGCCCAGTGTTTCACCATGGGATGCATCAATACTATTTGTGAAGAAAAATGATGGAAGCTTAAGATTATATATTGACTATAAAGATTAAACAAGTTGCAGCTCAAAATAAGTATCCTTTACCAAGATTGATGATCAGGGTGCTCAAGTATTTTCGAAAATTGATTTATCGTCTGGATATCATCAATTAAAAATCAGACTGTGACATTTCTAAGATAGCCTTCTGGACTAGATATGATATTATGAATTTTTGGTCATGCCATTTAGATTAACAAATGCTCCCATAGCTTTTATGGATAGATGAATAGAGTATTCAGGGCTTATTTGGATCGGTGTTAGTGTATTTATAGATGATATTTTAGTATCTTCCCGAATCGAGAAGAACATGAAGAATATTTGAAGATAGTATTACATATACTAAGAGAATAAAAATTATATGCAAAATTAAAAGAAATGTCAATTTGACTCGAGAGCATCTCTTTCGTTGGACATATAATCTCTAAAGATGGCATATCTGTTGATTTAATAAAGATAGAAGCAATTGTGAATTGGGATCGACCACCATATGACAGAGGTTCGTAGTTTTCTTAGGTTAGTTGGATATTACAGAAATTTGTAGAGGGATTCTCTCATATTGTAGTACCTTTACTCAGTTAACTCACAAAGGAATAAAATTTGAATGGATTGAGGAATGCGAAAGAAGCTTCCAAGATCTAAAGAAGTGTTTAGTGTCAATTCCTATCCTTACCATACCATCTAGAAATAGAGGTTTCATTATTTAATGTGATGCATCTAAAAAGATTGGGATGTGTCCTTATGCAAAATAGGAAGGTGGTAGCATTGCCTCCCGGCAGTTGAAATTCCATGAGCAGAATTATCCTATCCATGATTTGGAGTTGGCAGCAATAGTATTTGCACTAAAAATTTAAAGACACTGCTTATATGGAGTACCTTGTAAAATATGTATAGATCATAAGAGTCTTAAATATCTATTTTCTTAAAAGGAACTAAATTTGAGGCAAAGAATTGGTTGGAGCTTATATAAGATTATGATTTAATAATTAGCTACCATCCGAAAAAGCAAATATGGTGGCCGATGCTTTAAGTAGAAAGTCTGGAGGTAATATAGTAGCTTTGATCACTTCACAAAAAGATATTCTTCAAGATCTTGAAAATTAAATATCGAAGTACAATTGCAGAATTTTGAAATCTAGCTCTCCTCTCTAAATGTACAACCTACTTTGATTGATGAAACTAAAATATCTCAAACAAGTGATCTAGAATTATAACGAATTAGAAAGAAGATACAATCAGGGGTGGCAACCGAATTTAGAATTCATGATGGTGGATCCTTAAGGTTTGGAAATAGATTGTATGTCCAAATGATGTAGGCTTGAAAAGAGAAATCTTGGAAGAAGCTCATAATTCTACCTACACTATGCATCAGGAAGTATAAAAATGTATAGAAACTTTCGAGATAACTTTTGGTGAGCAGTATGAAAAGAGGGATAGTATTGTATATTATCCAATGCTTAAACTATTAATAAGTGAAAGCTGGACATCAGAGGCCTGCAGGACCATTGCAGCCCTACCATTCTCATATGAAAGTGGAAACATATCACGATAGACTTTGTTTCTGATTGTCAAGAACTTTTAAAGGATTTGATGCCATCTGGTTGATTGTGGATGATTGACTAGGTCAGCCCACTTCCTACCCATTAAAGTTAATTATTTCTTGGAAGATTAGCTAAGTTATATATAGATGAAATTGTCAGACTCCATGGTATCCCAGTATCAATTGTATTGGATTGGGATATAAGGTTTGTATCATATTTTGAAAAGTTTACATCAGCTATGAAGACCAAGTGGTATTTAGTACAGCTTTTCATCCCAGATAGATGACCAATCGGAAAGAACTATTCAAACCCTAAAAGATATGTTAAGAGCATGCATATTGGACCTCAAGGGATCTTAGGATGAACATTTACCATTGGTAGAGTTTGCATATAATAACAGTTATCAAGCTTCTATTAAAATTGCTCCCTTTGAAACTCTTTATGGAAGATGATGTAGGACACCTGTCTGTCGGGATGATGTTAGTGAAAGAAAACTCTTGGGATCAAAAATTATTCAACAAACAACGAAAAAAATTCAGCTAGAAAAGCAACTTCTTCGGCTCAGAGCCAATAAAAAGCTATGCAGATATAGAAGAAGAGAATTAGAATTCCAAGTAAGAGCACATGTTTCTCAAAGTGTCTCCTACTACAAGAGTTATGAGATTCGGGATGCAAGGTAAATTATGTCCTCGATATGTGGGACCTTTTGAAATCTTGAAGAAGGTTGGAGTGGTAGCTTACTGTCTTGCCTTACCACCATCACTTGTTGGAGTTCATAACATATTTCTTGTATCCATGCTAAGAAAATATGTACCTGATCCTAATCATGCACTAGGATTGGACCACTTCAATTAAGAGAAGATCTATCATATGAAGAGCAACTAGTGAGAATTGTAGACAGGAAGGAACAAGTCTTAAGATGATGAATAATTTCTTATGTTAAAGTACAATGAAGCAACCATTCAGAGCAAGAAGTGACTTGGAAACTTGAAGAGTCTATGCAAGCCAAATATCCTCAGTTATTTCATAATCAAGAATGTTAAATTTCAAGACCGAGATTTTTTATAGGAGGGGAGAATGTGAAGCCCACTTGTTTTTAGGTCGCTTGGGCTGAAGTCGGTAGAGACTACCGACTTCAAATTGAAAAATAGAAAAAAAAGGGGGAAGATGGATCCCCTGTTTATCTGACCACTGAACCCGATGGAGAATGCGAAAGAGAGGCCATGGGGGAGTCAATTCGATTGGTGGAGCATCGTGGAGGGATAGGATTTCTGATTGACTAAAGTTCTTCCATGTACGGCGAGGAAATTTCCTCATTTATCCTCTTTAAAAAACTCCCCTCATAACCAAGATTTCCATCGATCTTCTACTCTTCTCCGGTGGCCGACCTCTCCTGGACCATTGCAGGTAAGTTTTCCTCTCCTAAACTCTTTATTTATAGGTTATCTTCTAGTTCTCTGCCTGTGGTTGGGACGACCATGGATGCACCGGCTAACCTCCATCCACTCCATCTGATTAGCCTCCGATGGACTACCACCCCTTTCCGGCTCATTAGAGCATGAAAGATTTGCTCAGGCCGAACCAGGAAGGGAGTTGGGGAAGAAGAAGGAAAGAAAGAAAAAAAATTAGGAAAAAAAAAAAAGGAAAAAAAAAAAGAAGGAAAAAAGAAAGAAGAAGAAGAAGAAAAGAAGAAGAAAAAAAAGAAGAAAAGAAAGAAAAAGAGAAAAAAAGACAAAAAGGAAAGAGAAAGAAGAAGAGAGAGGAAGAGAAGAGAGAGAAGAAGAGGAGAGAAAAAGAAAAGAGAAAAAGAGGAGAGAAATAGGAGACAGAAGGAAGAGAGAGAAAAAGGAGAAAAAAAAGGAAAAATATAAATATCAAAATAATGATAAAATTTGAATCGATTCTTTTAGTGATTTAGGTCAAGATCCAAACTGAACTAAGAGCCATTTTTTCTATACTAATTTATTTTAGATAGAAAATTAATTCATGATTAATCTTGCCAGGATTTTTATCTTCTTATCAATAGAGTAGTATCAGAGTTAAGACTCAAATAGGCAATATATTGATAGAGTTC
This sequence comes from Areca catechu, assembly GCA_021397845.1. Lineage (NCBI taxonomy): Eukaryota > Viridiplantae > Streptophyta > Magnoliopsida > Arecales > Arecaceae > Areca > Areca catechu. Next base: position 195,156,198 of record CM038039.1, read on the forward strand.
TTTCAGGTAAGTTATCTTGACCTACTATTACATGCTAAATATGCTTTATGGTATGTTGTGAATATTATGAAATATTAAATATATTTAGCATAAATTGAGCTGCATTGAATTTTATAAATTATGATGTTTTGGTGTTAATGCTCTCTAGTCCGACTATAATCACAAGATGACCTAGTCTCCTTCCAGGTCTCCAATAGAGCGATCACTAGTATATGACCGATAAATAGTATGTAAAGTTAGGAGCTAGTTTTCTATTGGATTTTACCATGGCATATGTTGAGTATGCATGATTCTCATGTGATATTAGAACTAGTTTTCCTTCCAGGCCTCCAGTGGGATGATCATTGGTACATGACCAGTGGATGGTATATGTAGTCAGGAGCTAGTCTCTTCGAGATTAGCTACGAACCATCGTTGCATTGTCAGAAAGACTAAGAGAGTAAAGTAGAAATGGCTGGCTATTGCCATAGTCAGAGAGACTAGGAGAGTAAAGTAGAAATGGTTGGCCATCCATAATTATGTGTTTGCTAATTGAATATGCATATTAACATGATGTTGTATTTATTTTATCATGAGATGGTTATTCTGTGATGAATGATTTATGTATGTTTGTAAATTATTGTTAACATATTTATACATATATTATAGGTGATGATAACTTACTGAGCCTATAAAGCTTATCCCCTGTTTCCTATATTTTTGTTATAGATTTGGAAGATCAATCGAGCTTTGGGACTACTTAGTGAGGAGCTAGGATTTAGGTATTAGTTTCTTAGTTCATGTTCTATTTTAAATTCTAGTTACCTTTGCTTATATTGTATCTTAGAGTTTTAGTGAAATTTCATTCATTTGTCAATTTGGATTGAAAAACTTTAGAAATAAATAAAGATTTAGAAAATTTATTTGTTATCATTGCCTGGATGTTAATTTGAAAGATAGGCCTTGCATATTTGATGGAATTGAATCCTAAGGATATGTGGCCATCTGATGCACGCCTAGCTCTGGCATCGAATCGAGGCATGACACCCTCCTCAATCCGGTGCATGCACTCGATGCCCCCTCCCCCTACATGACCCCATAACCCCCATGGCTCTGATCTCTCTTCTTTGGCGTTAGTGCCTGTACTTGATGCCCCCAGCTCCATTCTCCCTCCCTGGCCCTAGCGATCGCACCGGATGCCCCTGCCCCCCCATGCTACCCCACAGGCCCCCGGCTCCAATCTCACTCCTTCCCAATGCCTGCACTCAATGCCCCCATATCTCTAACTATTTTTTTTATGATTCGATTGTTCAGGCTTTATTGGGCTAGCTTTAATTTGGGCCGACCCAATCCAGCATGGGTCAAGCTCAAGCCTGATATTTTAAAATATTTCAAGCCTAAGCCCGGCCCGAAGCCTGAAATCTTTTTTTGGGTCGGGTAGGGGTGTGGCCCAGCCCAGCCCAGCCCAATTATGGCCCTAGCCTCAATTTAGCTTGAAAAATGCCTAGAACAAGTCTAGATGCAACCTAGGAAATAGCCTAAAGAAGCCTAATTTTTGGCTCGTAGCAAGCTGGCTCGTACGCCAAGCACGGTCTACAAGCACGTGCGGCTTGCATGCCAGCATGACCTAACATGCATGTTGCCTAGTAAGCTATCCAAGAGGGTGGGTGAATTGAGTTTCTAAAAAATTAAATGCAAGTGTGCACTAATTCAATAAACAACTTAAGTGTAATGAGATACAATAGTAATATACTCTTAAAGAGTATGCAGTGAAAATTTAAAAGCTATAAATGTAAGAGCAAGAGAAAGAGAGAGAGAGAGAGAGACAAGCAATCACAAACACAATCCAAGTATAGTGGTTCGGTGCTTCCCAATGCACCTATATCCACTCCCCAAGGTCCACTTGAGAATTCACTATAATCTCCATCGATTACAGACGATTAGTTTTCCGGGCTCACTAATCAAAACCCGACTTGTTTTTACAAGGCTCACAAGTCAAAACCTTCCTTGGTTTTGCGGGCTAACCAAGAACCTAATTGGTTTTAAGGCTCACCAACAACCTTCTTGGTTTTCAAGGCTAACCAATAACCTCCTTGGTTTTCAAGGCTAACCAAAAACTTTCTTGGTTTTCAAGGCTAACCAAAAACCTCCTTGGTTTTCTAATAGGCTAACCAAAAACCTTTACAACAAGGATAGAGTTAAAGTAAAGTAACGAGAAAAGCTTTTTAATAAAAGCAGATATCTCTTTGAAGCTTCAAGGAATTGTTGTCTTCAACTTGATGAAGTCTCAATCAATGCTCAAGAATGTTGGAGCTGAATGCTCTTGAAGGCTTTGAATGCTTTGAGACTTCTCTTTGCTTGAAGGTGGTTGCTCTCAATGAATGAGAGTAAATGCACTTGCTTTTCTTTTCCTATTATTGATCCTCTTGTGTTTAGATTTGATTTGAATCACTTAAATACATTCCCAAGGCCTCAAAGTCGGTTTATGGCCATTAGATATAAAAAACTAGCTGTTGGGAGCCAAGAGGGTCGAGTTCTATTTTTGAAAAACTAGCCATTACTATTTCCAGAACTCCAAGTATCGACACTTCAAGCTGTGAGTCGACACTTAGGGTCAACACTTAAGTTCCATGAGTCGACACGAAGTTCAAATATCTTCATTGAAGCTCTCACAAATTCTCAGGTGAGTCGACACTTCTTCTAGTGAGTCGACACTTGACATCCATGAGTCGACACTTCAGGCAAGTCTTCAATTTCAGCAAGTTCTGTATCAAAATTTTCTCAGGCCTTAAGTCGATCCTTGAGTCGACACCTTGAGTCGATACTTGACTGGCATGAGTCAACACTTCAGCTGTGCCATCTGACACTCTTTTTGCGTACCGGCTTGAGTCGATACTTCCACTGTCATGAGTCGATACTTGAGTTATGAGTCAACACTTTGAGTCGATACTTGCTCAGATTTCTTCAAAAACCATTAAACCTTTACTGAAACCAATTTGTGCTGGACTAACCAAGTCCTTTCAAGCAATCTTCAAGTACTTAAGTCCATTTAAAATTGATCTTTTATTCATAGAAGGGACTTCTTCATTTTTGACAAGCAATCAAATCTTGTTGAATTGATGAGTATATTTTTCTATAAAAATACACTTTAAAGAAACATTTAGTACTCAACTTATACTTAAGTATTTTGTTTATCATCAAAATCAATAATGGAGTTAACAGTCTCTCCCTTTTTGATGATGACAAAATCTTTAAGTATAATTCACATGATAAGCTCTTAAAAGGTATTTTTAATAGATATAAAGCTTATTGCAATATATATTCAAATAAAGAAAGATAAGAGATGAATTTAAAAGCTCATTTGAGTTAAATTTGAATTAAGAGTATCAGAGCTAAAAAGGAAATTCAAGTACCATGATACTCTAAAGAGAACATGCTTAAGAATAATAAATTCAGCAATGAAACAAGATGAAAGTAATCAAAGAAGAATTTTGAACAATAGATTGAAGAGTATAAATACTCCCCCTCAAGAGGTGATTCGAAAATTGATTTTTAAAGATCTTTCAAAGGCAAAAAGCTGAAATTAAAGATTTTGCAAGAAATTATAGCAAAATATATTTCACAATCCAGAGGAGGGATTACTCCCCCTCACTCAATGCTCAAAAATTTTTCTCAAATACAAATGATTTTTCATTTTATCTTCATTACACAAGAAATATATATACCTTTCATCTATCTTATCTCACCTTCATCTTTTATACTTACTTACCTTTCATCTTATCTCTCTCCTTTATCTTTTATACTTACCTCTCCCTCTTTTGTCAACATTAAAAAGGAATAGAGAAAATAGTAAAATTAAAATACTGAAATTAAGTAATGCAATTCATTCATTCAAAGAAGATATCATCCAAAGACATAGGTATGAAGTAGAATATTTCAATCATTCATAATGTTTCATACATTGATACAAGTTTGATACATAAAAGTAAATAAACATAAAAGCATACATGTAGTACAAAAATATAAACTAGCTAATCATAGAGACTATCCTAAGCACAGTCCTTGTCATCCAAGGATCCAATCTCGATCGGTCCTGTATTAGTAAAAGCACAGGATCGAGGCCACATAGATCGAAGATCATGAAGACGGGTCCTGGTCGGTCTCGATGGAAGACGACGGCCTCGTCCTCTGCATCTAACATAAGTCCTGTCTCTAGCTGGTGCAGAAGAGGTAGAAGCTATATCAGCAATGGTAACAGAACTATCGGGAATGGCAATATCAAAAACAGTATGAATCGGTGTATGATCAAAGATAGGACCTGAATCAAGATGGTGGAAACTAGGGGTATAAAATCCTAGTTTCTTGATAAAGGAAGATGTATTCAATGGGGAGAATGAATAATAGGTGTCTCAAAAGCTGAAGATATGACATGAGTAGGTGTTGGAATGGAAGTGTGATCAGCAGGTCTGGAGAAAGGAGTGGATAAAATAGGAGTCTGGAAAGATGAACTAGATGGATCATGAATGGAACTCCTAGGAAGGTCAGCTGCAGTCTTTGATACTGGCTCTATCATCAGATTTGCCATGTCAAAGTCATCAGAGTCAGTCTCATCATCATCCAAATCTGATCCAGGAGCAGGTGGTGCTGGAGCTGAATCAGCTGGAGCCGAAGTATCAGGGGCTCTGTTGGAAGAGGGTCAACCTAAAGCAGACAGAATGGCAGAGATCCCATCTCTCAGTCCTTGATGGCTCTCCCTCATCTCCATGTGAAACTTGTTGACTTGCTGATGAATGATCATCACCTCAATCTCAATGCAAGCGACCCTGTCTCTAGACTCTCTGAAACTCTAGGTATATCAGACTATGCTGGCTCAAGCTAAGGAGCTGGCTCTGGCTATGCTGAAGGCTTGGGCTGTACCTCAGGCAAATTAGTGGGTGGCTCTGAGGGCCCTACCTCACCCGAAAAGATGCGCTCTTCCTCCACTATATCCTTATCTCTGTCAATGGCCTGACCAGATACGCGCCGTCTCCACTGGCCTCTGACAAGCTGGTACCCCATCCGATGAACAGATCTAATGTCATAGACATCAGTGTGCAGTAGCTGCCGGAAGGGCTCATCATCCATCACTACTCCATAAGCTCTAAATAGTAAAGTCAAGCCCATCCCGTAAGGCAAACATATTCTCTAGCTGATAGATGCCTCCGTCAACTGATATACCATGAGTACCGATAGGCATACAGGAGTATGCTATACCAGAGAAACCATCACTAACAGCTCCCGCTCTGTGATGAAGTCGAAATGGCAAGTCTTCGATAGAAGAATCCAGGCTACTATGTGATGCAACAAACTCATCTCAGTATATATCTCGAAGCTACAACAGTGGCTCCCTCAGGTAAATCATCTATCTCGAAAATGCAACGAAGATCACTAACCCTGTCCACTACAGATCCTCTCATGGGTACGTCCCATACTCTCCTAAAAATCTTTGCAGACACTGACGCATCTCTGCTCGCACCTGAGCAATCCATCCATCACTACCTCGGGCAAGTGAACCATAGAACTCTCGAACCAACTCCGGGTAAAATATCTTTATCAAGGAGCAAAATGGCACCAATCCTGCATCCCTAAGCCACTGACCTATCCTAAACTACTACTGATCAATGAACTCGAAGTCCACACAATGTCCTCCAACGATGGTCTTTGATCCCATGTGATTCGCTGCAGGAAAGAGAGGTCTGGCCAGAATCTCAGGCTCCACAACTGCTCTAGCCTCATATCGTGCCTTTGTTCTCCTTTCTTCTTTTTGATTGGATGGTCTTGGATGCCGGACAACTTGCTTCCTAGGCCCCATTTCAAAGATACAAGATGGAAATGCAAGAGGGGAAGAACCTAGGGTTTCTAAATGCAAAATCAAGAGGAAGGGGGAAATGGTAGAACCTGAAGGAAAATCCATTCCAAACGAGAATTTGAGAGATTTGGAGTTGAAATTGGGAGGGAAGGAATCGTTGGAACAGTGTTGGGGATGAGTCGGCTCGATTTGGAAGGAAGAAGACAATGAAAACACTTCATTTTCTTACTTTTATTTTGGTCTGTCGCCGTTTAAGTGTCGACTCACGACACAGAATCAGGTGTCGACACTTCACTTAAAATCAAGAAAAAATGAAAATGAAGCTTTGATCAAAATGAATAGAATTTCAATGGAATTTAAGGAGATTAAACAAATTAATAGCAAATTTGATTATTTAAGGGTCAAAGAATATGAAGAGATGGAAATTTTCAATCAAAATGGTTGATGACCCAAATTCTCTTCTAATTATACTGAACCGATCTCTTGGAGAGGTTTAGTCAATATATCAGCTAATTGCATTTCAGTACTAATAAATTCCAGTACAATATCATTGCTTTCAACATGATTCTAATAATGATGCCTAATTTAATATTTTACTTCTTGAGTGCTTAACAGAATTTTTGTTAAGTATATTGCACTAGTATTATCATATTTTTGGATGTCTTAGTTAGTTTGATTCCAAAATCTTCAAGTTGTTGCTTAATCCATAAGATTTGAGCACAACGACTTCTTGCTGTAATATACTCAGCCTCAGCTGTGGATAGTGCAACTGAGTTGTTTCTTGATAAACTAGGAGATTAAGTTAACCCAAGAAATTGGCAAGTTCACTATTACTTTTTTTATTAAGTTTATACCTAGCAAAATCAGCATCATAAAATCTAATTAAATCAATAGATGAATTTCTAGAATACCAAAAACAAATATCAATTGTACCAGATAAGTACCTAAATATGTGCTTAACAGCCAACAGATAAGACTCTTTAGGATCGACTGATATCTAGCACACATACAGATACAAAACATTATCTGGTCTACTAGTATCAAATATAATAAAGAGCTAATCATTCCTCTATATAATTTTTGATCAATAGATTTACCATGTCATCTTTATCAAGTTTACAAGAGGGGCTCATAGGTGTATCTATGACTTAGTAGTCTTCATCCCAAACTTCTTTAAGATTTCTCTTATATATTTAGCTTGGTTGACAAGATTTTCATCCTTAGTTTGCTTAATTGGAGTCCGAGAAAAAATTTGAGTTCTCCCATCATGCTCATTTCGAATTCTTCCTGTATAAGCTTGGCAAACTCTTGACAAAGGATTTCATTAGTAGCACCGAATATAATATCATTAATATAAATTTGTACTACTAACAAATCATTATTTTTCTTCTTTAGAAATAAAGTTGTGTCAACATGGCCTCTAGAGAAATCATTTTCAATCAAAAACTTGCTGAGTCTTTCATACTATGCTCGGGGTGCTTGTTTTAAACCATAAAGTACTTTGTGTAGTTTGAAAACACGATCATGATGTACATGATTTTCAAAACCAAGTGATTGTTCAACAATATTTCTCCTACTATATAACAATTCAGAAAAGCACTCTTAACATCCATTTGAAAAAGTCTGAAGTTCACAAAACATGCAAATGCTAAAAATAATCTAATGGCTTCAAGTCTAGCAATAGGTGCAAAGGATTCATCAAAACAATGCCTTCCTCTGATTATAACCTTTAGCAACCAGTCTAGCCTTGTTCCTATTAACAATACCATTTCATCCAATTTATTCCTAAATATCCATTTTGTACCAATAATTGAAATATTAGATGGTCTTTCTATTAAAGTCCAATATTGTTTCTTTCAAACTGATTTAATTCTTCTTGCATTACATTAATCCTTAGTATCTTTTTCAGCATCTTCAAAATATTTTGGTTCAATTTGAGAACAAAAGTAATATAATCACATTCATTTCTAATTGAATATCTTGTTCTTATCCCTTTTGATTACTACTAAGGTTCTCTTATTAAAAACTCTGTATGCCCTGCTGATGTAGAGTATCCTAAAAAAGATACTTTGATCAGACTTGGCATCAAATTTTTCCAAATTATTTTTGCCATTATTCATGATAAAATATTACAACCAAAAATATGAAAATATTTTAAGTTAGTTTTCTTTGTTTCTAAAGCTCATATGAAGTTTTCTTTAAATATGATGAATTAAAAATGATTCAAAATATAACAAGCAATATTAATTTCTTAGCCCAAAAAATACCTTGGCAAATCATTTTCACAAACCATAGTGCATGCCATTTCTTCTAAAGTATGATTTTTCATTTCTACAATCTCATTTTGTTGAGGTACTCTAGGTGCAGAAAAATTGTGTTCAATCCCTTTTTCATTGTAAAAGTTTTCAAAATCCTAATTTTCAAATTCAGAACCATGATCACTACGAATACAAATTTCTGAAGTACCTTTTTCATTTGAAACTTTTCAATAAAACTTCATGAATGCTGAAAATGATTCATCTTTGTGAGCAAGAAATAAAACCTATGTAAACCGTAAAAAATCTCCACTATAACTAATCCATATCTCTTACCTCCTAGACTAGATGTTCTAGTTGGTCCAAAAAGATCCATATGGAGTAGTTCTAATATCCTAGTAGTTGTAACAAAACCTTTAGATTTAAAAGATATTTTTATTTGTTTTCCAAATTGGCATGTTTCACAAACTTTATCCTTTTCAAAACCAAGTTTTGGCAAATCTCTTACTATATCCTTTTTAGAAAGCTTTGAAAGTAAATACAAGCTAGCATGACCTAGTTTACAATGCCAAAGCCAACTAGTCTCATTTATAGTAGAATTTATTGCAACTAGGCATTCTCTATTTGGCAAAGATAGATATCCAAATCTACTAGATATATATTACCATGCTTTTTTCAATGAATTTTACTTCATTTTTATCAGGACTAGCAATCATGCAAAAAGATGATTCAAAAACAACTTGAAAACCCTTATTGCAAAATTGACTAATACTTAAAAGATTATGCTTTAAACATTTAACTAAAAGTACATTATTGATACAAGTAGAAGGAGAGATATGAACCTTACCAATACCAATGATTTTTTCTTTACCATTATGACCGAAGGTCACACTCCCTCCATTTATTGCTTCAAGAGAGGTGAATTGCTTCACATCTCCTGTCATGTATCTTGAACAACCACTATTAAGATACCATAGCCTTTATTTTTCTTGGTTGCAAGATATACCTGTAAAACAAATCAAGTTTTGTTTTTAGGTGCCTAAGCCAACTTGGGTCCTTTAGGATTAGTACTTAAATTGGTTTCTTTTGGAATTCAAATCTTTTCAAAATTATTGATTTTTCTTAAATTGCATTGAAAAGCTTTATGACCTATTTTTTGCATGAAAAATATGTAATGCTTGATGATGCAGGTACAAAAAAATTTTTGAAATACCTTTGCTATTTTGAGATTTATATCCTAATCTGCTTTGTTAAAAACAGCTCTTTGATTATTTAAAAAAAGGCTTAATTTTTAGAACTATAAGTGAACTTTTCAACAAAGGATTTTATTTTATCAAATTCATTTTTATAATTTTTGTTTTCTATCTCTAGATCTTTGTTTTTCTTTGAAAGATTGCCATTTGAAATAATAGCTTTAGATCTTTTTAAAACTTCATTTTTCATTGTTAAAGCTTTGTTTTTCTTTTCTAAAACATCAAGTTACTTTTCAGTTCATTAACTTTATTCAAAAGAGAATTGTTTTCATATGAAAAATATTTGCATGCTTTTTAATTTTTTATTTTCAGATAAAATCAATTATAATCATGCATCAATTCATCAAATGCATTTTCAATTCATCCAAAGTAAAATCTACTTCAGAGTCAAAAATTATCTCTTCTTGTTCTTGTTATGCCATGAAACATAGATTGGCGACTTCAGTTGGTTCTTCATCTGAGCTGGAGTCCTCGCTGTCACTCCAGGTCGCCATCATAGCTTTCTTTCTAAGCTTCTTTCTTGATTTATTTAAGAGAGGGTAGTCAAACTTGGAATGTCCTGGCTTCTTGCATTCGAAGCATATAGATAATTCCTTCTTCTTTTCTTTTTCTTTCTCCTTTTTTGTTTCCTTGTCTTTACTTATTTGGAACCTTTTCTTGTAAGAAATTTTTTTTCTTTCATAAATCTTCTGAACTTCCTTGCTAGAAGGCTTCCTCACTCTCATCCTCTTCTTCTTCTTCTGATTCTTCACTTGAGGATTCTTCTTGAAGTGTAAACTTGAAGGCTATCCCCTTTTCTCTTTTGTCCAAGTCCATAGATTTTGCTTCAGATTTAGCTCATAAGTCATGAGCGATCCCACTAGTTGCTCCAAGGATAATTCGTCAACATCTTTGGCTTCTTGTATGGCGGTCACCTTTGGATTCCATGAAGTTGGAAGTGACCTGAGAATTTTGTTGACAAGATCGGTATTAGACATGACTTTACCTAAACTTTTCATGCCATTAACAATTTTTGTGAATCTAGTGTACATGTCAATGATAGATTCATTTGGTTTCATTCAGAACATCTCATAAGTGTGCACTAAAATGTTTACTTTTGTGTTCTTCACTTGATCAGTACCCTTATGGGTAACTTCAAGTGTGTCCCATATTTTCTTAGCAAATGTGCATGTAGAAATCCTATTGAATTCACTAAGATCTAATGCACAATAAAGGAGATTCATTGCTTTTGCATTAATCTCGGACTGTTTAATATCAGTTCATCACAATCCTCTTCGAGCTTTGGAATGGAAACACCATTAACCACAATCAAAGAAATATATGGACCCTTATCAACAACTTTTCACAAATTATAATCTATTGAATGCATGTAAATTCTCATTCTAGTTTTTCAATAAGTATAATTTGTTCCATTAGAATATGGAGGTCTATTTGAGGCTTGTCTCTCAACTACACTAGTACCAAGAGGGGTTGCCATAGATCTTTACTCAAGGTGGTTAAATCTATATACTGAGAATGTGGCTCTGATACCACTTATTGCCCAGTAAGCAATCCAAGAAGGGGGTGAATTGGGTTTCTAAAAAATTAAATGCAAATGTGCTAATTCAATAAACAACTTAAATGCAATGAGATACAATAGTAATATGCTCTTAAAGAGTATGCAGCAAAAATTTAAAAGTAATAAATGTAAGAGCAAGAGAAAGAGAGAGAGACAAGCAATCACAAATATAATCCAAGTATAATGGTTTGGTGCTTTCCAATGCACCTACATCCACTTCCCAAGGTCCACTTAAAAACTTACTATAATCTCCATCGATTAAGCCGATTAGTTTTCCGGCTCACGAATTAAAACTCGACTTATTTTAACAAGGCTCACAGTCAAAACCTCCCTTGGTTTTACAGGCTAACCAAGAACCTAATTGGTTTTAAGGCTCACCAACAACCTTCTTGGTTTTCAAGGCTAACCAATAACCTCCTTGGTTTTCAAGGCTAACCAAAAATCTCCTTGGTTTTCAAGGCTAATCAAAAACCTCCTTGGTTTTTCAATAGGCTAACCAAAAATCTTTACAACAAGGATAGAGTTAAAGTAAAGAAACAAGAAAAGCTTTCTTAATAAAAGTAGATATCTCTTTGAAGCTTTGAGCAATTACTGTCTTCAACTTGATGAAGCCTCAATCAATGCTCAAGAATGTGGACTTGAATGCTCTTGAAGGCTTTGAATGCTTTGACCTTTTTGCTTGAAGGTGGTTGCTCTTAATGAATGGGAGTGAAAATGCACTTGCTTTTCTTTTTCTATTATTGATCTCTTGTGTTTTAGTTTGATTTGAATCACTTAAATACCTTTCAAGGCCTCAAAGTTGGTTTATGGCCGTTAAACATGAAAAACTAGTCATTGGAAGACAAGAGGGGTTAAGTTCTGTATTTAAAAACTAGCCATTACTGTTTCCAGAACTTCAAGTATGACACTTCATGCTGTGAGTCGATACTTAGGGTCGACACTTAAGTTCTATGAGTTGACACCAAGTTCAAATATCTTCATTGAAGCTCTCTAGAATTCTCAGGTGAGTCGACACTTCTTTTGGTGAGTCGATACTTGAGTCGACACGTGATATCCATGAGTCGACACTTCAGGCAAGTCTTCAATTTCAGCAAGTTCTGTATCAAAATTTTCTTAAACGGATCCTTAAGTAGACATCTTAAGTCGACACTTGACTGGCATGAGTCAATACTTCAGTTGTTCCATCTGACACTCTTTCTACATATCAGCTTGAGTCGACACTTTCACTGTCATGAGTCGACACTTAAGTTATGAGTCGACACTTTGAGTTGACACTTGCTGAGATTTCTTCAAAAATCATTGAACCTCTACTGAAACGAATTTGTGCTGGACTAACCAAGTCCTTTCAAGCAATCTTCAAGCACTTAAGTCTATTTAAAACTGATCTTTCATTCATGGAAGGGACTTCTTCATTTTTGACAAGCAATCAAATCTTGTTGAATTGATGAGTACATTTTTCTATAAAAACATAATTTAAAGAAATAATTAGTCAACTTAACTTAAGTATTTTGTTTATCATCAAAATCAATAATGGAGTCAATAATGCATGCGACCCATAGGCCAGCATGGCCTTACATGTGTGGGGCCTGCATGCTCATTATAAGCCTAAGTCCAGGTGTTCTGCCATTTTCCCCTTTGGTCATTTAATGCGGTTAATGGATCAAGTGGCCATGCAGAGTTTGAGTGGTCCACGGAGGGCACAGGAGGATCACTTAATGCTCAAGTGGCATTTAATGTGGTGTCTACTCTAATGGTAGAATTGGTTGAGTCAGAGGAGTGACTAGAGGTTAATGTCATGGCCATTTAATGTAGGCAAAAGTGGGGCTATGCATTATTGTGATGCACGATGACTATGATCGATGGCCATGCATGACTTATGGCAAAATCAAATAATCTAGCATGATTCTTGCATGAGATATAATGGCCAGGGAGGTGTCTGACATGATTTGAGCTTGATCTATATGATTGCAGTGCAATCAAGGCCAATTGATCATCAAGAGTTAGTCTAAGATCAAAACAGAGTCGAGAAAGCTATAGGACTTTGTTTTGGATGTAGTTTGAGCCATTAGACTCTTGGTGAGATGCTCTTCATACCAGAAACTATAAAAAATGGGGTATAAAGCCAGAGATAGTGTGTGAGGATCCAGAGAATGGTGAAGGGTCTATAGAAAGCCTATAGGGACTGAGAGTTGAGAGCTATAAGAGAGATTTGAAGTTTTTGTTGAGAGAATTATACAGGATTGAGAGTAAGAGTTCTAATCTTGTAATTTTTTTTTATTTTCTCATAATAAAACCTTACATACCAATTAATTGAGTATTTTATTTTATTATTCTTTTCTTCTTTCTCTTATGGCATCAACACTGATATCATGATCCAGAAAATGGGGATCCATATTTCATACTAGAGATTCCCATGATCAGTGGTATCAATATAGTTGGTACCATAATAACTGGTATCAGAGCCTAACAGAGTCTCAATTATCCATATTGATCAAGATGGAGAAGATAGCCATAATCAAGGTAGAGATCAATCAATTTGATGGAAAAAGCAATTTCTCCCTCTAGTAAGTGAGGGTGAAAGATATACTAATCCAATAAGGGTTGATCGATACTCTTATATACGAGGAGAGACCGGTCACCATGAAAGACAGGACTTGGAGATGGTTTCAAATGCTGGTGTAAGCACGATCTACTTATACTTGATAGATGAGGTATGATCTATGTACTAAACAAGATATCCCCGATGATGCTGTAGGTGAAGCTTATGGAGTTGTATATGATAAAGTTGCTCACTAACGCACTCTTTCTTTGAAAGTATTACTGCTTACTATGGATGATTGAAGGACAGAGCATGCAAAAGCACTCGAGTAACTTCCAAAGGATCCTCACCAATCTCCTTGGTATCAGTAAAAATGTTAAGGAGAAGACCAAAGCATTGGTCTTGCTTTTATTACTTCCATAATCTTTCAAGTCCTTAGTGACTATTCTTCTAGTAGGGAAAAGCACTATCAATATAGAGAAGGTTATCTCAACATTATTCTAGAACGAGGTTCTCAAGTAGAAGAACCAAATTTGAGTTCAGGCATGAACTCAGCATTGGAAGTTTTTGAAGGAGCAAGCAATAGAAAGTGAAGTGACAAAGGATCATGAGGTCGGCTATCCAGGTCGAAGAATACAAGCAAGATCAAATGCTACTAGTACGATGAGTGAGACATCATATCAGAGATTATCATAGCTCAAAGATCAGATGAGGGCTACTACTACAGTGGCTGATGGTAGCGATGGTGATAGATACTATAGTGATATACTTATGGTATGTGATGACGTGTCTCCTTCTTCCTAGTGGATTTTAAATTCTACATGTCTATATCATATTTATTACAGAGAGAAGATGTTCGACTCTTTAGAGAGTAGAGAGGGTTCTATATACTTCTAGATAGATCGAGCTATGCAATCGAGGGCATCGAGATAATCATTTGAGGGCATATGATGGGATAGCAAAAAAATTGGGTGAAGTCTGATACATATCCAATTTTCAAGGAATTCTAAATTTTCTAAGCAAATTGGGTTTAAATGGTATACATAGAGAGCTAGTGATGGAATCCTGAAGGTTGTCCATGGTAGTAGGTTCATTTTACAGGAGAAGCATGGAGGATACTATCTCTTGGTAAGGAGTCTAGTGTGAGGTGGAGTCCTTGGTACTGGGGAGCCCAGTAAGAGGTGAAGCTCTGAGAGCAGGTGGATCGGACACGAGATGAAAACTCGGGAGGATGATGACGATGTCGCATGGTGAAGTCCTATTATCATAGGAGGCTTTTCCGAGTAAGTCTCAAGTCAGGCAGAGCATAGCATACGATAGAGATGGAATCCAGTGGCCTAGCTTGACTCCCATGTTTGCCCATCTATAAAAAGCAGGCATTTATCCCAGAACATGGGAGTGAGATCCTTCAAGAGCTCTCAAAGTTAGGTGAAGGTTGAATGTCGAGTTAAGATGGAGATTATTGAGTTTTAATGTCTCAATTTAACCTGAAAAATGGCCAAAATAGGTCCATATGCAGCCCAAGAAATAGCCCAAAGAAGCCTAGTTTTTTGGCTTGCAATAGGCTCGTGCACTCATGGTAGGCCCAGGCCAAGCACTCTGCCATTTTCTTCCCTTGTTCATTTAATTCGATCAATGGGTCAAGTGGCTCTTTAGAGTTTGAGTGGTTTCAGAAGAGCACAGGAACATCATTTAATGCTCTAGTGGCATTTAATGTGGTGTCTGCTTTAATGGTAGAATTGGTTGAGTTAGAGGAGCGACCAGAGGTTAATGCCATGGCCATTTAAGGCAGGCAAAAGTGGGGATATGCATTAATTATGGTGCATGATGAGGATGATCAATGGCCATGCATGACTTGTGATGAAATCAAATAGTCTAGCATGATCCTTACATGAGATATGATAGCCAAGGAGGTGTCCAATGTGGTTTGAGTTTGATCTTTGCAATCTGTGACACGATCAAGGCCAATCGATGGTCAAGAGTTGATCTGAGATCAAAATAAAGTTGGAAAAGCTATAGGACTTCATTTGAGATGCAGTTCAGACCTTTTGACTCCTAGTGAGATACTCTTCATGCCAGGGACTAAAAAATGGGGATAGAGGGCTAGGGATAGTGTGTGAGGATCTAAAGGATGATGAAGGGTCTATAGAAAACCTATAGGGGATAAAAGTTGAGAGCTATGAGAAGAATTTTAGATTTCTTGTTGAGAAAATTATATGGGATTGAAAGTAAGAGTCCAATCTTATTTTTTTTATTTTCTTATAGTGAAACTTTACATGCCCTATTAATTAAGCATTTTAGTTTATTTTCTCTTCTTCCTTCTCTTGCAACATTGACATGATATCATGATCTTGGGAACGAGAATCTGTATTCTGCATGAGGGATTCTCCTGATGAGTGGTATCAGTGTAATTGGTACCACAACACATGCTATTCCATCCATAAAGAAACTCACAAAGTCATGTGTTAAAAAGAATTATATATTTTTTGGTATATATATATTTACATACCTTCTCAAATCTATACTTTGCCATTGGAACCGAACCTCCAATTGCTTCTCAGCTCTATTACCAAGATAAATAACATAAACTAAACAACTAGTCATTATTCATAAGTAAAAGTTAGCAAATAAATAAAATCTTAAAATAAATTTTAAGCAAAAGTTAGAAAACAAGATACATCTTTTTTTTTACATACTACTAGTCCTTTTCTTGCTTTTTTTGCCATTTACCTACTCTATGCAATAACAAAAATACTTATCTTGAATCATTTTAAATGCTTACCTTTTTTGCCATTTATCTTTTTTGCTAAGTATATAATTTTTAAATCATTTTAAATACTTGTCTTGCATGTGCCAGTGAGTGCTATTTTCACCTTCCAAAAAAATAAAAAAAAATAAAAATAAAAAACTCTATAATAACTCAAATTCTTAGCGAGAGAGAAGGATCATTAGGAGAAATCAATGGGGTGCTCTCCAATCATTGCTGTCTCCTTGTTCTCTGTCTCCTCCTCTTCTTTCTTTAATTAGCATTTACAAAGAGAGAGTTTGGTTTTCTCTTCTCTTGTTGTTTTGCTTACTTTATCTCTACCTATTTTCTTGTAGTCATTTTAAATCTTGAATTTTCACCCATAATTATATAATTAATTTGATGAATCTATTTATTTTATTTTTAAAAAATTATACATTATGTCTTCCAGAGACCAGAGTCGTGCCAGTCGAGGAGAGAGCTTTAGAGGACAAAGCTCTCAGGAGAGAAAGTGACCTGATGCTAGTTTGCATGGTTATTGCACTACTGCACATACAATCATAGATAAATTCTAAAATTTTAAATATTATCGGCTTTGTCCTTGATTTTGATGACTAACAAAATGTTGAGTGCATATTGTACACTATGTTTCAATTGTAGTTATGAGTTATAAAATACAGGCACATCAAATTCTTAAAATAAAAAGTATCATGAAGCTGAGCAATTTCAAGTTCAAGAAGTCTCCTCAACTGAAAAAGGTCTCAATATGATCAATCATGGTTTACAAAAGATGCTTGAAATTTCGTTGAAGATCTTTTAGTTTTGGGTGGGAGTTTTGGCATACTTTTTGGCAAACTGCAGAAAACAAGTGTCGACTCATGAATTGCCAAGTATGACACTTCAGAAACTGGCATGCAAAAATTCTTCACTGCACGCCAAGTGTCAACACCTGAAACTCAAGTGTCGATACCTAGAATTCAAGTATCGACTCAAGGCCTGAGATTTTTGAAAAATACAGAACTTGCCATTTGAAGTATTTTTGTGTCAAGTATCGATACCTGAAATGTAAGTGGTCGACACCTGAAAATTAAGTATCGACACCTGCAGGACCAAGTGTCGATACCTGAGAGCCAAGTGTCGACACCTAGAAGTCAAGTGTCGACTCACGGGTTCTGACGACTTCAATGCTCTATTTTCTGAGTTGCACATTTCATCTTTTCAAGCTCTCAATGCTAGTTTTGATCCTCTAACGGTCTCACCATTTTTTGGAAGTTTTTGAAGTATTTAAGCTTCACCAAACTCATTCATGAAGTATTGAACTCCATTGAATATACAAGACAAATATTCTTTCAAGACTTCACTTCCAAAAGCCGAAAAGGAGAGATTCCATTCAAAAAGCTTACAAGCCATCTTCCCAACTTTCCAAAAGTAGCTTTGAAGATATTCCAAAGAGAAATCAAATCAAGCAATCAACAAGAGCCTCAAAGCTTCCACATTCTACTCTTTGAAGAGAGTTTTGATTGTATTTTTATTCTTATATCTTTAACTTCATACTTTGTTACCTAGCTTCAAGGATTTTGAAAGAAGGTTATTGAGGTTGTTGGTGAGCCAAAGGTACAAAACCAACTAGGATTTTATTTGTGAGCCCGAAGATAAAATAAGTTGTAGGTTGTTGGTGAGTCTAGGTGACAAAACCAATTTAGGTCATGACTTGTGAGCCTTGAAAACAAGTCGGCTGTAATCTTTGAAGAGATTATAGTAAAAATTTTCAAGAAAAGCTTGGGAGTAGATGTAGGTGCTTAGAGTGCACCGAACCACTATAAAACTTGGTGTTTGTATATCATTGCTCTTTCTATTACTTGCACTTTATTCTTTGCATTAATTTACTATTATCCGCTGCATATCCATTAGTGATAATTCACTTTGCTTACAATACTTCAAGACCTGCACATAATGCTTAAATTTTTTAAAGACCCAATTCATCCCCCCTCTTGGGCTCCATTTCTGGGCAACAAGTAGTATCAGAGCACCGGTACTCTACTTGAAGGTCCAACAACTAGAGTAAAAGATCATGGTAGCCCAATTGGTATGGGTGTTGTAGAAGGTCAAGCCTCTAACCGTCCATTTTGTTTAATGGCACCAATTACACTTATTGGAACCACTGCATGCGCATTTAAATCAAGCAATGGACTATAACATTTAGAAGACTTTTGTTAAAAGCCCTCATCAGCCACTATCTTGATTAATGGCATTCCCACTCCCAAAATGGAAGATGATTGGGATAAGATGACATTAAGCAAATAGAGCTTAATGCAAAGCTATGAAGCTATTGTTTTGCACTTTAGATCCAAGCGAATTCAATAAAATCTCAATTATCTCTCTGTAAAGAAATATGGGACATACTTGAAGTTATCCATGAGGGTACTCATCAAGTGAAAACTATCAAAGTTAACATGCTCATTTATACTATGAGATGTTTAAAATGGAACCTTCTGAATTTATTAGTAAATGTATACTAGATTCACTAATTTGTGAATGGAATGAGAAGTTTAGGGAAGGTTATTTCTAATGGTGATTGTAAAAAATTTCTCAGTCTCTTCTAGCTTCTTGGGATGCTAAGTCACCACTATGGAAGAAGCCAAAGATGTAAATACACTTCCTCTCGAGTAGCTGTTGGGCTCATTAATAACCTATGAGCTTTCTTTGAAACAAAAAATAGTGGACTATGATAAAAAAGAAAGTGATTGTCTTCAAGTCCACCATCAAAAAGAATCAAGAGAAGATTCTGAAGAGGAAGATGAAGAAGAGGAGATGGCTCTCATAGTAAAAAAATTTAGGAGGTTTATGAGAAAGAAGAAATATAATTTCAAGAAAAATCTCAAAAGAGAGAGCCTAGCAAAGAAAAAGAAAAAGAGAAAGAAACGGAGTAGCCCACATGCTTTGAGTACAAGAAACCCGGTCACTTCAAGATGGACTGCCCCCTACTCAAGAAAAGCAGAAGAAGATTAGAAAGAAAGCATGATGGCAACCTAGAGCGATAGTAAGGATTCAAGCTCGATGAAGAGCAGCAAGGGTTGCAAATTTCTGCTTGATGGCCAATAATGATGAGTGTATATCTGAAACTGAGAATGAGTTTACTTTTGATGATTACGAAGTTTTTGATGAACTGTGATTGAATTCAAAAACTTAACTGAAATACAAAGAACAAGAAAAATCTGGATTTAGTTAAAACAAATGAAAGTTTTTAATTTAAAATGATTGCTTGCTTCAAGATAACAAAAAGTTAAATGATAAAATATTTTCTAGAAAAAGAAAAGGAAGATTTGAAAAGAAAAATTCTTTGCATCAACTAAAAATTTTACAAATAAAACAAAGAGATTTTGCAAAAAATAAGAAGTACAAAGATGAACTTGAAAAATTGAAACCATTTGTTGAAAAATTTATTTACGGTTCTGAAAAACTCAATATGCTTTTAAATAATTAAAGAGCTATTTTTAACAAAGTTGGATTGGGTTTCAAAACTCAAAACAACAAAAATTTTTCAAGAATTTCTTTGTGCCTGCTTCATCTTCTATTATTTTTATTCTGTGTAATACAGGATATAAATCATATCTTTACAATAAAAGAAAATTTAGCAAAGTTAGAAAAGTTTAGGTTCCAAAAAGAACCATCACTACTAACCTTAAAGGACCCAAGATGACTGGTACCTAAAGTCTCCACCTAATTTGCTATGTAGGTGTGTCTTGCAACCACAAAACAAGATTATGGTACCTGTTAGTGGTTGCTCAAGGCACATGACTGGAGATGTGGAGTAGTTGTCCTCGCTTGAATATCAAAATGAAGGAAATGTAACTTTGTTGATAATAAAAGGGCAAGATTGTTGGAATGGTAAAGTCCATATACCCCCTCTACTTATATAGATAATGTTTTATATATTGATGTTTAAAGCATAATTTACTTAGCATAGCCAGTTTTGTGACAAAGATTTTAAAGTTTTTTTCGAATCTTCCATGTGCATTGTTTCTAGTCATGATGACAATGGCATCAAGTTTATTGGTCATAGGCATGGCAATATTTATATGGTTAATCTTGATGATCTTCATGTTCAAAATGGTCAATGCTAGTGGCAATGGAAGCAAAGATCAATGAAACTAGTTGGCTTTGGCATCGTAGACTATAACATGTTAGTATGCATTTGCTTTCAAAACTTTGCAAAAAGGATTTAACAAAAGATTTGCCAAAACTTAGTTTTGAAAAGGATAAGATTTGTAGTGCTTGCAACTTGGAAATAAACTAAATCATCTTTTAAACCTAATGGAGTAGTCTCTACATCTAGACCCTTAGAATTACTTCATATGGACCTCTTTGGGCCCAACTAGAACATCTAGTTTGGGAGGTAAGAAGTATGGTCTAGTCATTGTAAACGATTTCTCATGTTTTACTTTGGTTATATTTTTAACTCACAAAGATAAGACTTTTCTGCATTCATTAGATTTCATAAAAGAGTTTCAAATAAAAAAGGTTTTTCAATTATTTCTTTAAAAGTGATCATGATACAGAATTTGAAAATCATGAGTTTGGAAAATTTTGTAGTGAAAATGGCATTCATCATAATTTTTCTGTACCTAGGATACCTCAACAAAATGGGACGGTAGAAAGGAAAAAAAACTCTTGAAGGAAATGGCACGCACCATGCTTTACGAAAATGATTTACCTAGATATTTTTGGACGAAGCCATAAATACTACTTGTTATGTTTTAAATCGTGTTTTAATCCGACCTATTTTAAGAAAACTCCTTATGAGCTTTGAAAAGGTAGAAAACCTTCAAATTAAATATTTTTATATTTTTGGATGCTATTGTTTCATTTAAACAATGATAAGGATAATCTAAGCAAATTTGATGCCAAGTCAGATGAGGGTATCTTTTTAGGTTACTCTACATCTAGCAAGGCATACAGGGTCTTCAAAAGAAGGACACTTGTTGTTGAAGAATCCTTAATGTTGTGTTTGATGAGACTAATCAAAATCTTCTAGAAAAGAAGATATTCTTGATGATGATACAGGTATCCAAAGAAATGAAGAATGAACAATAATGAAAAACCCATCAAGGAAAAATGATAATCAAAACAATGAAAGAGATCAAGTACAAGGAGGTGAAAATACATCAACACCTAACCCTCTACCTAAAGAATGGGGTATGCTCATGGACATCCCAAAGAACTTATTATTAATGATCCATCAAAAGGGATAAGTACTCGTTCATCTCTTAGAAATGAATGTGATTATTTAGCTTTGTTTCTCAAATAGAACCTAAATCTATTAAAGAAACTGAAAATGATTTAATTGGATAATGCTATGCAAGATGAACTAAATCAATTTAAAGAAATATGTTTGGACTTTGATTGATAGACCTACTAATGTTTCATAATTGGCACTAATGGGTTTTTAGAATAAGCTTGATGAAAATGGTATTGTTACTAAATAAGCTAGACTAGTTGTCAAAGGATACAATCAAGAGGAAGGGATTGATTTTGATGAAACCTTTGCTCCTATTGCTAGACTTGAGATAATTAGGCTATTATTGGCATTTGCATATTTATGAATTTTAAATTATTACAAAAGGATGTCAAAAGTGTCTTTTTAAATGGTTTTAGTCGAAGAAGAAGTTTATGTTGAACAACCCCCCAGTTTTGAGAATCATGAATTTTCCAAATCATGTTTTAAACTTCATAAAGCTTTGTATAGTTTGAAATAAGCTCCAAGAGCTTGTTATGATAGATTGAGTTCTTTCTGCTTAAAAATGATTTTTCTAGAGGTAATGTTGACACTACTTGTTTTTGAAAAGAAGAATGATGATATCTTAGTAGTACAAGTTCATATGGATGATATCATATTCGATGATACTAACGAATATCTTTGTCAGAGTTGCAAAAGTTTATGCAGGATGAGTTCGAGATGAGCATGATGGGAGAACTTAACTTCTTCTTTGGACTCCAGATATAGCAAAACAAAAGAGAGGATCTTCATCAACCAAGCTAAGTACACAAAAGAAATATAAAGAAGTTTGGAATGAAGAGCACCAAGCCATTAGATCACCTATGAGCTCCTCTTGTAGACTTGACAAAGATGAATCGGTAAATCTGTTGACCAAAGCTATATAGAGGCATGATTGGTTCATCGTTATATCTATCTACTACTATGCCAGATATTATGTTTAGTGTTTGTATGTGTGCAAGATATCAGTCTATCCCTAAAGAATCTCATCTTTTGGCTGTTAAACGTATACCTATATATCTGTCTAGCACTATAAATATTGGTCTTTGGTACTCTAATATTCTTCATTTGATTGATTGCTTATTCTGATGATGATTTTGCTGGGTGTAAACTTGATAAAAAAGTACTAGTGGAACTTGTCAGTTTCTTGGAGTCAATTTGATTTCATGAAGTAGAAAGAAACAAATTCAATTGCTCTATCTATAATAGAAGTCGAATATATAGCAGTTGGAAGCTGTTGTGCTCAAATCCTATGGATCAAATAACAACTCGAAGATTTTGGCATCAAACTAACTAAGACACCCATAAGATGTGACAATACTAGTACAATCAATTTAACTAAGAATCCTGTGCAACATTCAAGAAGTAAACATATTGAAATAAGACATCACTTCATAAGAGATCATATGCAAAACTCTAATATGATGCTTGAATTTATTTGTACTGATGTTTAATTAGCTGATGTTTTTACCAACCTTGAGTGAAGAAAGGTTTTGCATGATTAGAAGAAAGTTAGGTATCATAGACCCCCTTCTTATAGAACTCTCTCAAATATTGCTCATGCCCAATTTCTTATTGCTCAAATTCATATCCTCAAAGTCCTAAACTCTTCACTAAAGTCCCCCTATTTTTCAAAATTTTATTAGATTTTTTTTTGGAATTCTTGGCCAAGTGTCGACACTTGATGTTTGGCGAAGTGTTGACACCTAACCAAGTGTCGACACTTGATATTTGGCGAAGTGTTGACACTCGAGCGAAATTTCTATTTTTCTAGGGTATCAACCCATCCTTTTCTCTTTTTTATTTCCTTTCTCTCTCGTGCCCTAATGGTCCCTAAACACTCCTTTGCCCGCGGAACAGTGATTTTCACCTTGTGCCCTTTGGATTCTAGTAATTTCTTCTCACTTGGACCATTATTCACTGTTCTCATCGGTTTTCCTTGATTTGATCCAATTAATCTCGAATTTTACCAGTTTTTCCTTGTTTTCAGTCGATTCCTCCTTCTCTATTTTCTTGGCTTTTTTTTTTTGGTTGATTTGTTGTGGATTGGACAAACCATTGCTCTCTTTCCTCCCATTTCTCCTCCATTTCTCTTTTCTTCACTGTTAATCACCGTTTTCACTGATTTTTGAACCGTATTCATCCTCGTTTGCCTTTTTCCCTCCTTGATCAGTTTTCATTGGTTCTTCCTACGGATTCTTTCAGCACTGTGCTCACCCTCTGCGTTTCTTCCCTTTTTGGCTATTATTCTTGGCCAAACCTTGTTTTTCTTTTCTCTTCCCGTTGATTTCTCTTTGATTGGACTATTGTCAGTTCCTTGTTTCATCCTCTTCACTCCTTCCTTTCCCTCTCCTCAGTTGATTGTCATGGGACCAAGGAAGCAGCTTGCATTTAAAAGGAAATCAAGTCAGGGTTTAGTAGAGAGAAGGACCAAGGCCAGGAATGACTCTAGTCAGCAGACTAAAAGAGTAGCACCTCCTTCTTCACCTTCAGCTAAGAGAGTATCTTGGAAGGTAATTGCTACCGGTCATCGAGTGGATTTGGATTTCTTTGACCGTTAGGGCTTCGAACTTCGACAGGTTCTTGAGTCAGTTGGGTTGATCTCCTTCTGTACTATGAAGGAGAAGTACTCCCACACTTGATTCGTGAGTTCTATGGGAGCTTTGACTGCAGTAGGATGTTATGGAGTGCCACTATCAGAGGTATTTTCATTTCGATCTCTGAGGAGGTTCTTAGCCATGTCTGGGAGATTCCCCATCATGGGATCATTGCTTCATGTACAGAGGATTGAGAGGAGGCCTTCATATGCATACTAGAGCGTAATGGCGTTCACGATGTAGCTACAGTCACCGCGAACCAGCTTTCAATGGAGATGCACCTCCAGCATCACTTTATTGCCCGGATCTTGCTCTCGAAGACTGGACATTTTGACTTCATTACTGAGAGGGAGCTAATGATGATGGTGTGCTTGACACAGAAGACTGCTGTTGATCTTCCTGCTCTGATGCTAGCGCAGATGAGAGATGCAGCGACCCAGCGACATCACTGTCTACCTTATGGGATGGGTATGATATTCCTATTTAGAGCTTACGACGTACCTTTGGAGGGGGAGGCCTTCAAGGACATTCTACACACAGAGCCTGTCACACCTGCACCAACTATTTCACACCTCACTGCTGCTCCTCCTTCTACTACTGGTACATCTTTTGAGGAGCTTGTTAGGTAGGAGTTCTCGAAGGTTCGGAGTGAGATTATTGGTTCGGCTATTAGGTCTACCCAGTTGAGGATTGACGTTGAGAGTTTGAGAGCTCATACTGACTCTCAACTCTCAAGTATTCAGGAAACCATGGAGGATAGTTTTAGAGAGATCAGAGATTTACTAAGATCACTTTTACATCCAGCAATACCTTCAGATCCACCTCCACCGGTAGATGATGATGATGACCATCCTGATGGACAAGATGACATTCATGGTGATGGTGATGGTGGTGAGAGTGACTGGTATTTGACAGTTCTGGTGGGAGTGATGACCGAGCAGGTGATTATGAGATAGTCAGTCAAGATACCTAGACTCCAGGTGTTCATCCTGATGATCCTTGTGATACTCCAATTTTGACTGCTCCCATTTTTCTGACACCCGCTGAGACTCTTCCTCCACCATCTACTCGTTCTTCCAGGGTTGTACCCAGATTTGGCTCATCCACTAGGACTAGGAGTCATAGTATCCTTAAGACCCCCTTGTTCCTAGGTCTAGGATTACTGGTTCTATTTTTTTGAGATTCCATCTGATGAGGAGTAGCCTCACAGATATTTATCCGATGCTTATGTATTAGTTTTCATGTTATCATGATATTTATCCTGTTGTTGTACTTGTTTATGTATCATGTTTCAGTGTGTGCTGAATGTATCAGCAATTTTGTACTGAAAACTTACTTCATATATAATATATATATATGAAAACTTGCATTTCAGTTCATCACTTGTGTATCAATCTTGTATCATTTATGTATTGTACTTGGTTACTCTCTATCTTGTTCATTGGCTCTGATACCGGTTGAATTTTGCTTATCTAATCTTGTATCATGGCCCCTAACAAATTTCTTTGCCTTAATGCATCAATTTAGGGGGAGTTTACTTCCTTTATTGTTTAATGTTGACAAAAGGAGGAGTAAGATATAAGGCATTCTCATATGATATAAGGTATTTTCTTATTGTGAAATATTTCATATCTCAACTCATTTAGGGTGAGAGAAAATTTAACTTCAACACTTAATTTGTACCTCTTCTCTATTAAATGTTTTGTATGAGCTTTAAATTCATGATTATAGGATGCAATATCTGAAAATTGATTTTGAATGCTTATATACTCAAGATTTTGTCACCATCAAAAGGGGGAGATTGTTGGCTTTGTCCTTGATTTTGATGACTAACAAAACGTTGAGTATATATTGTACACTAATATTTCAATTATAGTTATGAGTTACATGATACAGGTACCTTAAATTCTCAAAATGAAAGTATCATGAAGTTGAGCAATTTTCAAGTTTTAAGAAGTCTTCTCAACTAAAAAGGCTTCAAAGATGATTAATCATGGTTTACAAAAGATGCTTTGAAATTTCGTTGAAGATCTTTTAGTTTTTGGAAGTTTTTGCATACTTTTTGACAAACTACAGAACCAAGTGTCAACTCATAAATTGCCAAGTGTCGATACTTCAGAAACTCGCATGCAAAAATTCTTTATTGGCACATCAAGTATCGACACCTGAAACTCAAGTGTCGATACCTGAAACTCAAGTATCGACATCTAGAATTCAAGTGTTGACTCAAGGCCTGAGATTTTTGAAAATACAGAACTTGCCATTTGAAGTATTTTTGTGTCAAGTGTTGACACCTGAAATGTAAGTGTGGATACCTGAAAATTAAGTGTCGACACCTGCAGGACCAAGTGTCAACACCTGGGAGCCAAGTGTCAACACCTGGAAGTCAAGTTGACTCACGGGTTCTGACAGCTTCAATGGCTCTATTTTTTGAGTTGCAGATTTCATCTTTTCAAGCTCCCAATGGCTAGTTTTGATCCTCCAATGGTCTCAAACCATTTTTTGGAAGTTTTTGAAGTATTTAAGCTTCATCAAACTCATTCATGAAGCATTGAACTCTATTGAATGTACAAGACAAATATTCTTTCAAGAACTTCACTTCCAAAAGCCAAAAAGGAGAGATTCTATTCAAAAAGCTTACAAACCCATCTTCTCAACTTTTCAAAAGTAGCTTTGAAGAGATTTCAAAGAGAAGTCAAATGAAGTAATCAACAATAGCCTCAAAGCTTCCACTTTCTACTCCTTAAGAGAGTTTGATTGTGCTTTTATTCTTGTATCTTTAACTTTATTCTTTGTTGACCTAGCTTCAAGGGTTTTTGAAAGTAGGTTGTTGAGATTGTTGGTGAGCCAAAGGTACAAAACCAACTCGGGTTTTACTTGTGAGCCCGAAGACAAAACAAGTTGTAAGGTTGTTGGTGAGCCTAGGTGACAAAACTAACTTAGGTTTTGATTGTGAGCCTTGGAAAACAAGTTGGCTGTAATCTTTGAAGAGATTATAATGAAAATTTCCAAGAAAAGCTTGGGGAGTGGACGTAGGTGCTTAGAGTGCACCGAACCACTATAAAACTTGGTGTTTGTGTGTGATTGCTCTTTCTATTACTTGCACTTTATTTTTTGCATTTAATTTACTATTATCTGCTGCATATCCATTAGTGATAATTCACTTTGCTCACAAAAACTTCAAGACCTACACATAATTGCTTAAATTTATTAAAGATCCAATTCACCCCCCTCTTGGACTCCATTTTTGGGCAACAAATATTTTTTAATATTATTTTATACTTTATTATCTAATATAATATTCTTTATTTAGATATTCTTTGATCAAGTTTGGAGGATATGGGGTCACCAATGATCCCATAGTTATATGCAGCAGTGACTAGCTCATCTCAGACTCGGCACCATGGTGAAGGACCCGCCCAGCTTGTGGCATATTCGATCGACCGAAGGATAGAGAGCTCATCTACTTTCAGAGCCGCTCCTAAGTACTACATCTTCATATTAATATGTTTAAAATTTAATCATTTTAATGTTAACACTTATAATTAAATTTTAATTTTGCAGTACATTCATAAAGCTTAAAGTTTCTCGAATGGTTACCAGGATCATTTACTGATTGATGCCAGGATCAGTGAACAAGTTCTTCAATGGTTGTTGGGAGCTCATGATGCAGTCAGGTAGATATTCCTGTAAGTCAAATATATTTAATTTTTAATGTTTAAAATATTAGTTTTTATTTATTTAATACAAGCTTGCTTCTACTTACAAGAGTACTATCGATTCGACACTTCTCAGGAGGAGGAGGCTAGCTATCCGATCTTTAAAGAGGTGGCCACACATAGGCTTCAAGATGGACTGTATAGTCTCAAGAAGCCACCTTAGAGCACTCCAGTTCTAAGTCACCATCGAACTGGACATCTTTTCATGATCACTAGATGCAAGTGGATGTATGGGAGGCCCTCTGTGATCGATGGAGTATTGAGGAGTACTTCGGTAGGTGGCAGAGGCATGATAGAATCATACCATCTAGCAAGGTCTAATTAGCATACTCATGGCTCTATTAACATGCATGTGGTGGCTGATAGATTGGTAAGAATTCTAAACTTATATTAATTTCATATTAAATTGATGATATATATTTTTTAATTAATTTATTTTATTATTTATTTACTATAGATATGGTGTTGGATTGTGTACCGAGGTAGTTACAATTATAGAAGGCCACACACCAGTCTAGGAGGACTAGTAATTACTTAGATCCCAGATTTTGATATATCATGGTAACAATTTAAATTAAGTATTAATTTTTATAAATACCGATTTGTGTAATTGGACTAATCAATTTGTAAACTATATAGATAGATTATATAGAGTATATCATAGCACGGCATGGCAAGGACCCATCCTCTCAGGCCCTCCTTGATATCAAGGGATGGCTCAAGGCCATCGAAGGGGTGAGTAGGAGCCGGGTCATAGGATTTGGGCATAGTTTCGACCCTTCAGTAGCTCCTACTCTTCGACATCCTCATCTCAGGCCCCATGACCCAAACATAGGATGATGTACATGTCAAGGATATCATGACCCATGTTCTTGCCCAACAACCTTAAAGCTTCTGGGATGCCATTCACGATATGGTCATCTAGATTCTCCAGGATGGATATATCTACATGATTAGCTGGTCTTATTATCATAACCATCACAATAGATAGTCTATTAATAAATTAATTTATTATTTTTAAATTTTAAACTTAAAATTTTTTTATAACTATATTTTATTTTTCTTTGTTATAGAATGCTAGGATATATGGATCACATCCACTGGCTACTATAGAGGATGTACGGAGCAAAAGCAGAGGACGACGAGGAGGAGATCTCACATGATTTTATTTTATTTTGATATTATGTATTTAAGTTTTTTCTTATAAAGTAGTGTAAATTTATATAATTTATACTTTTAATATAATACAATTAACTTTTTTAATTTATAATTATGGTTGTTAATTATTAATTCACTTATAATAGTGTTTAAGAACTATTTGTTATTAAAATAAAATAGGTTTTTAAAAATTTTACTATTTATTTTTAAAAAATAAAAAGGGATTAGCAAGGCTTCAGTGATGATAGTTGTCATCGCAAAAGATTTTATTACTGATGGCCATGAATTTTTACCATAAATATTTTGATCGCTAGTAATTTTTTTAATTTAATTATTTTAAAAAAACTTTAAATATATTAGCGATGGTATTTGCCATCACTAATAACCATCTCTAATAACCATTATAGCAATGACTTTTTTTACCATCGCTAATAACTGGAATTAACTACAAAGGTATTTCAGTTGGATTATTAGCGATGGCATGCCATTGCTAATAGCATTGAGATAATTAGCCATCACTAATAATGAGTTTTCTTGTAGTGTCCTCCGCTTCACCACCACAAAGCTCTCCCTCACCTTTTCCTACACTGCCATTGCCCCTCGTAGCACTAGCCTTTTGCAACACTACCACTACCTAATGCAGCCCACTTTGGTGGAATTGTTTGAAGAGATTATTTGAGAGGAAGGTGAGGAGGGAGTACTTTGAGATGTGGATAGAGTTGGTAGTGAACTCAAAGCACTCGTTGGTTCTAACAAATTGTTGATGAAGAGGAGGTGGATGTTTCATCTAAGAGCTCCTTCAAGGATGGGGGCAGCGAGGCAGGGAGCGACGATAGGGGATGGGGATGTTGGGGTTGAAGGAGATCCAGTCGATGCAGATGAGTAGGCAATGGGATCGAAGAGGGTGGGATCAAGTCAGATGGGAAGCTCGAGGAGGGGAGGCATGGATGGGGGTCATTCATCTCTTTTTCTTTAGGTCATAACCCCTTTACTTAGTAGGATTAGTTCACGCCTGGGTCTAAGCTATGACAAATAACTACCTGAGCCTATTCCAAAATATTTATGGGCTCAAAAATAAAGCCTAAGCCTGAGCAATAATTACTTGGGCCTAGCCCATGGTTGCCCCATCTCTACAGACCTCGAGCCAGTTTGAGCTCACTTCTAGCCTAGTCATATTGTCCTTCCCAGTTGGGTGACAATTTTCCTCTTCTTTAGGTTGGGGACACTTCGACCGTTCAAAGGATGAGGTCCCAAGCTTGAGAGATCTTCCCTTTGACACTTAAGTTGCAATATTGAGCCTTTAGCTGATAAGCCACCATATAGAGCCCCATACATTCCCAAGTTTCTTTTAACATGTCCAGTTCAAGTGGAGACCTTGCGAGTTATGCTCCCCATCAAAGTGTTTAGTCCATAACAATGGGAGGTTGATCTTGAGTAATATTATAGCCTAGATTCCAAAGGCACGGCTGAATAGTGTTTCCCTTGTTGGTGTCCATTATTCTGCCCGATAGGTCCATAGCATGTTTGTAGATCTCTTCTACCCAAAGGCCCCTGACTCGACCAACCTCATCTTTAATCTCTGTAGCAAAGTTTAATTAGTTATATCGGGTTCTCCTTTATAGATGGCCCATTGAGGTCAAGCGATGCGTGATCCCAAGCTCTTTGCATAACTCTTTTAAATTCATGCTATCAAATTAGTAGCCATTGTTAGCAATGACCCAAAAAAGGTCAAACTAGCATTATAGATTTTTAGATGAAGTTGCAAGGCTTGGCTAGGTAATGTGTGCCAGTGGCTCTACCTCGATCTACTTTGTAAGTAATCGATTATGACAAGTAAGAATTTTTATTGCATAATACTTCTGAAATGGGGCGAGGATGCCATGCTCACTGCACAAAGGGCCATGGGGCAATGATTAATATTAGGGGAGCTAACAGATGGTGTTGAACACTAGCTTTTTGTTGGCATTGGTCACACCTTCAAACCAAGTTGGTTGTGTCCTATTATAAGGTTGGCTAATAGTATCCTTGTTGGTGTATTTTGTATGCCAATGGCATGCCCACCAGGTGATTATCGCAAAGGCCTTCATGAACCTCTGGGAGTGCATAGTCTACCTCAGATGGCTGTAGGCCCCTATCAAGGGAGGAATATGACCTTTTGTACAATTTTCCATCATGGAGGATGTAGAGAAGTGCTTAGCTGATGGGGACATCAGATCAGACATAGACTTTAAGCTTCAATTTGTTCTCTAAGTCATGTGTTAGTCAATTTTGAGTCGTCCTATATGATTTATTTTGGAGTCCTGTAATATAATGAGTCAGTTAGATTCACTAAGTCCATTGAGTCCTGTCATTTGAGTTCAGTTATTTTAGTTTAGTCAAGAGTTGTGTGTGTTTCATTCAAGAGGAGGAGCCAGTGGACCCCACACTCAAGTCACTAGCCTAACATCTAGACTCCCTTCATGTCATCCAAGCCCTCCAGGAGATGGCACCCCAGCATACCAGGCCCTAGGCACCTCAAGCCCTCAAGCTCACATGTTGAATGGCGCCCAGTCCAAATCCCCAAGGAAGTGGTGCCCAGATCCAAGCCCTCAAGCCCATGGCGCCCTTCCCTCCTAGGCCCACTACAATTGGTGCCCAAGCCTTTGACCCAGTCCAAGATGCCCAGGCTTTGACCCAGTCAAAGAAGATTTCATCCAAGCCCACCAGGGAGTGGAAAAGTCAAAGCATCCCAAAAGGATTTCATCCCAGCCCAAGCCCATGAAGAAAAGTCAAAGCTTCCAAGTTCTACAAGGAGTTCAATGTCCAAGTCCTACTAAATTTAGGCCTCCTAATTTCAATCAAACTTTGCATTCCTAATTCTAGTTAAACCTTGTACTCCTTGTCCTATACAAACTTGTAATTCAATTTTGACAGGGAAAGGGCCCTAGGTGAATCTATAAATACCCCACCCCTCCCCCTCTTGTAATATAATCTCTTTTCATGAATTAAAACTCTGGTGAGTTTTTTTTGTGACAATTTGTGTTCTTTGGAAGTGTATGTGAGACTTGTTCTTTTTTCTTCTTACTAAACCCTAGCCATTGTCCATCTAAGAAAGAGCCCTAAGATGCCCACCATCAGCCCTCTCCAAGATCCAGATGCCCAAAGCTTCATCAAAAGCCGCCAACCCCTGCAACCTCTCTTTCCCCCGACCTTCTTCTTTCCATCATGTTAGTATTTTTCTCATATTCTACATCACTAATCTTTGACGTTTGCAGGATCCCTCCGGTGCACGCCCTCTAGATGAATTCTTCCTTGTCCTTGAACGAAGCTGATAAAAAGCTGGCAGATTCGCGAAAAAGTGACCGAATCATCCAAGTACCGATCTGAGCAGAGCGATCTCTTCTATAGCAACTAGAAATCATTGCCTGGTATGTTAAACCTAATTCACAACTCTTTTTGTCTGATTTCTTGAAGGTGAACATGCTCCTAATAGGCTTTCTTAGACCTAGAATCCTGATTTTATTTTCTTTTTGATTGATCTAGCATGTGGATAGGATGCTAATTGATATAGGATAACCCTAACCTAATCTAAGCTAGTTTCAGGAATCAAAATCATAAAAAAAATCAAAAAAATATTTGCTTACTTTAATCTGATTTTCTTCTTGTTCATCCCTTACATATCATCCTGCATCATATTAGAATCTCATCCCTCATCATTGGCACTTCAATTTCTTGGCCTCTCATAGTCAGCAAGGAGTGCTCCATCCTCCAAGTACCATATGATAGGGTCTATTCAGCTCAACTCCAAGCTCATTTACTTCACCAAGGCTTCTTCTCCAGTACTTAATTTTTCTAGGACTTCAAAGTAAGAGCTCTTCTTAAGGTTGGTAATCCTCAATGAGGCGGCCTTCAATAAGAGGTTGACCCTAGTGTTTTTACACCTCAGAATTTGCTGGACATTGAGGATTATGAAAGTTGGGGAGAGATTCATCACCTACTATAAATATTTAACCATGCTAGGCTCACGTGCTCCATACTCCACCAATACATGCCTGATGATAAGCTATGAATCATTGTATACCTTTAGGTGCTTTCCTTGACTATCTTGAGTCCAGTGACCAGGGCTTCATATTTGGTCTCATTATTTGAGGTTTCAAATTCAAAGCATAAGGCATACTCCATGATGACCCTTGTTGGGCTAGTAAGGATCAGCTCAACTCCTGAACCCGCCACACTGGAGGACTTGTCTACATGTAAGATCTAGCACTCCTTCGGCTCCTCTTCCTTTAGTTAGGCAATAAGGCATCTTTCTCAAGAACGGTGCACTCCAGGATGAATTGGCAAGCACCTACACTTTGATGCCCATCCAAGGTTGATATCTCACATTGAACTCCCTAAGCTCAATTGTCCATTTGGTAAGTCAACTCGAAGTTTCAGGTTGGTGCAGGATTGCTTTCATCAGTAGGTCAATCAAGACAACAACTGTGTGGGCTTGGAAGTATGGGCATAGTTTCCTAGCCAAGATCATCAGAGCATACACCATTTTTTTGAGTTTGGAATACCTAGTCTCTAGGTCTTGAAGAATCTTCTGGCATAATAGACTAGCTTTTGTAGCATTACCTCTTGATGGATGAGCACTGAACTGACCATCAATGGAGGGACTACGAGATACAGGTACATTAGGTCTTTGGGTTCTATCTTGCTAAGCAGTGAAGGTGAGCCAAGGTATAGATTCAGTTCATCAAATATGACCTAGCATTCCTTAGTCCACTGAAAACTCTTTATTTGCTTAAGGGGCTTGAAGAACTATAGGCTCCTCTCCACTAATCTAGGTACGAACTTGCCAAGTGCAACTATCCTCCTAATTAGGTATTGCACCTCCTTGACTATCTTTGGCAGGGCCATCTCCTATAGCAATCGGATTTTTTTAAGGTTCACCTTGATTCCTCTCTATGAAAATATAAATCTAAAGAACTTACCAAAAATGACATCAAAGGTACATTTGCTTTGATTGAGCTTCATCTAGAATCGCCAGAGCATCGCAAAGGTCTCCTCTAAGTTGGTTGTGTGGTGGTCAGCAGCTTGACTCTTGACTAGCATATCATCCATATAGACCTCCGTATCCTTCCAATATGATTTTTGAAAATTTGTTCATGAGCCTTTGATAGGTTGCTCCCATGTTCTTTAGGCCAAACGGCATGACCCTATAACAAAACAAGCATCGATAAGTAGTAAAGGCTATTTTCTTTTCATCCTTAGATGCCATGCAAATTTGGTTGTATCTCGAGAAAGCATCTATGAAGAAGAGAAGTCGGTAACCCAAGGTAATATCCATGAGCTGATCGATCCGAGATAATTGATAGATGTCTTTCAAGCATGTCTTACTAAGGTCAATGTAATCAATGCACACACCACTTTCCATTTATCTTTTTGATTAGGACCATGTTCGCCAGCCACTAAGGATAGTTAACCTCTCAAACGAAGTTAGACTTTAATAGTTTGTCTACTTTGTTGTCGACCACCTTCTATCATTCTAGAGCAAAGCTCCTTTTCTTCTATCT
The DNA here is from genome assembly GCA_021397845.1 of Areca catechu. NCBI lineage: Eukaryota > Viridiplantae > Streptophyta > Magnoliopsida > Arecales > Arecaceae > Areca > Areca catechu. The sequence continues at coordinate 195,190,665 of CM038039.1, forward strand.
AACTGGTTGGTGCCCCGGCTCCATGTTCAGCCAATGCACCATAACATTATGATCTATACTTGGCATGTTCGAGGCTTACCGGGCAAAGACATCTATATTTGACCATAGGAATAAAGTGAGCTATTGACGGGTTGCTTCATCTAGACATGAGCTAACTTGGACCATTCTAGTCAGATCAGCCGCCTCTAGCGATATTGGGATGAGGTCTTTAGTTAGTTCCCCTTGCTATTCCTTTAGCTCATCTCACATATCGAGTCCTTCAATAAGGATGGGGTTTTCCCATTGCAAGGCACCATGTACCATTGCCTCACCAATGCTTGGTCTCTTCATATTTTGTTAACCCCATTTTTGGCCAAAAACCTTACCAATAAGTGATAGGTCAACACCATGGCTTGAGTGTATTCAGTCCTGGTCAACCCAATATTGCATTGTAGGCCAACAGGACCTTCAGACTAAAAAACTGAGTTGAATAGTTGATTGATGTGGACTCCAACCTACCAGTACTAGAAAGATGATGACCCCTTCCACTGGGACAGCTCCCCAAAGAAATCAATGAGGGGAGAGTCAAGTCTTCTAAGTCGATCTTGAGATAACCTCATTTTCAAGAAACAAGATATCAGTTGAGCTTCTATTGTCAATCAAGATATGGCATATATTATAGTTAGCTTTTATTAAGAATATTACAATCATGACATCATGCAAGGATTATACCCTTGGAGGTCAATGTCATAGAAGGTAATCTCCTCACCCATCTTCTGCCTCTTTGAAGTTTTCTCCCCCTTAGCTTGACTCTAGCTCCTGGTCAAACTACCAACGTGCCCCTAGAGATGTTGTTGATGATGCCCGGCCATAGGTTTATTTTCTAAATTTTCTTTAAGTTGCTAAGGTTCAGTTCAGGTACTACTCTAGTTCGGCTATCCATCCATGTATTACCTGAGTCATCCATGCCTAATGAGTGTCTCAATCTTATCCTGAAGTAGTTTGCACTCTTCATTATCATGGCTGTGCTCACAGTAGTATCGTTAATACTTCTTCACTTCACACTTGTAGCCTCAACATCCTCCTACATCAAGGTAGGTCACCTTGGCCTTCTATCTCCAAAAGTATTTGGGCCCGAGGTGCATTGAAGGCGGGTGTAGGTTTCAAATTTCTAAGGTGGAGTCCATGATTTGTGATTTTGAAGAGGCATCCTGGATTGGTTATAGTGGGGCAGAATTCGTGATCATCACAACTTCCTTCCACCTTGGCAATTTTCCTTCCATAACTCATCTTTTTGTCCTCTCATGATCCCTCCTTTCTCAAGTCTTGTCGACTAGCAACTCTCCATGCATTGACATTTCCTCCTTGGCGTTTGCATTCTTCGATGCTTAAACAGCATCTCAATGAAGTCCTTGGAGTACCTCTTCTCCAAAGAAAAATGAAACGGGCTTTTACCAAGTTTGCCATTGAATGCAGATATGATGACCAATTGGTCCAAGTCACAGACCTCTTAAGTTGTTATGTTGAAGCAACTCGCATAGTCTTTCAAGGATTGGCCTTCCCTTTGCTTGATGTTGAGTAGTGAACCCAAGCCACAGCATTATTTTTGGCTACTGACAAAATATGCCATGAACATCCAAAGTGCTATGAACACTTGGCTGAGCTATTCAAAGGAGTCAATCGAGCCTGGTTGGAATCTCGAGTACCGATACCTGGCTATTTTTTGGAGTGGACAAGAAGCCCCTTCAAAGGATGTGGACAGTGGCATCATGAAGGAGCATAAGAGCTTTGAAGCTCTCTAAATAGTCGATAGGGTCGGTAGTTCCGTTATAAGGCTCTAGCTATGATATCTTAAATAGAGTTAGAACCAGCTCATCCATAATCCTCCTAGTAAAAGGTGGTTTAGCATTAAGGTTCGGCTAGCCATTCTGGGGCTAAGCTTGGTAATACTCAATCCACTGATTCATCTCCTAAAGCTTCCAATCCATCTCAGGGTCTCGAACAGTTTAGTGGTCTAAGTACCAAGGTGAAGAGTTTCTTGGAGTTGAATCCTTACCTGTTGTCGAGATTAGTGATCACCTCTGGTGCCTACGATTAGGCCTTCCAGGTTGGGTATGGTAGCTAAGATGCCCTTATCTTGGGTTGTGAAGGGGAGATCATCAACTTGAAGGCTGGGCTGAGGCATGTAGCAATGCAACTGGCGGCAGTTAAGTTGCAACTGCTTCCTGCATCTCTAGCACCATGTTCATAAGGTCTTGCACCTATTGGATAAGTAGATTAAACTGCTCATGGGTCATCGTGGGTGCCTATTAGGGTGATGATGGTATTTCAATAGGATTAGGTACAGTGGATTCCAACATAACATCATTAAAATATCACAAAGCTTTTGAAGCCCCTTTTCGTGGTCTCATGCTGATAGAAATGAACTCTCTCTTTGGTGTGGGCACCAGGATCCGACAGAGGCTCCTCAACCCTCTGTGGATCTCAGATTAGGGTTCCACTTCTATGAGCCTTGTAATAAGGCTATGAGCCAAAGCAATTTCATAATTTCTAGCCATGTAACTAGTCTAAGTTTGTTTAGTCTTGTACCTTGACCAATTTGGGTCAAGTTAGGTCATGAGTCATGTATTTATTTTGGTTCGAGTCTGAGTTTGGACTGGGCCCAAGCCCAATTGAAGTCAACCTGGCTTTCAAGACCAAGTCAAGTCCTTGTGGGCCAACCCACCTCTTTCACTTGGAAAGATGCCAACTCAGGTGCCACCTCAGCTACCTACGTGGTGGTGCCACTTGGGCATCCAAGGAGGGAAACAAGGTGGCCCCTCACACTTTCCACACGCCCTCCCCCCTTTTTCCTTGGGCCCCCATCCCCCTCTTCCCTCCCCCACATCACGCCATGATCCATCAAATGTAGGGCATTGAAGATCCTTGAAGGAACCAAGCCACAAAGCAAGCCCCCTTCCAAGCCTTCTTCCCAAAGTGTTCATGCAAGGATGGAAAGTCAAAGGACATACTCCACTCTCCAAGCCCTCAACCATTCAATGCCCAAAGCTCTCTCCACTTGGTCGGCCTTGAATCACTCCAAAGAGGGGCGTTGAAGAATCCAAGGGAACACATCCCTTCAAGCAAGCCATGTTCCACGTTTTCTTCCCAAATTAAGCATGCTAATGAAGGAAGTCAAGAGGCCAATCCCCCTCTCCAAGCCCTCCCACATGCCATGCCCAATCCAAGTCCCTTTGGTCAGCCAAAGTGAGGAGGAGGTCAAAGGTTTTTGGCACCCCAAGAAAGCTTGTAATTTGGTTTCATTTGAAATTCAAATGGGCCTTGGGTGCCTATTTAAAGGACCCAATCCCTCCCTTGTAAAACTATTGAATGGTTAATGAAAAAAAACAGTTTGAGTCTTATATCTTTCAACCCTTGTCTCTTAGACTAGGTTGAGTGAAGTTGCCTTCGTCCCCAGGGATGTCGAGTGGTGTGAGACCACCTGTCCGTCGCCCCAGGGCGTCATGAATCCTTCTTCCTCCTGGACATCGCGTGGTGTGAGGCCACAATCCTTCATCCTCCGAGATGTCGCAGGGTGTGAGGCCCCAAGTTATCTCCATCTTCGACTTTGGAAACCAGCCAGACACCGGGCTCGAAGCCCCTTCTCATCCCCATCTCAGTTCCTTTCCGTGCATCTCCCCATCTCGCTGATCCTTATTTTGTTTGCCTACAGGTCCTCCCTGGCATCTTGGGCATCGGAGATAGTCGGCTTTGCCATCGCGACCTTCTGATCGAAAGCCAGTGCTTCCACGGGTTCGACTGCTCAGGCATCCAGGCCACATCCGCCGAGTTGAGCGATCTCTGCACCGGGCGCGTCAGACGTGTGAGGTTTGCTCTCTCTATCTCTTAGGCGATCTCTGCATCAGGCGCTTCAGACATGTGAGGTTTGCTCTCTCTATCTCCTAAGTAGGTATTGTATTCCTGCATTTTGTTTAGCATTCACACATCTAAAAGACAAAAAAAAAAACAAGAAATTTGTAAGTCATTTCATTAGTCATTTTTATGCTTCATTTTGCATAACTTATCTTAAGGGCATCAAATTAACATAGGGTTAGGATTTCATTATCTGTCCCTAGCCCAAAACCACCACCCGACATATCAAACCCTAGCCATTAACTAAAATTGATTAGACATTTAATCTGCTCTAGTGAGCTAGGGACACCTACGAAATCAGGTCGACCCAAGTGTCGAGCCAAGCTAGATTGCTTGTTGGTGTGTGCTTGAGTAGCTGGTGTCTAGGCAAGCGATTCAGGGACTAGAGCCCGAAGGGAAGTGGGTTGGTTCACTTACCTGGCCAATTTCTAATTGGTGTCCAAGCAAGCAAAGAGGAACCTCCACTAACCTTACACTTACCTGGCCAGGTGCCAAGTTACTGCTTTCAAGTTCATCTTCTTGACTTTACATTTGGAGAGATCTCCTAGGTCTAGCAAACCGTAGCATCATTTTGTTACTTGTGCACTAGATCAGGAACCTCTTTTCACCCACCTTCTCCACCCCCTACCGAAGCCATGGACCAACTTCGAGCTGACATTGGAGCCCTAACTCAATCCATGACTCAATCCATGACTCAATTAAGCAACCAGTTGACTAATAGGCTTGATAAGTTTGAAGATAGAATTAGAGCCTTAGAAAAGAATATTAGACCATCCATCGAGCTTGAGGCTGAGTCACCTCTTCACCATAGGGAATACTCTCAGCATGATCCTTCCCTAGAGTATGAAGACCTTTTAGGAGTAATTAGGTGCATCCTTACCCAGGACATTGTGCAAGAAGATTGGCGTAGGCCTAGCATCCTACAAACCTTTGCCATACTAGGAAATAAGGTATGCAAGATCATAGTTGATAGTGGGAGCTGTGTCAATGCCATTTCTTCAAGTACTGCCAAATCCCTAGGATTGACCCCAGTTCCTCACCCCAACCCTTACAATGTCTCTTTGATTGATTCAACCTCCATACCCATAAATTCTAGGTGCCAAGTTTTAATCAAGTTGCCATCTTATGAAGAGATGATTTGGTATGATGTCCTTCCCATGGACGTCTGTAGTATTATCTTAGGACAACCTTGGCTGTACGATCATGATGCCACCCTTCATGGTCGGACCAATACCTGTACCATTAACCACCATGGGAAGAAGTTTACAATCAATCCAATTCAACCTAAGGATCAGGTTAAAAGATGATCGAGTAGTCTAAAGGAAAAGAAGCCAGAAGTTAACCTGATCAAAGACAATGGGTTAGAAGAAGAGATTACTGGGAAAATACCCTTTAAAGAGTTTCAGGGAGAGAAGGATGAACATTCTGAGAATTTGAATACAAAAACCCCTGAGCTCATTGAAGACTTTAAGGTTGAATCCATTGAAAATCTAGGGAAAGACTCTCCTGAGCCCATTAAAGAATTGAAAGAAAGCATCTATGAGTCAAGTTTAGTAGAAGATGGGCCTGAGGGTGAAATCATTGAGGAATCCAAGGAAAATGATCCTGAACCCACTACAAAATTTGAAGAGGAAATGACCGAGCCAGGATCACATATAGTAAATGAATATGAGGATTCACCAGTCTTTTCCACAGGAGTTCAGGAACCAACCCTTAATGAACCGATCCAAAGAGAACATCCTTAAGAGATGGTTGAAGCTTGGAAAGAAATTGAGGATGAAGTTCCCGATGAGTTATCTGATCAACTTCCACCCCTGAGAGACATCCATCATACTATAGACTTGGTCCCAAGATCCTCTTTAACAAACCTTCCTCACTGTGGGATTGACCCTAGCGAGCCCCAAGATCTATCGAAACAAGTGGACCATATGACACCTATAGAACGATGCCTAATTTTAAGGTCATCCTGAATAACCAAGGTCTATTTTATGTTTTCCATAAGCCACCCCAAGACTCCGATTCCTATTTCCTACCCTTCCCTAAACCTTCTCACATTTCTAGAGCCATGGGGTTACTTTTTATTGAAATTACCAGAATGCGTGACTCCTTAGAACCCATCCCTTTTGCCCTCTACTTCTGGCATACTTTATGGCATTTGCTAGGGATCCTTAATAATTTTTCTTGTGCATACCAGACTAGGGTCAAACCTAGAGAGTCAAAAGTTCATTAGGTTTAGACCCTAGGAGTCCAATAAAAATTTTTTCTCAATAAGATTGCATAGTTGAGTCTGCATTTTGCATCATGTTAGGATTATGCATTAAATACAATTTTTAAAATAATTTGGCTGATTCTTGAAAGCGAGCCAAAGAGTTTGAAATAAGGGATTTTGTAATGATTAGGCTCCGGCCTGAACGGTTTCCATCAGGAACCGTTAAGAAGCTTCATGCTCGTGGGGTGGGTCCCTTTAAAGTGATTAGAAGAATGGGCCCTGATGCCTATGTGCTAGATTTACCTCCGGATTATGGAATTAGCTCGACATTCAATATCTCTGACTTAGTCGAGTATAAGGAACCCGCAAACATACCTAGTGAGCCGTTTGGGCCTGACCTCCCTTTTGAGAGTGAACCTGAACCTGAGTGTCCACCTCCAGATATACCTGAGTGAGGAGAGTAGACAGAGCGTGTCCTGGATGACCAAGCCATCACTACCCGGGACAAGGGCTATCAACGTTACTTGGTCCGATGGCAAGGCCAACCCGAATCTGACAACTCGTGGATCACACGGGAGGACTTACAGCGCATCGACCCCGACATCCTGGAGAGGTAAACATCCTGGAGAGGTACCAAAGCCAAACTAACCCTTACTCGACGGGGTCGAGTTCCACCCACCTCGGGAGAACTGGTGTGGGCACCAGGATCTGACAGAGGCTCCTCAACCCTCTATGGATCTCAGATTAGGGTTCCACTTCTATGAGTCTTGTAAAAAGGCTATGAGCCAAAGCAATTTCATAATTTCTAGCCATGTAACTAGTCTAAGTTTGTTTAGTCTTGTACCTCGACCAATTTGGGTCAAGTTAGGTCATGAGTCCTGTATTTGTTTTGGTTCAAGTCTGAGTTTGGACTGGGCCCAAGCCCAATTGAAGTCAACCTGGCTTTCAAGATCAAGTCAAGTCCTTGTGGGCCAACCCACCTCTTTCACTTGGAAAGATGCCAACTCAAGTGCCACCTCAGCTACCTACGTGGTGCCACATCAGTTGCCACTTAGGCATCCAAGGAGGGAAATAATGTGGCGCCCTCATGCTTTCCACACGCCCTCCCCTTGACTTTTTATCTTGGACGACATTGGAAGGAGGAGACACCATCCCCATCTTCCCTCCCCCACATCACGCCATGATCCATCAAATGTAGGGCGTTGAAGATCCTTGAAGAGACCAAGCCACAAAGCAAGCCCCCTTCCAAGCCTTCTTCCCAAAGTGTTCATGCAAGGATAAAAGGTCAAAGGACACACTCTCCTCTCCAAGCCCTTAACCATGCAATGCCCAAAGCTCTCTCCACTTGGTCAGCCTTGAGTCACTCCAAAGAGGGGCGTTGAAGAATCCAAGGGAACACATCCTTTCAAGCAAGCCATGTTCCACATTTTCTTCCCAAATTGAGCATGCTAATGAAGGAAGTCAAGAGGCCAATCCCCCTCTCCAAGCCCTCCCACATGCCATGCCCAATCCAAGTCCCTTTGGTCGGCCAAAGTGAGGAGGAGGTCAAAGGTTTTTGGCACCCCAAGAAAGCTTGTAATTTGGTTTCATTTGAAATTCAAATGGGCCTTGAGTGCCTATTTAAAGGACCCAATCCCTCCCTTGTAAAACTATTGAATGGTTAATGAAAAAAAAGAGTTTGAGTCTTGTATCTTCCAACCCTTATCTCTTAGACTAGGTTGAGTGAAGTTGCCTTCGTCCCCAGGGATGTCGAGTGGTGTGAGGCCACCTGTCCGTCGTCCCAAGGCATCGCGAATCCTTCGTCCTCCTGGACGTCGCGTGGTGTGAGGCCACAATCCTTCATCCTCCGGGACGTCGCGGGATGCGAGGCCCCAAGTTATCTCCATCTTCGACTTCAGAATCCAGCCGGATACCGGGCTCGAAGACCCTTCTCAACCCCATCTCAGTTCCTTTCCGTGCATCTCCCCATCTCGCTGATCCTTATTTTGTTTGCCTACAGGTCCTCCCTGGCATCTCGGGCATCGGAGACAGTCAGCTTTGCCATCGCAACCTTCCGACCGAAAGCCAGTGCTTCCACGGGTTCGACTGCTCAGGCATCCAAGCCACATCCGCCGAGATGAGCGATCTCTGCACCGGGCGCGTCAGACGTGTGAGGTTTGCTCTCTCTATCTCCTAGGCGATCTCTGCATCGGGTGCTTCAGACGTATGAGGTTTGTTCTCTTTATCTCCTAAGTAGGTATTGTATTTCGAGATAGTCCTACCGGGGTTTCTTAATTCCGGGGTCCTGTTCTTGTTCTCACTGTTTAGGGCTTTGAACTGCTAGTGTAAGCTTCCGTTACTCATCTTTCTTATTTCTTGCCTTTGCTTGTGATCGGGAATCGAAACCCTAAGAAACATATAAAGCTCTTCAACTAAAAAAAAAAAACTCCTTGCATCATAAGCATCCATACTATCATCTAGCATCCATTCTATCATCCCTAGCCCGGCCCTTACTCCACACCACTCTTGAAATGGCTTGTAAAGTCCTTCTTCTAGCATTAATCTATTACCATCGATCTTTAAGTTGATGTCAAGGTTGGCCCGGACAAAACAAGCTGAGATAGAATACTTGTACTGATGGGTGAGAATATGCCCTGCAAAGATAAAATTTCTAGCTGGAAATGTTGATTTTTTTTAATGCTAAAAAAATTATGAAATTAGGTGTCAGGGGCAATATTTACGGATTTAGGTGTTTTTGGCTGACCTGGCGAAGGGCAGCCAAAAACACATGCCACGTGGCACGCGGGCCAGCCACCTCAGCCTGAAATCATCTTTTGGAAAGAAGATTTCACACTGAGAAATCGTCTTTCCAAAAGATGATTTCAGGCCACGTGCCACCCTCCCCCAGCCATTCCAGCCGTGACACGTGGCGCAAGAAGAATTCGTCTTTGCCAAAGATGATTTCTCACTGAGAAATCATCTTTAGCAAAGCCGATTTCTCCCCCCTAACGATGGCTCCCCGACATGACACGTGGGAGGATCTGGTGGCCACATGGCAAACTCGTTTTGGCTCTTTTAAGAAGCCTGAAATCATCTTTCCTAAAGACGATTTTAAAATAGCCTGAAATCGTCTTTGGCAAAGATAATTTCAAAGTAACCTTAAATCGTCTTTACCAAAGATGATTTCAAAGTAACCTGAAATCATCTTTGGCAAAAACAAATTCAGGAGGGATTTTTTTTTTTTGAGTTTTTTGTTGAATAATTTGTTGTAAAAATTACAAGTGATAGGATTTATTATTATTATTATTATTATTATTATTATCATTATCACCATCATTATTATTGTTAATAAAAAAAGAGTTTACTTATGTTGGACTTATGGAGTGTAATAATTATCAGCAAATATGCTTAAAGTGAATGGAGTGGCACATGAAATATTTATCCACAAAAGAGGGGTTTTTCCTTTTTTTTTTGATTTTTTTGTTGAATAATGCGAGAAAAAACTTTTTTATTGAATTATGCGGGAAAAAAAATATGTATGTTTGTAGTTTGATTTTTTAGTTTTTATTGAATAATGATAAAAAAAATTATAAAAAAAAATTTTGTATTTTTTTTGGTCCATTTTATGAATTTGTTTTTGAATGATACAGGTTTTTGAATTTTTCCCGAACCTGATTTTTGAATTTTTTTTCTCTTTCATTCTTATCTTTTCCTCCCGCATGCCCCACTATGATTTCTTTTCCCTTGACCCACTGCCACACCTTGCCAAAGATGAATTCAAATTATACCGATAAATCCTAAACACGCAATTGGTGCCGACTGAAAATCGTACCAACACCGGATTATCAACCGAAATGGTAGTGGGCTGGATATCATTTCAGTCTATATATCTTCTCTGTTTAAATTATTGTATTACCACATGAGAAATCATGAATTTTATAATTAAATTTTATTTCAAAATATAGTTTTACAAATACAACACAAAAAAAATAATATCCTAGGTCCCATATGGTGGCCGCCTCCTCTTGCGTTGAGGCTGGACACGACAAAATGGAGGTACAACTTCAGCTAGTGGCTGATGCTCTGTCATATGCTCCCTAACCTGTGATGCCCGATGTGCCGACACGTGATGCGATGAACCCTCACCATAAGCATGTCCTTGATATCCGGAATAATCATGCTGCGATATGTAGTCCAATGCAGCGATAGTCTCAAAATGTGCAGCAACAATATCAGTAAATATGAAGTCCGATATCGGATATGGAGAGGTACTATAATGTCGAGTACCTCGTCCATGCTAGAATGATGGAGGTGCTCCCGATGAAGATCCATAGTGGTAAGGCGAAGGAGTCTCGTTCTCTCTGTCGGCCCCCTGATAAAACTCCCATAACGGGACACGTGCATGCTCACCGACAGTATGAAGTACAGAATGACAAACCTCCGTAATAGCCTGGGAGTTCGTCGCTATGCAATCTGGATGAGCTAGCTGAAGTATTCGCGTGATGGCACTGCTCTGTAAGATAAAAAAAAAAAAATGAATTTCAAAGAATATATAATTTAATATTAATAAATAGTAAAACTTAAATTTCTTACCATATAATCATCAACCATGCCAGAATGACTGATGAATCGACGCGTGATGCTGCGGTACCACTGCATGTATGGATCGTGATAATCCATGATACCAGCATCTGGAGCACCATCTACAATATGATCCAGTCGACTCATCCATAAATGAATGAACTCGTGATGAGTGGTGGACCAGTCCTGGTTGGGTTGTCCTCTCATATCCATGTGGTGCAGAGCCCGACGTGTATCAACCAGCTCAGGGATGACCTGTCGAAACCTGTACTAGCACATCACTCTATTAGGTAAGTGCCACTCCACTATATGAAAATAGATAAGTGGCACTCGAGCACACCAGATATGCTGCCTATCTAGACAGTAACTTGGTAACTGTGCAAGTAGATCGGCAGAATATGGCTGCCATATCACCTATTCATAAATAATTTAAAGCATAATTCATTAAATGAAAACATATAAGACTAATCAAACATTTTAAAAAGAATAAGCACTAATGATTACCTCATCTAGTCTGAAGTGATCTATCAAGTAAAGGTAGGAAGAGATCACATGTGTCGATACCTGGGTCACATAAAAAACGTCCCTCCATCTACAAAATAAATTGATTAAATTTATTAAATAAGTTAGTAAATATCATATAATATAAAATTTAATATGAATAACGAACTCACCGCATCCCTAAAGGATCTTGTGGTAAACCAGCACCATCATCATCGAAATCGATCATCGGATCTGGAGCTTGGCACTGTAATCTACGTGGTGCAAGGATCGTGAATCTATCCCATGCCCATAGATGTAGCAGTAACTATGGACCTGCAATGTCACTGGCATCTCTCCTGCTTGCCCTACATATCTCCCTGTATAACCATGCGAGCCCTGCACTACCCCAACTATAGTGTCCAGCATCATCCTAATCTGCTAGTAGAGGTAAAAACATGAGATGCATCATATTCCTGGATTTATCCATAAATAAGCACCCACCCATCAGCTGCAAAATGTATACTCGAGCATAGCGCTGTATGGCTATCTGGTTGGCATCAATATATAACTCCTGAAACTGCTCGGTAAGCCAAACCAGACTCAACCGTAACCCCTGGAGTCTATCCTGTGGTGGGACAACGCCTAATAAATCATGACAGAGCTGTCCCCAATCTATCTCTGTAGAACCAGTCATTGGTAGACCATCCATCGGTAAACCAAGCTGAATGGCAACATCCTGAAGGGTGATGCTAAGCTCTCCTTGCGGGAAATGAAAAGTGTGCGTCTTTAGATGCCAACGCTCGACAAGTACAGTGATGAGATGATAGTCTAATTTAATGAAACCAATCCGTGCTAGTCCATAAAAATCAGAATGAATCAGTAGAGGTACTATGCACCGATCTAGCGTTATCGATCTACGCATAACATTCTTGCATCGACGATAATGTAAAACTGTACTATCATGTCCATCCCATACTATAGTCGATCTATATATCTCATGATCGTATAATACACTATGATCGGAAGGGCCGGGATCCATGGCTGTGATATACAATAACTCGAAAATAATGAAATAAGCAATCACAAAGATGATAAATATAATACAAATTCTTACATTAAAAAAAATACATTAAGAATAATACAAACTGTTAACATGAACCATGAATAATTGTGTTATAATAATAATTATATTACAACCCAACATATAATTGTATTACAATCCAACACATATAATACAAATGGACAACATGAACCACGAACATGCGATATGACTCCAGAAGCAACAACATAATGCAGTCCTGAAACTACAGCATAAATTAAGCAATGAAAATAATATGAGTACAACTGTATCAAATAATAAATAAACATCAGATGCCGGACTAGAAATATGTGATGTACCTTAAAATTAATGTATAATTTGACTACTATCTTTTTACTGATTTGGTTGTAGAAGTCTTGGACATGACCGTCTGTCATGCCCTTCCTCCTTACACATTGTACACATGCATTTGTTGCCAGCTTCTCGAATATCCATATCATTTCTAATTTTTGTGGACCATGGCCTACCTTTTTGACGTAACCTATTCATATCAGGAATAATGATACCTTGTCTAGTTTGCTGTGGCCAATATTCCTCGTGAGGAATTGGTTGGAATTGTGGTGCATATGTTTGATGATAATCTTCTAATATGTAGCACCGATCAATATATCTATAAAAATCAAGGACAACATGTGCACAAGCAGCCATGACATGAGAACAAGGTAAATGATAACATTGTCATTTCTGACGCGTACATGTCTGCTGGGATAGACGAACAACCTACAACATCAAAAACTATAATTCGATATGTACACAATAGAGCATATAATATATTTTCAATAATACATGTCGATAGTAGGTGCCTGTGTATTGTTGCCTCTGTTCATGTTATGACCACGTCTAGCAGTTTGGACCTGGAATAGGCCACTTCCTCTATCGAACCTTGTAATTCTATGCGAAGTTGCTTTTGCTTGTTTGGAAATAACATGTCCAGCAACAAATGAAGTAAACCTTTCATTCCTGTCCATTGCCTCATTTGCTTGGGCACGTCGACCTTCAAAGTATGATACAAGACGAAAGAATGTCAACTGCACCAAAGCTGTTATTGGCAGGAATCGTGCATTTTTCAATACTTAATTGAAACACTCTGATATGTTAGTTGTCATCATCCCATACCGTCTTCCATCGTCATGTGACCATGTCCATTTCGATAAAGGAATTTCATTCAGCCATTGAACAGCTTCTAGATTAATTTTTTCAATGTTCGTCATATATTTCTGAAATTTTCTGGGCTGTGACTGCATTCCAGCTTTTTTCACTACATCCCTTGATTTGGGATCACGAAATCTTGAATTGAAATTACTTGCTACATGATGCAGGCAATATACATGATAAGCATTCAGTGGCTGCCAACCAAGATACTGCAGCAAGAATACAAGCATGTCGATCAAAAATTAGACAAATTTCCTGACGTGATGTAACAAACTGTCTGATACAAGCAAAGAACCAACCCTAGGTGTCAGCTGACTTTTCATCAATAATAGCAAATGCAAGCAGAAATATCTGATTATTTCCATCTACGATAGTTGCAATCAACAGCTTCTCCTTATACTTTCCATACATGAAAGTAGCATCAATACTTATAACCAGCCGACGGTACTTAAACCCTTCAATTGAGGGTCCAAAGGCCCAGAATACACGATCAAATAGAGCACAAGCTGGAATGCCGATTGGAGTGCTGATAAATTTTACCCAGGAACCGGGATTAAAATGTTCTACTGAATATAACCATTTTGGAAGTAATTCATATGACAAATCCTAATCACCGAATAACATTGCTATCGCCTTCTGCTTGGCTTCCCATAATTTCTTATAACTTGGTGTATAATTATACTTGTTTTTTATCACTACACCAAGTCCAGTAACAACAATTGTAGGAACTTCTTTCACCAGGTCCCGTATTTCATTAGTAATTAATATGGAGTCCAGCCCAGAATGATCTTGAGATATCATTGCAGACAGGCATGTATGAGGACCAGTATATCATGAGATCTCAAAGTAAGCATGACGCTTAATAGCTCTCAACATCCACTGACATCCCGAATCTTTGTTCTTATATTTTATATGCCATATATTTGGAGTAGACTCAATAACTTTGAATTTATAATGTCTTTCAACAGAATACTGCTTTACTGCACTCTGTAATTCGACCTTATCCGTAAAGCGAAGTCCTTTACGCAATTTCTCATCCCTTTGCCATATAACATTTTGTTCCTGAAATGAAGAATGCATTGAAACATTCGCAGCATCCTAATCAATCTAGGTGAATGTTCTGAATGGAACTTCAAATACAGAATAGTTTGGAACAGGTGTTCCCTCTGGACTTCATACTGGATATGAAGTTCTGGCTTCATTACCTTCATCAGGCAAATCATTTTCACATTCATCATCATTCTTATTAAAAAGTAGATTATCCAGATGCACCGTATCCTTAGCAGTTGTAAATACCGATGCTTCTCTAATATTAGTTTCAGGTACAGTACTATCCATCGTATGTAATGGGGATATTGGATAAACTGAACCAATATTTTCAACTACAGTAGGTACCATGTTCCGAGTACAGTATGAAACATGTTCGGTTACACGAGTTGTTGCTCATTTCGAACAGCTTCTTCATAATCATCCTGAGAACAGACAGGTTCAGGAGCTTCTACAGTTTGGATATCTATGTATAACTCCGCACCCGATATACATTGATGTAAATTGATAGTTGAAAACATTATCTTCAAGTCTTCATCATCGGTCAATGGAACGGGTTCATATTTTACAGATGTCGAGTGAACAACTTGTGGATATCTATAAATGATCAATATTTTCTTCCCAGTTCTATCAATATGCAGGACTCTACATATTTTATTCTCCAACTCTTGAAATGTCATACTAGAATGTATTCTGATTACCTTTTTCGGACCCTGGTTGTACTCAATCCTATTTGACCCATTGATAATACAACCATTAATATAACATAATGCAGTGATTGTTTCTCCCATTATACCCTACATATTTAACCAAGAAAAGATATTTAGAAATATCCAATGCATCCTATCATCAACTAATAGGTCATAGGTCCTATCCCATTCAAAAATTGCATTAATATTACAGATCACTTACAGCATTGAAATGATGTGCAATGAAGATCAAATAAAATTTTGGCAGTATTTTTCATTAGTTCTCCACATATAAATATTTATGTATGCGGAGAACAAAAGAAAAATACTGCACGAAATTTCATTCGAACTCCATTGCACATTATTTTATTGCTGTAAAGTGATCCGTAAAATTATTTACAATTCCCAAACTGTCCACTTTGGACAATCAATTGATTAATGTACATAATTTTAAGATCTATACAAAATTAAAAATAATGTATGGTTACTATAATTTATGCATATTAATCAATTGACAGGTCTACGGTTCAATACAATACAAATTTTATAAAACTAATTTCGGAAAATCAGATTAGTAAACTACCAAATTATATACAAATTTAATTTTCGATGTTTATATCATTATATATATTTTTTAATTAATCATATATAAAATATTTTAAAATATTGATGTAAATTTAATAATCAACTCAAAATATTAAAAAATATTTATAATTATTAATTAATTTTTTAATATCTATATTTATAACTTTATTTTTCATATTTAATTATTTTTTATTGTAGCATTATCAATAAATATATTATTATGATTATATCAAAAATAATAACATAATTAAATAACTAATACTAACATCTAAACAACTAACATAATAAATTCTGAAAATATTATATCATTATATATGCTTAAAAGCTGATCCGAAGCACGTATCGATTTCGGGCCAGCCCAAAATCCATTGGACTGGCCCGGCTCAGTTCCTTTCCTAATCAAAATATAAAAAAATATATTCATAATTATTAATTGATTTTCTAATATCTATATTTACAACTTTAATTTTTATATTTAATTATTATTTATTCTAGCATTATCAATAAATATATTATTATGATTATATGAAATAATAATAACATAATTAAATAACTAATACTAACATTTAAACAACTAGCATAATAAATCCTGAATATCTATACTTAATTAATATCTATACTTACAACTTTATTTTTGAATTTATTTACTATTTATTCTAGCATTATATATTATTTCTTAATGTATTATCAATAACAACAATATAATTTAATTACTAATAATAATATTTAAATAATTAACATAAAAATATCTATTATTATTATACTACGTTTTTCATAGATTATTTTAATTTAATCATAGTTAATCAGTGAATTAACTAAAATAACAACATTAAACTTAACAAATTATGATAAATTTATACAATATAATTAAAAACTTAATCATTCAACATAATTTCAAAACAACATTATATTCAAAAAAATTATAACTAAATTATGCAACATAATTCCGAAAAAAAATATTATTTACATAATAAATATAAGAGCATTTTAAAAAATACCTGTAAAATTATGAGAACGGAATGGATTGAATGGAGCCAAGTAGACCGGATCTAGTAATCCAAGTAAATCAGATCTAGCAAAAAAAATATATATAAGGAAACAAATTAATTTAACGTATCTTGGATAAAAAAAAAATACCTTCAATCGAACCGGACTGGGAACAACCGGGGTCGAACTGGAACCGGTCGGAGGCAAGTAGGCCAAGGGAAAGGGGAAGACAAAAAAAAAAATTTGCCAACGCGCGATGGGGCCGGAGGAGAAGGAAGCAGAACAAAAAAAAAAATCTCTGCGCTTCGGGGTTTAACAGGCGAGAACTCGTCTTTGTGAAAGACGATTTCAGCTCCTGAAATCGTCTTTGTGAAAGACGATTTGGAGCTGAAATCGTCTTTCGCAAAGACGAACTTAGAAGTTCGCCACGTGTCGCGGCAAAGCCACCAGATCCTGCCACGTGTTGTGCCGGGAAGCCGTCGTTACCGTCATTAGGGGGGAGAAATCGGCTTTGCTAAAGACTGATTTCTCAGTGAGAAATCGTCTTTAACAAAGACGAATTCTTCTTGTGCCATGCATCACGGCAGGAATGGCTCGAGGAAGGTGGCACGTGGCTTAAAATCATCTTTTGAAAAAATAATTTTTCTGCATATCACGTGGTATATATTTTTGGCTATTCTTTATCAAAAACATCTAAATCCGTAAATATTATTCCTGACATGTAATATTTTTTAGCATTAAAAAAAAAGTTCGGAAATGTTTCCGTGGGAAAACCGTTAATGCTTAAGTCAGTAGGTATTATTATTAAGAGGAATTTTTTTTAGTGCATTAAAGATGTACCTGATCCTCTCCTTCATTATTATTATTATTTTTTTTATAAAGGGGAGTAGGGGCAACTATGGACGGAGGCGAGGTGTGCACGAAACGTATTACAGATATCGTACCCAGCATTCGGGATATGGGGCAAGCTAGTTATTGCCTCGCTGTTGCGCTAATCTTCTTTCATGTAGTTATGGATGCCCCTTTTGCCTAACCACGTTAAGCAAGATATGTTGTTTCACCTTCCAGAAACGGAGGCCTATCATATTGGGCTGGTTTCCCTCTCATCTTCGCCCAAGGGTTTAGGTTGGCATATGCAACCTCCGAGATTTTCAGCATTGATCGAGATCACCCAAGTCTAAGTTCTAACCGAGGTCAAGGTGAAGCACTCTTATCATCTGTAAACCGGCCAATAAAACCTATTTCTAAATTAAACCTTGTGTCGGTTCGGACCGGAGCACATAAAGGCCGGACGAACATCGGAAGCGAGAGCAATGGCGAGGTGGTGGGGCTGCGGCGGCGGCAGGGCCGCGGTGGCGACGGACACTCTCCACCGCGTACCACTGCACTATCCAGGCGGTGCCGAGGGGGTACAGCGGGTGCCGTGTGGTGGCCAAGCTGCGGGCCGCCGGCCGGATCCCGTCGGTGGTGCCGAGCACCACTCAGAAGCAGCTCCTCGCCACCGATGCGAAGCAGATCCGGGAGCTCCTCAAGCAGTCGCCCTTCTTCTTCTCCAACCGCATCCGCCTACAGGTCCCCGGTCCAGCCGTCGTCCTCGACTCCGGCACCGTCCTACCCATCAAGGCACGGAGAAAATATGCCCTTTTTGTTTTAGTTCTTCTCGATCTTTATCTTTTCTTATATGGTATGCGACGAGAGGTTTGTGGGTTGGTCGCAGGTTCATAAGAAGGTGGAGACGGGAGAGATTCTAAATTTGTTGATGGCGTGGGCGGAGAAGGGATTCGAGCTGAAGGTGGACGCTTCCGTGCTATTCAAAGGGGAGGATGTCTGCCCCGATCTTAAGAATGGTTTGGGATCTTTGCCATGCATCCTGTCATTTTTTTTTTGTTGCTGTTTTCATTCATCAAATTGTTGGACAGTTGCACTGGGTTTTAGGTGGTTGGTGTAGGATTGGCTGGGCATTGACACATACAAGGTTGTTATTAGTACTGGATTCTTTTGCTATCTACTCTGGTGCACTATAAGAAACCTTCATGACCCGTTCTTGTTATCAAGGGATCTGGCTAAGGAACGCCGTTGCAAAGTCTTTCGTGGTACTTCCATCCAATTCTTTCAGGGTCATGCTTTCCTCTTGTCTGACCTCTTAATCCAGGCTGAGTCTTTCCTGGATTACGGGCCCCCTTTAATCTTTGTTTGGACATGACCACTTCATCTCCGTTGGTGTGTGTTAGCTAATTAGTCCTTGGTCAATAGAGAGTTGGGAGCTTTGATTGAAATGCTAACTTTGGATTTAAGTGGAACATGAAAATTGTTTAGATGATTGGATTTTTCTTGTCATAATTGAGGCTCTGATACTTTGTTACCAAGGATGGTACTTTGAACATGTTGGAGGGAGTTTTGATGTGTGGGCATGTAAAATCTGCTTTGCCATCATGAGTTTGTTATTGTCTTTAATGCCTTTTTGAATCCTCTTATTTCTCATATCCAAGAATTTTTGTGCTTCTACGAGTGAGTGTTTTGATGTCTACCATCCTATCCAGGAAAATTTGATGTTTGAATTTGGTGAGCTTAATTTGATGTACATCAGTCTCATGTCTTTTGGTATAAACCAGAATAGATATTTCCGATACTGACATAGGAGTGGGGAAGTTCAAACTATCAATAATTAGCAATGGTATACTAAGTTCTTATTCTAGATAAGTGGTATGGGTTGGGAAGAATGATTGAGTTTCAAAAAAGAAGACATCAAAAGAAGTATGAGGGAATAACAAAAATATCCTTTGGATAGATGTGAATAACCAAGGAAGACACATTTGATTGCACGCAAATTTAGTTTGTCATTACTTGGTGAAAGAGACTGAACAAAATAACTACAACCAAATACCCATGCAAAAAGAGGAAATAGATCTTGATTAGGAAAAACCAGACTCTAGGGGGAAATATTTCCAATAACTTTATACGGTTTATGAGGTAGAGACAGTGAGAACCGGAAATTTTCAATAAGATTTTGGAATATGCATTTCAGATATTAAAGTGTGAGTAGTCTCTAGTAAATGTTTGTTTTTCCTTTTAGCAATCCTGTTTTATTGGGGTGTTTAGGCATACAAAGTTTGATGTAAAATCTCATTTTGAACAAAAAAGTTTTCAAAATCATGACTCATATTCTTTTGCATTATCATAACAAAATATTTGGGGAGTTATTTTGAATTGAGTTTTAATGTCTTTAAAAAAAAAAAATTGTTGATAAATGAAAAATAATTTAGATCTATTTTTCATTAGAAATAGCCAAGTCATACGAGAATAGTCATCTATAAAGGTGACAATATTTAAATTTATTAATGCCAGGAAATTTTGTGGCATCCCACATCAGAATGAATTAAGTCAAAAAGGTAGCTACTCTGTTTATTGACTCAATTAGGATAGGAAACTTAATGATGCTTTCTTAACTCACATGATTTACGTAAGAAATCATAAAAGAACGTAGAACTTGGTACCAACTATCTAAGGATATGGATGGATGACCCAATCTGCGATACTAGAGTGAAGATTCAGTTGAGGTGTTAAAAGCTGATATAGAATCCGGTTGATCCAAGATGTAAAGACTGTGGTGCTTACAACCTGCTCCAATTATATTTCTCGTCATAATATCATTTGAAAAATATAATATGAGGATAGAAAGTTTTGAAGATGTTGAGATCAACACAAAGCTTCCTAACAAATAATAAATTAGATGAAAAGGTATGAATTTGAAGGGCAGATTTGAGGTGAATTGTGTTGGTGAGATTAATAGTGCCTATCCCTTGAATGGAGATGGGTGAACTATCAGCAATGTGCACATGAAAATCGGAAAGTGGTATAAAGTACGATAAAGGTAAAGGTGTCGTGTTCTAAAGTCCCATAATCTATGATCCATTGATGAGATGAAACAAGACATGCCGTACCTGTTTGGATAGAATTACCAGAAGTCTTGGAAAACAGATTGCAAAAGGTGGTGTATTTGTCGGCAGGAAGAGTGACCTAAGAAGATATGGGACCAGTCTGTGATGCAAATGCAAAATCAGGTGTAGTTACCATAAAATCCTGATGCACAGAAGAAGCATGACCAAGACGTTTCCAGCACGTCTCATAGATATGGTTCGTGCCTTGATAGTAGGTATAGTTCCTGGTATTGCCGCCTTAACCAATACTTTGAGATGATGAAGTATGTCCCCTACCACGATTTAGAGAGATCAATCCACGTTCACCACAACTGTGAGAAGATGTTGAACCATGACTGCGATGAGATGTAAGTGCTGCAAGTTGTGGAGTAAGATTTGCAGCTGATGTTGGAAAAGGTGCCTCCACTCTAAGCAAATGAGTGGCAAGATCACACAGAGTTAGGCTAGAAAGAGTCGCCAAGAGATGAGATCGAACACCCTCCAGATAGGGGTGCACATGCCCAAGGCAAAGAACAACCAGAAGAGCCAGTTGCTGAGACTCCTGAATGGCGACGTCTGGTAAGTATGGCTAACAAATCTTCCATTCCTTAAGGAAGAGGGTATAATGGACAATGAAGGCATGAATATCATCGCCCTTCTCTACCTTGTGAGTCTCCTAAAAAATGTCATAGAGCCGCTATATATTGTTGATGGAGGAATACTGAGTCTGGTGAGTATTCCAGATCTCTTGGCGCTTTGTAGATAGCACACGATGGAACTAATAGATTTCCCTATACTATTAGTCATTATGTTCACAATGATGGCATCATCATAGATCCATGTATCATAAGTTGGATCTATAGGAGGATCATGAGTAATATGCTTCAACATGCACTCGTCGACGAGGAATCTTTTGACTACGAGAGACCACCGTAAGTAGTTATTGAAACCATTAAGAGTCTCAGCGGTAATGTTGTAATATCTGATTTAAGCCTTAAGGAGAGAGACAAGATGGATGAGGTTATGGTTGATGTAGCGGATGATGAGAGCGAGGAATCTATGGTAATCTGAGCATATCTAGTTTAGATCTGTGAAGAGAATGAAGATGATAATTTACGAGGGCATGAAAGATCGAAGGTTTAGGAATTCACCAAACCTTGCTCTGATATAATGTAAAGAAGTATAAGGAAGGGAATTGTTGTTTTTTTTCTTTTAGCCTCTTAAAAGGTCTTTGTAGGCTACTAGATACAATGTACTTGAACACATACAATATATAGTTATAATCAAATATGGTTATACTAAATAAAATGAGATCTTAATATTTGGTTATAGCCAAATATTATTATACTAAATATGATGAGATCTTAATATATGGTTATAACTAAATATGATTATATTAAATATAGTGAGATCTCTAACAAACATATATACCGAACATATGACCTTGTTATGGGGCTATCTGAGCAAGGAATCCACCATCTTATATATGGAAAGAATGTACATCCCCAAATTAATCCGCTGGTCCAAAGTCTGGTTCAAATCAATCCCCAAATTAATCCTTAAGGCTTTTTTTCTTTCTTTGAGTGTGTTGCCGCCAAGATCATTGTGGCCTGTAGCTGGTGCGTCGGGTTTTCACTGAGTGCACGCTCTTGCTCTGGTGCGCTCCTTAGTCGGCTGCCCTGTAAAATAGAGGAGACACAGGCCGGGAATTCCAGCGGGAACACTCCGACGGTCAAGTCAGTGGAATAATTTAGGAGAACAGATCCTCTGTGGCAGAGAGCTTGTGGTCTCCCTGCGTAAAGGGTGTGCAGTGGAAATGAAATGTAAAGGTCAAGTAGAAGTGTGATTGGAGAGCTTGGAAGGATCTGCTGGGGATCCCCTGCCTATTAGCTCTCTATCTCTTACCGCTTGCCCTCTTCCCCATTCTAAGGATTCCTCCTGTTTTATATGAGAATGATGGCTCAAACCTCTTCTGGGGCTTCCCTGAGATGTCTTTTTCCCAATGTCCCCTGGGTGGTGTAGTTCCCCGTGGGAGGGGCGGGCACCATGCTGCTGAGCCCTGAGCCACGGTATAACGTTTCTATTCCTGGAGGGACCATCGGAGCATCGCAGGGCCTGTGGCCTTGATAAAGTACTCCTCTTGAGGAAGGCTCCGGTTTCATGTCACGAGGGTTGAGACCCCTGGTTGCACGATCGTTGATGTGGCGGTATGCTACAAGACCCGGGGGCCTGGAGGAGCACGCCTTGCATAGAGTATGCGGGTGGCGCATTGCAGGGTTCGAATGCATGCGCCACTTCTCGGATGCTGCAGGTGGACGGGAACTCCCCCCGCCATGGTTTGAATTTTTATCGATCCTTCCCTCATTTGTTGCTGGCGGGAATTCTGTCCTCTACAAGACAGGGAAGGGGCCCGCTTCAGGAGCCTTACCTCTAGAAGCATAAGCATGACCCTGTCTGGGAGCTGGCCTCAGACGGGGGGCTCGTCCTATGAGCACGACCCTGGCTAGGAGCTGACCTCGGCAGGAGGGTTCATCTTGGCAATATGAGCATGACCCCAGCTGGGAGCTGGCCTCAGACGTGGGGCTCGTCTTATGAGCACGACCCTGGTTGGGAGCTGACCTCGGCAGGAGGGCTTGCCTTTGCAGCATAAGCACAATATCGGCCAGGAGCTGGCGTTAAACGGAGGGCTCATCCTGTAAGCACGACCTCGACTGGGAGTTGATCTCGGCAGGAGGGCTCGTCTTGGCAACATGAGCACGACCCCGGCCGGGAGCTGGTCTCAGACGGGGGGCTCGCCCTATGAGCATGATCCCGACTGGGAACTGACCTTGGCAGGAGGGCTTGCCTTGGCAGCATGAGCACGACTCTGGCCGAGAGCTAACCTCGGCAAGAGGGCTCGTCTTGGCAGCATGAGCATGACTCCGACCGAGAGCTGACCTCGGCAGAAGGGCTCGCCTTAGCAGCACTTGGGGACCACATCCAAGTGGCACTCTCCACCCGCACAGCTGCCAACCAGTGTCCACATGGGCTCCATGTCAGCGGATGCTACCATATCAGATGCCCCCCACTCGAGCCCAGAGAACGATGCGGCGCTCAGGACGAGGAGAGTAATGGTCATGCTGATATGGAGAGACGCGTCCCTTGCTCCATCAATTTCTCGAGCGCTTGTGCCCCGAAGATCATGCTCTCTCATTAACGGAGCAACGTTGCGCCCGATCTTCCGATGAAGGGATCATAAATGCTTCATTTGGACCAAAGCAACCGATCTTGATCCGAAGCATCGGGACCGTCTGATGCTGGTACGTGGCGACTCCTGGTTGGCTAAGGAGTTGAAGAGGCGCATGCCTTCAATTGGCACGAGGCGACGGTGGGCGGCAGGCTTTATTGCAAAGGACCTGCCCCCTTGCTTTTTTCAAGGATCTTCGAGTGCAAGCGACCAAGCTTCCGTAGAGTCCTTTCCTTCTCATTTTGTAACTAAGTTTTTGAAAGACTTCCCGGCCTGTCGGAGTCGCCATGGTGTAAGAGATTTTTTTATCAATGAAGATTCTTCCTTCCCTTAATCATTGCGCGTCTTTCTTCTTTTCTTTCTTTCTCTTTTTTTTTACTTGAATCTTTTGTATGGCTTCCCAGGTTGTTGGGGGCCTCTTTCTGATGTCAAGGATACTTCAATGAATGCAATCTCTCTTTTTCCTTCAACTGAATTTCCTTGTGTTTTCCCTGTTTTGTCTTTTGCTCTTTTTCTCCTCCTGCTTCTCAAGTTCTTGTGATAGGGAGGTAGACTTTCATGGTTGTCGTGAGCCCAGCCTAGGCCCTCGGCTGTTGTGGGGTGATGCTGTAGTCCTGAGGTCAGCATGGAGGACTCCGCATGCATCCCACTCCTGTTCCGCTGACCTTAGGGTCATGCGGTCTTAGGCGCAAAATGCTTCTGGAGCTTCTTGGATTGCCAAGTTATGTGTCAAGCGGCAGATGGTGGGACTTCAGGAGTTTCCCACTGACATCTTCGGGCTGTGAGTAGGGTAGTTGGATGCGGGGCTTCTGGAGTGCCCCAGCTTTAGGAGCAAAGATTCTGGGATCTCCGGCTCCTGAGTGTGGGACTGCTAGCGCCCCTGACCCCGAAGGCGGGATCGACGGCGTCTCCTGACCTCAAAGGCGGGACCGATGGCGTCTCCTGACCTCGAAGGCGGGACCGATGGCATCTCCTGACCTCGAAGGCGGGACCGATGGCATCTCCTAACCTCGAAGGTGGGACCAATGGCATCTCCTAGCTTTGAGTGCGAGGCTTTGTAAGTTTCTTGGCTTAAAGGTGTCGAACTGTAAGTCAAGTGGTAGATGGCGGGATTCTTGGGATTTCCCGGCTGACATCTCTGGACTGTGAGTTAGGCAGTAGATGTGGGGCTTCTGGAGTTTCCCGGCTTGAGGTGCCAAATTGTGAGTCAAGCGGTAGATGGCGGGATTTCTGGAATTTTCCTGCTGACATCTCCAGACTATGAGTTTGGCAGTAGATGCGGGGCTTCTGGAGTTTTCTGGCTTGAGGTGCCGAACTATGAGTCAAGCAGTAGATGGCAAAATTTCTGGGATTTCCTGGCTGATATCTCCGGACTGTGAGTTGGGTAGTAGATGTGGGGCTTCTGGAATTTCCTGACTTGAGGTGCCGAACTGAGTTAAGCGGTAGATGACGGGATTTCTGGGATTTTCCGACTGACATCTCCGGACTGTGAGTTAGGCAGTAGATACGAGACTTCCGGAGTTTCCCAGTTTGAGGTGCTGAATTGTGAGTCAAGCAGTAAATGGTGGGATTTCTGGGATTTCTTGGCTGACATCTTCGGACTGTGAGTTGGGCAGTAGATGCGGGACTTCCGGAGTTTCCCGACTTGAGGTGCTGCGGGGCTTCGTAAGTTTCCCGGCTTGGAGTGTGGGGCTTCGTAAATTTCCCGGCTTGAGGTGCGGGGCTTCGTAAGTTTCCCAGCTTGTTCCGCCGGACTTAGAGTCGGACGGAGATATTCTTGCACAGGTGAAAGACAAGTTTGCACCAAAAAGAAATTTTAATGATTGAGGAGCCTTACATCACTGGTAGTACATTCTCAAATTGCTCGTGTTCCACGTTCGTGTGAACCGGGCACCATCAAGTCCGGCGAGGTAGTAGGCCCCACCTGGTAGAGTCTCGACCATCTTGTAGGGACCTTCCTAGTTTGGGGAGAGTTTGCCGCATTCCCCTATTTGGGATGCTTCCGACCGCCTGAGGACGAGGTCGCCTAGACGGAACGACTTAGACCTCATGTGGGAGTTGTAGTAGCGTGTGACCCTTTGCCGGTAGGCTGCCATCCAGAGTCGGGCTTTGTCTCTCGTCTCATCCAGCAGATCCAGGTTGAGGAGGAGACGGGCTAGATTCTCGGCTTTGTCGTAATGCTCAATCCGGAGTGTGGGTAGGCCAAGCTCTACCGGGATCACAACTTCAGTGCCGAAGACGAGGTTGAAGGGCATCTCGCTGGTGGCTTTGCGGGGTGTAGTGTGGTAAGCCCACAGCATACTGGGCAGCTCTTTGGCCCATCGACCCTTAGCCTCATCCAACCTCATGTGGAGCCCTTGCAAGATGGTCCGGTTAGTCACCTTGGCTTCTCCGTTAGTCTGGGGGTGAGCCATCGAGATGAAGTGACGAATGCCTAGGTTAGCACAGAACTCCTCGAAAGCCTGGTTGTCGAACTGCTGTCCGTTGAGCGTTATGATTGAGTGCGAAAGCCTGAACCAGTAGATGACAGACTTCCAGAAGAAAGACTTGACCTTCATCTCCGTTATCCGGGCCAGGGGTTCGGCCTCGACGCACTTGGTGAAGTAGTCGATGGCCATAATTAAGAACTTCCGTTGGCCAGACGCAGGAGGAAAGGGTCCTAGGATGTCCATTCCCCACTGGACGAACGGCCACGGAGCAGATAGTTAGGAGAGGGGCCGCCGGCTGCCGCTGTATGTGGGTGTGACGTTGACAACAGTCACACTTCCTCACGAAGCTGGCAGCGTCCTCTCGTATGGTCTCCCAAAAATATCCTTGTTGGAGGGTCTTGTAGGCCAGAGTTCTGTCCCCCACATGATTGCTGCAGATGCCTTCGTATATTTCTTGAAGTACGTAGACGGCTTCTGAGGGCTTCAAGCACTTCAGTAAGGGGTAGGAGTAAGACCTCCGGTACAACTGCCCATCCATCATCATATAATGCACGGCCTTCTTCTTGAGGAGGCCGGCTTCCTTTCGATCCCCAGGTAAGGCGCCGGTAGTGATATACTTGATGTAAGGGTCCATCAAGGTGGTTTCAGTGGTGATTTGTTGGACTTCTGCTACAAACTCATGGCTGGGTGCTTCGAGGTACTTGACGAAGGTTCGCCCCAGCAATGACTCCGACAGGATGGCCAGTCTGGAGAGGACGTCAGCTTGAGCGTTCTCCGCTTACAGGATGTGGGAGATGCCGAAGTGCTAGAGGTTCGCCGCATACGAACATACCTTATCCAGGTACATCGCCATCATGGGATCCCGAGCTTCGTATTCACCGGAAACTTGGTCTACTACGAGCTGAGAGTCAGTGAAGACCTTCAATCTCTTGACATCCAACTCGCGGGACATCTTTAGCCCTACGAGGAGTGCCTCATATTCAGCTTGATTATTGGTCGCCCTGAAAAGAAATCGTAGCGCATACTCCGCAATGACCCCGTCGAAGTTGGCAAGAATGAGACCGGCTTCACTCCCTCCAATGTTGGATGCACCGTCGACGTAGAGGATCCATGTCATCTCCTTCGGGGCCGGGTTCGGCCCGGGCTCGACTTGCTGGCCTGCTGCCTCTGGGTCCTCGTCTGCCCAGGTGCATTTCACCAGGAAATCGGCTAGGACTTAGGCCTTTTGTGCCAGTCGTAGGCGGTAGGTGATGTCGAACTTGTTGAGTTTCACCATCCACTTGGCCAGATGCCCCGAAGTGTCAAGACGGCTCTAAATAGCCCTCGGGAGTTGATCGGTGAGGACAGCAATGGGGTGCGCTTGGAAATAGGGCCTGAGGCACTGTGCAAACATTATTAGTGCAAAAATAACCTTTTGGATTGTGTGTACCTGGTTTTCACGTCGCGGAGCAGCTTGCTGGCATAGTAGACTAGCCGTTGTGTGCCGTCCTTGTCGGTGCGGACCAGCACCAAGCTGACCGCCTCAGGTGAGATCGTCAAGTACAAAAGGAGCTCTTTCCCATGCTTCGGCCTGGACAGCAATGATGGGGAGGCAAGGAGCTTTTTCAGCCCCTTAAATGCCTCCCAGTACTCTTCCATCCAAGTGAAGTCGTTCATCCTTCACAGCACCTTAAAGAAGGGTTGGCAGCGCTCGGCAGAATGCGAGATGAAGCGGCTCAATGTCGCGATGCGCCCAATCAGGTGCTGGACCTCCTTGGAGACAGGGTGTCTCATGTCAGTGATCGCCTGAATCTTCTTTAGGTTGACCTCTATCCCCCTCTAGGTGACCATGAACCTAAGAAACTTTTTCGTCACCATGCCAAATACGCACTTGATGAGGTTCAACTTCATTTAGTAGAGGCGGAGGTTGTCAAAAACCTTCGCCAGGTCAGCAATGCGATCTGACTCCAGGCTGCTCATGACGAGCACATCGTCTACATATACCTACATGTTGCGGTCGATCTGGTCCTTGAAGACCTTGCTAACCAATCACTGGTACGTGGCCCCTGCATTCTTGAGATCAAATGGCATCATCTTGTAACAGTACATACCTCGGTCAGTCACGAATGCTGTGTACTCCTCGTCCCCCGAATGCATGCGGATTTGGTTGTATCCGGAGAATGCATCCATGAAGCTGAAAAACTTGTGACCCGAGGTTGCATTCAGCAGATGGCCTCAGAGGAGGGAGACGGCGCAGGGAGCGCTCGCCCTCAATCTTCATAAGAATCTTCGCTCTCTGTGCAAGGAGATGAGTAAACTTCTCTTCTTTAGCGGGGTCGACTCTGGGTCTCGGCCCTGGTCGTAGGGCCGGCACCAACTTCTGGGCTTGGGGAGCAGGTGTTTCCCTAACGGCCTACCTCTTGAGGGGTCTCCTGTCGAGCTCCCTCCTGGTGTGATCCGCCTCCTCCATGCGGATGTACTTGTGAGCCCGGAGGAGAAGCTCTGAATAAGTCTTCAAGAGGCTTATTGTCGAGGGAGTAGGTGAAACGGGAGGTCCGCAACCCCCTCTTTAGAGCCAACATAGTGACTGGCTCATCGAGGTGGTAAATCTCCAGGGTGACGGCCTTGAAACGGGACACGTAGTCCCAGAGAGACTCTCGGTCCTGCTGACGGATCGAGAAGAGGCGTCGATCTCACGTGTCACCTTCCTGCATGCATCAAAGTACGCCATGAATTACTTCTCCAACTAGGAGAAGGAATCAATGCTTTCCGACTCGAGGCTGGAGAACCAGGCTCGAGTGGCCTTCTGTAGGATAGCCAGGAAGGCAATACAGAGGAGAGCATCAGTAACCCCCTGGACCCTCATAAGGGTCTTGTAGCTTTCCAAGTGATCCAGGGGGTCAATTGTCCCGTCGTAGGGATCAACCTAGGGCATGCGGAACCGGCCAAGGATCGGTTCCTTTTGGATTCTACGAGAGAAAGGGGGATGGATGTCGTAACTTGTAGGCTCACTGGGGGAGCCCTGGATCTCTGCAAACCGGCGGGAAAGTTCAGCCAGTTTGCGCTCCTACTCTTCGAGGCGTCTGTCCTCCTGGCGACAGAGGGCTCGTCGGTAGACCCCTCGGCAGAGGCCGTCAGGGGTGGAGGCACGGAGTGGGGGAACTCTCACCTGAGTTCCCGGCCACGCAGGCACCGTTGGTACGTGTGCGCGCCGTGGTCCGAGACCGGGAAGCGTCTCTCCCGGCCAGTCGAACCATCGTGCTGCCTTTTTTCGACCGCCTGGTGGTCCCTCGGGTGGGAGACCGCATGCAACAACCTCTCCCGAAAGGACCGCAGGCTGGTACGGGGATTGGCGGTGTGAGCTGTCGGCGTCCCTGGCTGCTGCTGTGTTGCCAGGGACCGGTGTCTCTGATGGAGTTGGTGCACCGTCGCAGCTAAGGCATGGACCTGTTGAGCTAGTGCGGTGATCTGGGGGTCTATCGGAGGCAGTGGTGGTGATGCGGGGAGCCCCCTTTCTAGGCTCTGATCGTCGTGATGGGGGGCTCCTGCCTTGCTGGCGGAAGCCTCGCGTGTTCTGGTTGTCACCATGGGGCTCCGGGGCTTCTACAGGTGCTTTGCTGGCAGTGGGGGGACTCACGGTTAGACTTCTCACAGTCGCTGGAGTTTTAGTGCTCCGTTCCCCCCTACCTGGTATTGTCACCAAGATCGCTGTGGCCTATAACTGGTGCGTCAGGTTCCCACTGGGTGCACGCTCCTCTGCTCCAGTGTGCTCCTTGGTCGGCTGCCCTGCAAAACAGAGGAGACCCGGGCTGGGGATTCGGGCGGGGACACTCCAATGGTCAAGTTAGTGGGACGATCTAGGAAAATAGATCCTCTATGGCGGAGTGCTTGGGGTCTCCCCGCGTAGAGGGTGTGTAGTGGAAATGAAATGTAAAGGCCACGTAGCAGTGTGATCGGAGAACTTGGAATGATCCGCTAGGGGTCCCCTGCTTGTTAGCTCTCCATCTCTTACCGATTGCCCTCTTTCCCCTTCTGGGGATTCCTCCTTCTGTTTTTATATAAGAATGATGGCCCAGACCTCGTCTAGGGCTTTCCTGAGATGTCCTTTTTCTCGGTGTCCCCTGGATGGCGTAGTTCCCCGTGGGAGGGGCGGGTGTCATGCCGCTGAGCCTCGAGCCACAGTGTGACGTTTCTATTATCCGAAAGACCGTCGGAGCGTCGCAAGGCCTATGGCCTTAATGGAGTACTCTTCTTGGGGGAGGCTCGGGTTTCATGTCGCGAGGGTTGAGATCCCCGGTTGTACGATCATTGACATGGCGGTACGCTACAAGACTCGAGGGCCTGGAGGAGCATGCCTTGCACAAAGTATGCGGGTGGCACGTTGCAGGGCTCGAATGCGTGCGTTTGAGGTGGACGGGGTCTCCCCCCGTCGTGGTTTGAATTTCTGTCGATCCTTCCCTCATTTGCTGCTAGCGAGAATTTTGTCCTCCACAAGGTAGGGAAGGGGCCCGCTTCGGGAGCCCCGCCCTTGGAAGTATGAGCACAACCCCGGCCATGAGCTGGCCTCAGATGGGGGGCTCGCCTTATGAGCACGACCCCGGCTGAGAGCTGACCTCGGCGAAAGGGCTCGCCTTGCAGCATGAGCGCGACCCCGGCCGGGAGCTGGCCTCAGACGAGGGGCTCGCCTTATAAGCACGATCCTGGCTGGGAGTTGACCTCGGCAAGAGGGCTCACCTTGGCAGCATGAGCACGACCCCTGCCGGGAGCTGGTCTCAGATGGGGGCTCGTCCTATGAGCATGATCCCAACTGAGAGCTAATCTTGGAAAGAGGGCTCGCCTTGGCAGTATGAGCACAATCCCAGCCAGAAGCTGGCCTCAGACGGGAGGCTCGCCCTATGAGCATGACCCCGACCGTCGGGAGCTGACCTCGGCAGGAGGGCTCGCCTTGGCAGTACTTGGATGCCGCGTCCAGGTGACACTCTCCACCCGCGCGGCTGCTAGCCAGTGTCCACATGGGCTCCACGTCAGCAGATGTTGTCACATCAGAGTGGATTATAAATTTGAGGGTAAGGGTAATTTTGACCTAGAGTGCTTTGGTGTGCTTTGAAATTGAAAAGAAATGGTTAAACTGAGAATTCCTTTTATCCTTTCCATGTTTAGCATGTCAGTTATCAAGTACTTAGATATTGAAGCTAAGTTGTCTCAATGTTCTTAATAACGGGTTTTATGATAGAAATTGATAGCATTGTGATGACGTCCAGAAATATTCTATATCTCTTCCACGTAAGATGTTCCACATAAGTATATTGCATCTATCTATTAGGTGCTTGGCTTAGTTGTGCTTGTGCATAAATTGTGATCGAGCAAAGTGTTTTTATGTGTAGGGAGGTATAAAGAATGGATAACGAGATTTGTGTTGGGGAAATTTAAAGGGGACATGGAATAAGAGTTTTTTTTTTTTTGGTAAAACATGGAATAAGAGTTTTTAAGAGCAAAAATCAAGTCTTACTAAATGGGTTTGGATGTCAGGACGGTGGTGGGGTAAAAAGTGTGGAGAAAGGTAATTGAAAGAACCATTCTAAAGAGGGTTTGGAGAATGAAAGCTTCTCTTTCCCCTTCTCTTGGATCTATAGAAGTAGAATGAACTACTTTGATTGGACCTAATCATAACTAGATTGGAGCATCCATTTGGCCATATAGTGTTCACACCATGCCAAGCTCCAGTACCATGACAAAAATCCTCTTTCTTAGGCCCTGGCCTTGAGTGTAAAAATGTTAGCTGCTCCTATCGTAAATGGGAGGGCCCAGACTGAATATAATATATCGGTCTACTCGGGCTTGGCCTGACCAACCATCAACTTTAGCCTTGCTTATCTGAGTAGGGGATGGGATTTGTGGAGAGGAGAGAGGCAGAGGCCAGATAAGCCAGCAGGAGAGAGGAGGAGAGAGAAAGGGAGAGGTGGGCACATGAAATTAAGACTGTAATTGTGGTGGTAGGATTACCGCAACTGGTTTGTGAGACTTGGTCACTAGTTCTTTCATTCATAGGCATACATGTATTGTTGTCTAGACTCTAGTGGTTATGTTCTTTGACTGCTTGGTATATGAATGCTATAAGAGCCAGTCATGGCTACCTCTTTGTTTATCATGACTTTTGCCTTGATCATGATCATGATTATAGTTGTCATATGGTACAAAATAGGTTAGGACATGCTAAACGAGGATAGATTATACGTGGTAAGGATGATGATGTTTGATATGCGAAAACATGATCTCATTATATTTTTCAAGTAATAATTAAAACTTCTGGGTAGTTTGGGCCTGATATTGGTTCATGTAGTGGAAATGTTTAAGTTTCAGTCTGTAGACTGTAGTCAATACATAGCAATTGTTTGA
Source organism: Areca catechu (assembly GCA_021397845.1). Lineage (NCBI taxonomy): Eukaryota > Viridiplantae > Streptophyta > Magnoliopsida > Arecales > Arecaceae > Areca > Areca catechu. The sequence continues at coordinate 195,223,314 of CM038039.1, forward strand.
AGGTAATGCTTCTGCATAGATTCTGGAGTGTAAAGGAGGAGGGATAGGAACTTGGACACGTGGATTAACTTGAGATTTATGGCGCAAAAGTGCAAAGGAAATGCTCTAAACTTCTCTAAGACAACAAACAATTTTTGTTGTCTTCTAAAAGGTGAAGAGGTCCTTGAAACAGTCAGAGATCTCAAGAAGAGCTCCAGATGCATGAAACAATGAAGTTTAAAAGGAAATAAATATTGGGCCAAATAATGCTAAACCTTGATAGAGTGGGTAATTAATACGAGTGATAAAATGAAAAAAAAAAAAAAAATCGGAGACAAAATTTGGACTAAAAAAGTGCAAGAAAGTATGTAATTTTCTCACGTATATGCATGCAACTGCACACAGCATTGGATAAGAGCCCCTATCAACCATTTCATGATGCTTATTCTGTATTAGTTAAAAGTATGCTCCTAAAAGGACTTCGATAAAGAGAATAATGTATCCAATACAATCTCCATAATCCCATTTTTTCGTTTTACTTTTCCTTTTCCCCCCCTTCTGGTTTGGTTAGCCTTCCCCATTCCCCAATAACCCAAAACTCCTTATCTTCTCTCTCCTTTGAACTTTGGTGCTTGTGGATTTGGGTGCTTGTGGATTTGGGATCCAGGTATCTGCTACCACCACCAAGAGGCCTTACCAGGCTTAGCCGGCAATTCAGTTTCACCAATTCTGCTATTCAGCCAAAGATTTGTGATGTTGAGCTACAGTAGAATGACCAGTGGCTGAATACAATTTGTGCATGATTATTTTAGTATAATCTGTGGCCTCATGCTTGTATTCTTATAGTTAGTATTTATACTCATGAGAGTTGCTGTTCTTTTAAGCTTTGTTTCGCACGTTCTCTCTGAAGCATAACTTGGTTTTGTCAGCATCTCTTCATCATTATGCCCCATATGATGTGATTTACTTTGCACAAACAGGGGGTTATCTGCACGAGACAAGGACCGGCCTCTGCCCAACAGAACACATTCCTTCAAAAATTGAGGTGGGTCTGACAAATCTAGATACCGGATATAGAGTTTTCATGCATGAAATCGAAGTCATCATTGAAGCCAGCATCATCTTGAAGCTGTTTTGAGTGAAAAAGACAGCATGCCTGTTCGTAAGATCTTGGCGACGCAGCCTGTTGTAGCAGAACCTAAGCCAGCATCGGAAGCCACAGAAACACAAAAGGCTACAGGAATGTAGTTCAACCAAATACCACCCATATAGAGACTTACCACATGGTTTATGCTTTGAAGAGCCTGTATGTCGGCGTTTTGATGGTTTCACTGTAATAATATCTATACATTAATTAAAGACGAGCCCATAGCTTTCCTGCCAGTGAGAAGAGCCCAAAGCTCTCCTGCCATGTGTGGACCCTCCATGATGATGCTTTTTCTTTGTGATACATGATGCCTGTTTAGAGTTTAAAAAAAATTAAAAAATAAAGAAGGGTTCCTTGGCTTTGAAGGTTCCCTACCTCCCACGGATATCCATGCTCAACCTCTCTGATCTCTCTCATCAGATGCTTTACATCCCCATGGATCTTTGAAAAAGAGGATGAAATGAAAAGAAAAGATAAAAAAAAGAAAAATAATAATTAATCCATGTGGAAAAATGTCTTATCTTTCGATTAATGGAGCGAGACCATTATGTTTTCACTCCATTAATCATGCAATCTATTTTGAATCCTTGTGAGTGATCATGATTGGTTTATAATTTGCATCTCTTTTTTCTTCCATATCACTTCTAATATAAATCCTTTCCCGGGCTGTAATTCCCTCTCTCTTTTAAAAAAAAAAAAAAATTGGATGCTAAAACAGACTTTTCGTACTTTTTAAATATAGATACATCTTATGTGGTTAGGTGCCAATGTGGCACCTGCGAGTCCCATGACTGAGGTGATTCTTGGGTCGAGTAGGGTTCTCAGCCAGGCTAAGCCCGAGTAGCACTCCAAGTCGGCAAGAGCTTTCGGTCAAGTTGGGTCCGGAGGTCAAGTAGAGCTCTCGATCAAGTTGAGCTCAGAAACTGAGTAGCACTCCAAGTCGACAAGAGCCTCCGGCCAAGTTAGGCCCGGGGATCGAGTAGAGCTTCGGGGTGACCTGAGTCCCAAATTGACAAGAGCCCCGGGCCAAGTTGAGGCTCGACCAAGTGGGGCTCTGAGCTAGCCAGAGCTTGCGACGAAGCTGGACTTCGGGCTGGGCCAGGCCATTGCCTCGAGTGGGCCCCTCCCTGCGATCGAGCAGCAACTGGTTGACAAAAGCTGCAGCTCCCAGTAAGATACGTACGGCCTGTCGAATTCTGGCGCCATAGCCAGGAATCATGACAACCATGATTCGGGGGGTTGTGTCGCCACCTCCACTGAACTCATCGCAATAGATCCTATAGAGGAGTGCTCTACCAAACCTGCATCCCCTGCAGGGGAGTGCTCTGTCAAGATTTCAAACCCCGTCCTGAGGTGTTGTCTTCTATATAAGTAAGAGGGATCTCCGTCCAAGGTAAGAGACAAGCAACCCTCGCTACTTGCAAAGAAATTCTCACCCTTCTCTCCGTGGTAACTGCTCAAACTACCATGAGAAAGGGCTATTGCCCTCGATTACCACACTAACTTGAGCTTCAAAGTATCCCCACTAGTGCTCCCGGTCTGGGTTTTTCCTGCAGGTCTAGCCAACCAGGATCGTCCAAGTGCGAGGGACCCGACCTTCTCCAAAGCGCTAGACGTGGCTTTCAATCCCACCAAGGCTGCAAGTGAAGGCGATTCAGGCTACAACATATTGACACACTAGAAAGGGGGGCTGCGAGGCCACTCAAACCATCATCTCATTGCAATGATGCGATGGCTGTCCCTCGCAAAGCATCCACCAGCCGCATCGGGAATCCGTCCCACCACGGTGATTGGTGTAGTCAGGAGATGAAGCTTTTGGCTCCATCACCTCCACCGTCAGTAGATCAGTATGTGCAAATTGCTGCACTGGCACAGCAAGTTCGGATGCTGACCATGGAAGTCTAGCCACTACAGCACCAGCATCGATCTATGGCGACACAGCAATAGTTGGGAACCCTCGTGATCCCAGCTGTTGCTGCTCATGCCAGTCTTCGTTCCTTCCATGGGGGGCCATCTCATGTGTAGGTAGCATCGTTTCTGCGATCCCCATGTCACCCTCAGAAGAGCCATCACTCATCCAAGAGGGGGCACCAGGGTAGTTCAGCCAACTAGGAGGCCCACCCTCCTATCTTAGACTGCCATGGCCCCTCGCGCCACCGGCACCAACATGGGAGGAGGTTAAAGCGTGAGCTCCCTTGGTGTCCATCCACCTCCCCTCTGGCAGCCTCAACAGAGGGGTCAATCGATAAGGCCAATCGATAGCAGGCCGAGGAGTGCCTAAAGGAGCATGAGTGCAGGTTAGCCGACCTTGCGCGCTAGTTCGCCAACCTCCAAGGTGTTGCCCACGAGCTCACGGGCTATGATGCCACCTCGGACGTCCATTTGCCTCCCCTCCAGCAGCCTTAACAAAGGGATCAATTGATGAGGCCATCTAGTGGCAAGCTGAGGAGAGCCTGGAAAAGCATGAGCATAAGCTGCTCGACCTTACTCGCCAGTTCGCTGACCTCTAGAGCACTTCTCATGAGCTCGCGGGCTATGATGCCCGCCCTCCTTTCTCCCATCGAATCCAAGAGGAGCCAATCCCTGATCGGTTTTGCATGCCTTAGTTGGATCTCTACGATGAGACCACGGACCTCCTTGATCATCTCGAGAGATACAAGGCTCTTATGAGAGTCCAAGAGGCAATTGATGCCCTCCTTTGTACTGCCTTCCCAGCCATTCTCCGTAAGGTGGCTCAAGTCTAGTACTCTCGCCTCGAGTCAAGGAGCATCGACTCCTTTGAACAGGTGGAAACAAAGTTCATGGCATACTTCGGCACCTACTGAAAGGTGCCACGAGACCTGACAATCTCTTCTCAATAGGCCAGCATGACCAAGTGTCCCTCAGGGACTATGTGATCCGTTTCAAGGTGGCCATCCTGGAGATATATAATATGGACGAGCCCGTTGCCATGCTAGCTCTAAAAAGGGAGCTTTGGACCTCCTGGTTTACCTACTTCCTTGATAAAAACCTTCGAAGACCTATTTGGAGCTCCTTGCCCATGCTCGGAAAAATATTCGTGCAAAGGTGGCTAATCATACCCTAAGGGAGTTCGATGGGGGACCCCTGAAGAAGCAGGCCCGAGGAGAGCCCAGTGAGCCTTTGGAGCAGAAGGCAATCTCGATTCACCGGGAAGCCCCCAAGCTAAAGGACATCCCTACTAGGGACAAGAAGTATATCCCACTCCTCATCTTAAGAGCCAAAATCTTGAATGAGATCGAGGGTGAACACTCTTGCACCACCCTCCCCCACTGAGGCCGTCTAGAGATCGCAACAGTCTAAGTAGTATCGGTTCTACCGAGATCATGGCCATGACACTAAGGAGTGCCGCCATCTAAAAAAGGAGATTGAAGAACTAATCCGGCGTGGCTACCTCAAAAAGTTTGTTGGGGAAGAGCTCCATCTGGGACCCAAGGTGTCAAGGCCCACCATGTTGACATCGACAACTAGCCCACAAAGAAGCTGGTTATAATGATTGCCTAGGGGCAGGGCGGTGTTCGAAGAGGGCTAGGGGAGGGAGGAACTAATACTATAATCCCCTTCACAGAGAGAGACCTGGTTGGGATAGAGAATCCAAATAATGAAGCTATCATCGTAGACATGACGATAGCGAAGCATCCTATAAAGAGAATCATGGTTGATGGTGGAAGTTCCTTGGATATCCTTTTTAACGATGCCTTTGTTAGGATGGATCTGTTTCCTAGATTGCTGAAACCAATCTTCGCACCTCCGATCGGCTTTACTGGGGACTCGATTAGGGTTGAGAGAGAAATCACCCTACCGGTTATGGTCAAAACACCATCTCAATAGAGCACCATTTTAATGACTTTCATTGTCATCCGACTTCTCTCGGCTTACAACATGATCCTAGGATGGCTCGGGCTGAACCTACTTGACGTGGCTATCTCAACCAAGCAGATCCTCATCCGATTCCTGACCCCGTATGGGATCGGGGAGATTGGCAGTTGGCCTGGCATTGTTTCCAAACTATCCCGAGGGTCCAAAGAGCCAAGGAGGGGCCTGTGGTGGACCAGTTGGACCAAAGTGAGCCAAAGGCAAAAGGGAGACCTGTCGAGCAGTTATTGTCATTTTTCCTTAGAAAAGACCCCTTGAAAAATGGTACAGGTTGGAGCGCTCCTAGCCGAAGAAGAAAGAGCCTAGTTGCTTAGCTTCCTGTGAGCCAATGCGGATGTCTTCGCTTGGATTGCATCAGATATGCTGGCGATTCTCCCTGAGGTAATCATGCACAAACTGAACATCGATCCCAAAAGTTGGCTAGTCCCATAGAAAAAGAGAAGCTTTGCACCGGAAAGGCAAGAGGTGATAGATGAAGAGGTTGAAAAGCTTCTTGCTACGGGCTTCATCCGGAAAGTGTATTATCCTTGCTAGCTCGCGAATATAGTTTTGGTCAAGAAAGCCAATAAGAAGCGAGAATTTGAGTTGATTATACCGGTCTCAATCAAGCATGTTCAAAGGATAGCTTTCTGCTATCCAAGATCAACTATCTTGTGGATGCGACATTAGGGCACAAGCTGCTAAGTTTCATGGATGCATTTTCGAGGTACAACTAGATCCGCATGGACACAGAGGATGAAGAGCACACCGCGTTCATGATGGATAGAGGCACATTTTGCTCCAAGATGATGCCATTTAGCCAAAAGAACACGGCGTGATAGACCAGTGCCTAGTCAACAGGATCTTCAAAGACCAGATAGGCCGTAACATACAGGTCTACGTAGATGACATGCTCGTTATGAGCGATCGGGAGGCTGACCACGTCGCCGACCTGAAAGAGACCTTTGACAATCTTTGCCTTCACTGAATGAAGCTAAACCCGGCAAAGTGCGTGTTTGATATTGTGGCAGGGAAGTTTCAGGACTTCATGGTCACCTAGCATAGGATCGAGGCAAATCTGAAGAAAATACAGGCGATCATGGACATGAGGCACCCAGCTTCCAAGAAGGAGGTCCAGTGCTTGACCGATCGCATCACCATCCTTAGCCACTTCATCTCTCGCTTCGTTGAGTGTTGCTTGCCGTTCTTTAAAGTGCTGCGCAAGATGCATCACTTCACTTGGCCTGAGGAATGCAAGAAAGCCTTTGAGGGGTTGAAGAAGTACCTCACCTCACCCCCCTTACTCTCTAGACCAGAGACGGGGGAGGAGCTCATCCTGTACTTAGCTTATCCCAGAAGGTGGTCAGCTCGGTGCTCGTCTGCATCGATAAAGACGGTACCTAGAAGTCTATCTACTATGTCAGTAAGGTGCTGTATGATGTGGAAACCAAGTACACCCGATTTTAAAAAATTATTTTCTTTTTGTCTCTACTCAGCATCTCATGCCATACTTTCAAGCTCACACGATCATGATTCTCACCGACCAACCCTTGAGGACCATGCTACACCGACTAGATACTTCGGGCTACCTGGCTAAGTGGGCGATGAAGCTCAGCGAGTTTGACATCTTGTATCTCCCGAGGCCTTTCTAGAAGGCCCAAGCCTTAGTCGACTTCCTGGTGGAGTGCACATAGGCAGACGACAACCCAGAGGAGACCCCAACAGAGCCAGCACGATGGCCATCCCATGAGGAGGCCACATGGATGGTGCATCCGACTCATTGGGAAGTGGGGTCGGGCTCATCCTTACAAACTCTAACAAGGTGGTCGCTGAGTATGTATGTGTTTCCTTTTCAAAGTGATGAATAACCAGTCCGAGTATGAGGCACTCCAAGCAGGGCTGGGAGTATCCCGTGAACTAGGGGTGGAAAGTCTAAGAATCTTCAACGACTCACAACTCAGGTCATTGGCAAATTCAAAGCTCGAGACTCCATGATAGCAAGATACCTAGACAAGGAGCACGTCACATAGCAAGCTTTTGACACTTCGGCATCTCTCACATCTCTTGAAAAGAGAATGCCCATGCCGACGACCTCTCCAGGCTCATGACCTTAACTAACTCCTCATTGGGACGAGCATACATTGAATATCTATAGGCCCCCAGTATCAAGGCAGGGCGAAATCCAAAAGGTCATTCATGAGCCAAGTTGGATGGACCTCTATGTCAAGTACATAACCGAGGGGACCCTACCTGAAAATTGCTCAGAGGCCAGTCTCCTGAAGCGGAAGGCCGCCCACTTCATGATAATGGATGGGCAACTCTACATGAGGTCTTATTTTGATCCCTTACTGAAGTGCCTAAGGCCTTCGAAGACTGTCAATGTCCTCCAGGAGATCCACGAAGGCATTTACAAGAATCACGTGGGGGACAAGACTTTGGCCTACAAGCCCTCAGGTAGGGGTAATACTAGGATACCATGCAAAAGCACACGATCAAGTTTGTGCAAAAATGCAATCACTGCCAGTGGCACATCCATGTCAAGCGGCAACCAGCCTCTTCATTGTCCTAACTCACTTTTCCCTAGCTATTTGTCCAGTTAGGGAATGGACATACTAGGACCATTTCCACTGACATCTGGCTAGCAAAAATATCGCCATCGACTACTTCTCCAAGTGGACGGAGGCAAAGCTCCTGGCATGGATAACTAAAGACAAAGTGAAATCATTCTTTTGAAAGTCTGTCATCTGCCACTTCGAGCTCCCCTACATCGTCATCATGGATAACAGGCGATAATTCATCAACCAAGCATTCAGGAAGTTCTGTGTTGACTTGAACATCTGCCACTGGTTCATATCAGTGGGCCACCGATTCATATCGGTGGGCCACCCGTAGACTAATAGGGAGGCCAAGGTGATGAGTCGAATGATCCTCCATGGCCTTTATTCTAGACTGGATGAAGCTAAGCATAGGTGGGTGGAAGAGCTCCCCTACACTGTCATCATGAAAATGGGCGACAATTCAACAACCAGGCATTCAGGGAGTTCTGTGCTGACTTGAATATCTGCCACCAGTTCATGTTGGTGAGTCACCCACAGACTAATGGAAAGGCCAAGGTAACAAATCGAATGATTCTCCAAGGCCTCCGTACTAGGCTGGATGAAGCTAAGCATAGGTGGATGGAAGAGCTCTCCAGTGTGTTATGGGCCTACCATACTATGCCTCAAACTTTGACCAACAAAATGCCATTTAACCTGATTTTCAGCACTAAGGCAGTAATACAGATAGAGGTCGGCCTTCCAATGCTACGAGTAGAGTAGTTCGACGAGTCGAGCAACCCGGCTGCCTGCTTCTTAATCTCGACCTATTGGATAAGACAAGGGACAAGGCTCATCTCCGCATGACAGTGTACCGACAATGGGTGGCTTGATATTACAACCTGCAAGTGAGACCCAAGTCCTTCCTCCTGGGGGACCTTATCTTGAGATGGGCCGAGCATCCCGACCAACCAAGCATGGCAAGCTATCCCTGAATTGGGAAAGCCCCTATCGGGTGTCGAAGCACTGCATCGAGGAGCATATCGAATCGTCAAACTTGACGGTATCCAAATCTCACAAACATGGAATGCCGAGAACCTAAGAATGTACTATCAATAATGTATATTCCCTATATGGAAGTGGAATAAAGATGCTTTTTGACTAAACTTCTCGATCTCATTCTTCGAAGAGCGCCTATCCATCTGACCCGAAGTCAGGCAAAGTCCGACAGGATGCTCTATAGCACCATCCCTCCAAATGGTCTACTCCACAATGCCCATGCCTATCCATCTGACCCGAAGTTAGGTGAAGTCCGATGGGATGTGTTAGACATTAGAATAATGAAAATTAACCCAACTTTATTTGATTAAAATTGATACTTTTTGTGATACTTTGCAGGAATTGACTCCATAAACGTGTAGATCTTGATTTTAGGAGTCCAACGACGCAAACAGAATGCAATTCGGACTTCAAACGGGCCTGAAATGGATTTTAGAATGTTTTAGCACGGATTTCAGAGCCACACGATTTTTGGAGCATCCTTAAATCCTTTTGGTTTGGCTCATGGTGGACCGGCTCAATGGTCCACCGCATGAGCTGTCGGTCCATGGCAGCCATTGCTGCCGGTCCACGGTCGAAGCTGTGGACCACCGTGCTCCGATCGCGCCGAAACTTGCCGGAGAGCTTCCCCCGGCGCCGTCGAAGCCGCCGGTAACCTTCCCGCCGGCCGAAGAGCTCCCGTTTGGCCGAAAAATGGCCGGAACTTGCTGCTGTCGCCCACGCGAAGCACGCCACTGCCGCGCCGTCCGCCCTCCGCCCACGCCCACGCGAGCCACGCCGCCGCCGCGCCGTCCGCCCTCCGCCGAGCTCAAGCCCGCTGCCGCGCCGTGCGCCTCCGCGGAAGCCGCCTCCGCCTAGCCGTCCGCGCCTGCCGCCTAGCCGCGTCCAGCCGCACGCGAGCCGCCTCTCCGCCGCCGTCCGCCATGCCGCGTGTCCGCCGAGCTCCAGCCTGCTGCCGCCCAGCCGAAGTCCGCCCTCCGTGTCCGCCCCTGCGCCGCAAGCCGCGAGCAACCAGTCCGAAGCCGCCCAGCTTCCCCCTGCACCGCGTGTCCGCCGAGCTCGCCGCCCAAGCCTGCTGCACCCACGGCCACGCCACCGTCCAGCTGGAGCCGAGCGCCGTCCGTCCCTGCGCCACGTCCGCCCGCTGTCGTGTCCGTCTCCACCCCAGCCGCGCCTCTCTGCCCGCAGTGCCATCTGCCCTTGTCACCGTCGTTCAGACCGGGATGTCCGAAAACAAGGAAGCATCGGAACGAGAAGAAATGTCGGACGACGCTGGATGGACGCGGGATTGTGCGATAGAATTTTTGAATTTAATTTTTGAGATGGGGATGATCGTAAAAAAATCAGATAAGGAGATCGGATTGAGATGAAGAAATCACCGCGCTTTCCACACGGACCCGACACGGTATTTTTCAGCTATAAATACCTCGATGATTCTTTTCTGCGAGGAGGAGGAATTTTTGGGAGGTTCCACTTGCTGTCCGTAGTTTCACCTGTTGCTGTGACAGAGAGTCAGAGTCGGATAAAAAGGGAGAAAGGGACCCTTGTTCCCTTACTTTTATTTTTTTCTGTACTCCAATTTTTATGCAATAAAATTTATTTGCTTTATATTAATCCATGTCTGCTTATTTTTATTTTAGTCATGCTGGAGTCATGTTGGATTAGCGTTTAAGGTAAGTTGTAGTGAATTAGTTTTGATGACCTATACCTAAGGGACGGGCCGTGATCCACGGATACGGGCCGTACTCTTGAGATAGGTCATATCTAAATTATTTTCACAGATTTATTATTTGCATTAAATTCTTGCATTAGTTCTAGTTTTTTTTAGTTTATTTTAAGTCAAAAGAAAATACTTTTTCAAGATAACCCCAAAGTCTCTGTGGGATCGACCCTTACTCCCGCTATTTTATCCTTTAGAGTAGTGGAATTAAGGTTCTAAATCGGTGCACTACGACACGCATCAGATTTTTGGCGCCGTTGCCAGGGACTTTTGGCGTTATTCTGAAAAAAAAAAAAAATTCAACAATCCAAATATTCACAAAAAAAAAAAAAAAAAAATCAATTTTCAAAATTTTACATTCAAATTTTCAATTTTCGATCTTGAGTGCCCTAACATAAGGTTGCCCTGGCATAACTGGGAGGTTATGTTGAATGGTTGTCCTAGGGTACAAAAAGGTTGAACACACAAAAAAATTTTAGATTCACTTAGGTAAATTTATTTTTTGCAAAACCAAAAAAATATTACACAGACATTTCATAATTTATTAGGATCAGATACTTAATCATCAAAATTAAAAAAAAATTAAGTTTAATTTTGTTTGTTTATAACTTTTTGGACACCTTAGCTGTTGCATTTCATAATTTCATAATATATCTTAAGGGCACAACCCATTAATCAGATAAGGTGGGGAGATCAATACCCTTCCTTAGCCCACAAATCATCAATCCAGCATCTGCATTAACCCAAGCCTTTAATTTTAAAATTAATTAGACGTCAACCCTAAGGATTTCGAGCTCAATAGGACAAGGAAACCCTAGAGTTGGACCGGGTTCAGATCATTTAATTCCTTGGTGTCTAAGGAAAGTGGTTCAGGGACTAGAGCCCGAAGGGAAGTGAGTTGGTTCCGCTTACCTGGCCAATTTATAATTGGTGTCTAAGGCAAGCGATAAGGGAACCTTCACCCACCTTACACTTACCTAGCCAAGTCAGTTAATTGATCTTGGGCTTGGAGTGCTCGAAGGTAACCTTGGATCAGTTAGGAGCTGTCTAGATACAGGTTAACCCTAGGATAGTGATTTTGATTTGTTTCACTTGTTAGATTGAAAAAAAAAAAAATAATTAATTAATTAACTTTCTTCTAGTTTAGGACTCTCTTAGGAACTTCTCTTTAGACCTCTTCTCATTCTTCTGCTTTCCAATTAAAAAAAAAATTTAAAAAAATCTTTTATTGCTGTTTGGTTTAGAAGGGAGGGTGTATGTTAGTATATTCTAGGCGCCGACTTCGTGAACCTAAACATATATCCCTAGATCCGAAAATCGAAGGCTCCAGTAGAGCAACCAGCCCAGGTACTATGGATCCTAATCAAGGAATTGACCCTCCGCTGAAGGAGTACTTCACTCCTTCAAAATACACTTATTCACCTTGTATCCAAGTACCCCCTGTAGATGCCATCTAGTATGAAATCAAGTCCAGTGTGATTCAGATGTTACCCTCTTTTTACGGACTTGCGACTGAAGACCCATATAAACATCTAGATGAATTTCTAGAAATCTGTTCCACTGTTAAGATCCAAAATTTCTCCGACGACGCTTTAAGGCTTAGGTTATTCCCTTTTTCTCTGAAAGATAAAGCCAAATATTGGTTGAATTCCCTAGACACCGTGACAATTTCAACTTGGGATCAACTACAGAGGGAGTTCCTTAAGAAATATTTTCCCATAGGAAAGACGAATCAAATAAGAAAAGCCATTACTAGTTTTTTCCAATTAGATGGAGAAATGTTTCATGAAACCTGGGAGAGATTGAAAGAGCTAATTAGAAAATGCCCTCACCATGCCATACCCAAATGGCAATTAGTCCAGTGCTTCTATGACGGTTTGTCAGAAAGGCACCGGCAAATGGTGGATGCCTCATGTGGAGGAACGTTCATGCTTAAAAATGAACATGAGGCATGACAGTTGTTTGAAACGTTAAGTGAAAATTCTCTACATCATATGTCAGCTGCCCGTAGAGATCCTCCCCAGGACCTGTAGAACCTAAGAGAGGAGGTATGTATGAAGTTGGTCGTGCTGTAGACATCTACAGCAAGGTTGATGAGCTATCTCAGAAGCTCGACCAACTTTTGCAAGCTGGAAATAACTCCTCTTCATCTCATCCTACTCATGAAGTCTGTATTATCTGCTCGAGTTCCACCCACACCTTAGGTGATTGTCCATCAGCTTACCAATTTCCTGAGCTTCTTCAGGAGCAAGCTCATCAAGCTCAAACCCGAATGGCTCCTAGACCAGGAAACGATCCTTATTCGAACACATACAATCCCGGCTGGCGCAATCACCCAAATTTTTCTTGGAAACCCCAACCCGGAATCAATTTTTCTGTTAGGCCAAACAATCAGGAGACCAAATTTCAAAGCATGCAATTTCCTCAATATCAAAATGCCCGACAGCCTCCACAACCTCCGCCAAGCAATCTTGATCCTTCCTTTCAAGAGAAGATCCTTCAAACTTTGAAGGAAGGGCTGAACATGAATACCCAAATCCTTCACTCCCATACCCAATCCATTGCCAAGCTAGAGACTCAGATAGGTCAGCTAGCTACAGCTTTCAATCGGAGAGAAGAGGGTAAGTTGCCTAGCCAGCCCATTATCAATCCCAAGGGTCAATACATGGCTGAGAGTTCCACTGGACCTGAAAATTTTCCTGAACATGCTAAATCTGTTATCACCTTAAGAAGTGGAAAAACATTAGATCAACCTGACCCGACCCAAGAAGTAGAGCTGGCTAAGCCAGAGAAAAAGAATGAAGAGGAGAAGGAATCCATTGGTAAAGCACCCGTACCTAAGGCTCCATTCCCTAGTGCTTTGGAGTCACCTTTACCATTGGATAAGAAAAATTTAAAAATGAATGAGATGCTTGAATTATTCAAGCAAGTCCAAATCAATTTACCTCTCCTCGATGCCATCAAGCAAGTACCGGCTTATGCCAAATTTCTTAAGGATTTGTGCACTCAAAAACGGAAATCTAAGGCACATATCCCTAAGAAAATCCTCTTAACTGAGCAAGCCAGCTCAGTTTTTCAGCAAATAGCTCCACCCAAACTCAAAGACCCAGGTACCCCAATTATCTCTTGTGTCATAGGGGACCTTACAATCAAGAAAGCCTTGTTAGATTTAGGTGCGAGTGTAAACCTTCTCCCAGGATCAATGTATGATCTGTTTAAATTCGGAGAATTAAAACCCACGACGGTGACCTTACAGTTAGCTGATCGATCCGTCAAGGCACCCCGTGGAATGCTCGAGGATGTGTTGGTAAAAGTAGATGAGTTCTACTTCCCGGTTGATTTTCTTGTTTTGGATATGGAATCTAGCGGTAGCCCTAGTCAGATACCCATCATTCTTGGAAGACCTTTCCTAGCTACCGCTAATGCTTGCATAAATTGCAGAACAGGGGTTATGGACGTCTCTTTTGGGAATAAGAAAATGCGGTTGAATATTTTTAATGCATGCCAAGGACCACCCTCTTATGATCATAACGAAGTAAACATGATAGAAGAAGTAGTAGATAGGAATCTTCCTGTGTTGCTTAATTCGGATCCCTTGCAAGCATGTTTGACACATTTAGGAACTGACGATTTTGATGTTGATGAATATGCAATTGAAGTGAATGCTTTGTTAGAGCCACCCAAGTTTAGTACCATTCCTCCTTGGACTGTGAAATTTGAATCATTACCGACTCAATCAAGCCCTTTAGTGCCATCCTTAGAAGCACCACCCAATCTGGAATTGAAGCCTCTTCCTGACAAGTTAAAGTATTCTTTTCTTGGATCCAATGATACCCTTCCGGTAATCATTGCATCTACTTTGACCTCTGATCAGGAACAAAAATTGATGAATGTACTTAGGGAACATAAAGAGGCAATAGGATGGACAATAGCTGATCTTAAGGGAATTGACCCTTCTGTTTGCATGCACCACATTCACTGTGAAGCAGAAGCTAAACCACATAGGGACATGCAACGGAGGCTAAATCCAAACATGCGAGAAATTGTTAAAAAAGAAGTGGTTAAATGGTTGGATGCTGGTATTATTTATCCAATTTCGGATAGCCAATGGGTCAGCCCAACTCAGGTAGTACCTAAAAAGTCAGGTATTACTGTCATTCAGAATGAAAAGGGTGAGTCAATTTCTACCCGAGCAACCACTAGTTGGAGAGTGTGTATAGATTACCGGAAACTGAATGCTGTTACTAGGAAAGATCATTTCCCTCTGCCTTTTATTGATCAAATTCTAGAACGACTAGCAGGGCAGAGTTTCTTTTGTTTCCTGGATGGATATTCAGGATACAACCAGGTTCCAGTATTTCCTGCAGACCAAGAAAAGACAACCTTTACTTGCCCTTTTGGAACGTTTGCATTCAGGCGTATGCCTTTTGGTCTCTGTAATGCACCAGCCACCTTTCAACGATGTATGTTGGCCTTATTCTCCGATATGGTTGGTCATTTCCTTGAAGTGTTTATGGATGATTTTTTATTTTTGGATCTTCATTCGAGGACTGTCTCCATAATTTGGCTAAGGTATTGAAACGCTGTATAGAAACCAACTTAGTCTTAAGTTGGGAGAAGAGCCATTTTATGGTTCGTGAGGGAATTGTACTCGGACACATTGTTTCTGAGCGAGGGATTGAGGTTGACAAGGCTAAGGTTGAATTAATCTCGAAATTACCTCCCCGACCTCGGTTAGACAAGTACGATCCTTCCTTGGCCATGCTGGTTTTTATAGACGATTCATCAAGGATTTCAGTAAAATCTCTCGACCATTATGTGATTTACTTGCTAAAGACAAGTCCTTTGATTTTAGTAAAGAATGTTTGACCGCTTTTGACATTCTTCGAACTGCTTTGACCACTGCACCTATCATCAAGCCTCCAGATTGGACTCTGCCATTTGAAATCATGTGTGATGCTTCTGATTATGCTGTAGGAGCTATTTTAGGACAGAAGCTCAATAGGGAACCCCATGTAATTTACTATGCTAGTAAAACTCTTTCAGATGCACAAATGAACTATACCACTACTGAGAAAGAATTACTAGCAGTTGTATTCACCCTAGAAAAATTTCGATCATATTTATTAGGGTCTAAGGTCCTAGTTTACTCTGATCATGCTGCATTAAGACATCTGCTATCCAAAAAGGATACAAAGCCTAGACTGATTCGATGGATCCTTTTGTTACAAGAATTTGACTTAGAAATTTTGGATAAGAAAGGTTCTGAAAATATGGTAGCAGATTACATTTCTAGGATCTTAGTAGAATACAACAAGGAAATTATTGGAGATAGGTTTCCTGATGAGCAGCTATTCTCAATTTCTTCTACCAGTAATCTCCCCTGGTTTGCCCATATTGTGAATTATCTGGTAACAGGGCAAGTTCCTCCATACTGGTCACAACAAGAAAAAGATAGGTTCTTTTCGCAAATCAAATATTACTTTTGGGAGGAACCTGAATTATTTAAACACTGTTCAGATCAAGTGATCAGGCGATGTGTCCCTGAGAGTGAATTCAAGAGTATACTTAATTTTTGTCATTCTCTTGCATGTGGGGGACACTTTAGTGGGAGAAAAACTGCAGCAAAGGTGCTGCAAAGTGGATTTTATTGGCCAACTCTCTTTAAAGATGCACACGAATTTGGCCATAATTGTCTCAAGTGTCAACAAAGGGGGAATATTTCACGAAAAGATATGATGCCCCTAAACCCCATTTTAGTTGTTGAAATTTTTGATGTTTGGGGTATTGACTTTATGGGACCATTTCCTCTTTCCTTTGGATTTGAGTACATTTTGGTAGCAGTCGATTATGTTTCAAAATGGATTGAAGCTGTGGCAACTCAGAACTAATGATCACAAAGTTGTGATCAAGTTCATTCAGCATAACATCTTTAATCGATTTGGGTGCCCAAGGGCCATTATTAGTGATGGAGGTGCGCATTTCACGAATAGACACTTTGACGCACTAATGAAAAAGTATGGAATTACCCATAAAGTAGCCACACCATACCATCCTCAGACTAGTGGTCAGGTAGAAGTTTCGAATAGAGAGATCAAGCACATTCTTGAGAAAACGGTAAAACCCGATAGGAAAGATTGGTCCGAACGTTTGGATGATGCTTTATGGGCTTACCGAACTGCTTTCAAGACCCCTCTTGGAATGTCTCCGTACCGGTTAGTGTTTGGAAAGGCTTGTCACCTACCTGTTGAATTGGAACACCGTGCATTTTGGGCTATCAAGCAATTTAATTTTGATATGAAGAATGCAAGTTCTCATAGAAAACTTCAGTTAAGTGAGTTGGAAGAGTTACGAAATGAAGCGTATGAGAGTTCGAAAATTTACAAGGCTCGAACGAAGGCTTATCATGACAAATTTATTCATAGAAAATCATTTGAGCCTAATCAAAAAGTGTGGCTCTACAACTCTAGGTTACGTCTTTTTCCCGGAAAACTTCGCTCACGATGGGATGGACCTTTTGTAGTAACTCAAGTATTTTCCCATGGAGCTGTTGAACTTAAGGATCCTAAGCAAGGAAATGTTTTTAAGGTGAATGGCCAGCGTTTGAAACCGTATATTGAAGGAATCAGTGATGGAGAAGTTGTTGAAACTCTTGATCTTGAACAACCAGTGTTACTGTGATGATGAACTTAGTCTGGCTGAAGACGTTAAACTTAGCGCTCCTGGGAGGCAGCCCAGCTCTTTCCTTAGTTCATATTTTAACTTCTAGTTCTTTATTTTTAGAATAAATGGAGTAATAAAAGAAGATTGCGGGAACATGGTGATAGAAGGACGTCCAATTCCATACCCTACCAGGTTGTATCCTTCCATGCCATTTAGTTATTAATATTCTCTTCCATTAGGGACAATGGAAATTAAGTTGGGGGGTGAGGTAATTAATTTAATCAAATTCTCGAGTAAAATTTTAATCAGTTTTGTGTACAAAAATTCGTCTCGAATTAAAATAATCAAACTCACTAAATGAGGAGTGATTAATGGTTTAGAAAATTTTAGAGATACTGAGGGATGATTTATCAAGAAAACCCTATAAGTGGTAGAGTGTAGTCCAGAAAATTTTAGAAGAGTAATTCCAGACCCTTCGGCCTATTGATCTTAATAATGAATCTTACTTATTTTGGTAGAGTGTAGTCTAGAAAATAATCAAACTCACTAAATGAGGAGTGATTAATGGTTTAGAAAATTTTAGAGATACTGAGGGATGATTTATCAAGAAAACCCTATAAGTGGTAGAGTGTAGTCCAGAAAATTTTAGAAGAGTAATTCCAGACCCTTCGGCCTATTGATCTTAATAATGAGTCTTACTTATTTTGGTATAGGCATTATAAAAAGTCCCCAGTTAAAAATTTCTGAGGTTAATAAAGATTTTAGCATCTCTCACTGAGTAACCGGACCCCTTCGCCTAAGTAAGCGTTGTTGTTCGCGTCAAAAGGTGAGGATGTAACGAAATCTTTCGTAGAGTTAGTCTTGACTTAGCCTTTTTAACTCGAGTCATAAGCTCGAGGGGTGTTTTACACCTAATGCCCTAAAGCCAACTGGTTTGGGAGTCATTGGTTTAAAGCTCGCTACAAGGGTTAATTAGAAAGCAAGATGTCAGGACATTGCACTGACTTTACATTAAAAAAAAAAAAAAAGAGTGGGGACTAAATAAATATTGCATCAAAACCAAACTAAGTTGGAAGATTTAGATAGTGAGATAGAAAGTTGGGAACGAAAACTCTTAAAACTTCTATGGACTTTATTCTACTACTAAATGGGTGGAATTGGTAATCCAATGAAGTACCTTTTTAATAGTCTAAACATGTATCCTTTGATTTTAGGGTTAGTACGATAATTTTCATTTCATGGACCATCTTAGTACACAAGACTCATCCATTTCCTTTACTCGAGGACGAGCAAAGTTTAAGTTGGGGGTGTGTTAGACATTAAAATAATGAAAATTAATCCAACTTTATTTGATTAAAATTGATACTTTTTGTGATACTTTGCAGGAATTGACTCCATAAACGTGTAGATCTTGATTTTAGGAGTCCAACGACGCAAACAGAATGCAATTCGGACTTCAAACGGGCCCGAAATGGATTTTAGAAGGTTTTAGCACGGATTTCAGAGCGCATGATTTTTGGAGCATCCTTAAATCCTTTTGGTTTGGCTCACGGTGGACCGGCTCAATGGTCCACCGCATGAGCTGCTGGTCCATGGCAGTCATTGCTGACGGTCCACGGTCGAAGCCGTGGACCACCGTGCTCCGATCGCGCCGAAACTTGCCGGAGAGCTTCCCCCGGCGCCGCCGAAGCCGCCGGTAACCTTCCCGCCGGCCGAAGAGCTCCCGTTTGGCCGGAAAAATGGCCGGAACTTGCTGCCATCGCCCACGCGAAGCACGCCGCTGCCGCGCCGTCCACCCTCCGCCCACCCCGCGAGCCACGCCGCCGCCGCGCCGTCCGCCCTCCGCCAAGCTCAAGCCCGCTGCCGCGCCGTGCGCCTCCGCCGGAAGCCGCCTCCGCCCAGCCGTCCACGCCTGCCGCCCAGTCGCGTCCAGCCGCACGCGAGCCGCCTCTCCGCCGCCGTCCGCCATGCCGCGTGTCCGCCGAGCTCCAGCCTGCTGCCGCCCAGCCGAAGTCCGCCCTCCGTGTCCGCCCCTGCGCCGCAAGCCGCGAGCAACCAGCCCAAAGCCGCCCAGCATCCCCCTGCGCCGCGTGTCTGCCGAGCTCGCCGCCCAAGCCTGCTGCACCCACGGCCACGCCACCGTCCAGCTGGAGCCGAGCGCCGTCCGTCCCTGCGCCACGTCCGCCCGCTGCCGTGTCCGTCTCCACCCCAGCCGCGCCTCTCTGCCCGCAGTGCCATCTGCCCTTGTCACCGTCGTTCAGACCGAGATGTCCGAAAACAAGGAAGCATCGGAACGAGAAGAAATGTCGGACGACGCTGGATGGACGCGGGATTGTGCGATAGAATTTTTGAATTTAATTTTTGAGATGGGGATGATCGTAAAAAAATCAGATAAGGAGATCGGATTGAGATGAAGAAATCACCGCGCTTTCCACACGGACCCGACACGGTATTTTTCAGCTATAAATACCTCGGTGATTCTTTTCTGCGAGGAGGAGGAATTTTTGGGAGGTTCCACTTGCTGTCCGTAGTTTCACCTGTTGCTGTGACAGAGAGTCAGAGTCGGATAAAAAGGGAGAAAGGGACCCTTGTTCCCTTACTTTTATTTTCTCTGTACTCCAATTTTTATGCAATAAAATTTATTTGCTTTATATTAATCCATGTCTGCTTATTTTTATTTTAGTCATGCTGGAGTCATGTTGGATTAGCGTTTAAGGTAAGTTGTAGTGAATTAGTTTTGACTGACCTATACCTAAGGGACGGGCCGTGATCCACGGATACGGGCCGTACTCTTGAGATAGGTCATATCTAAATTATTTTCACAGATTTATTATTTGCATTAAATTCTTGCATTAGTTCTAGTTTTTTTAGTTTATTTTAAGTCAAAAGAAAATACTTTTTCAAGATAACCCCAAAGTCTCTATGGGATCGACCCTTACTCCCGCTATTCTACCCTTTAGAGTAGTGGAATTAAGGTTCTAAATCGGTGCACTACGACACGCATCAGGATGCTCAACAGCACAATCCCTCCAGACATTCTACTTCACAGCGCCCATGCCTATCCATCTACCCAAAGTCAAGCGAAGTCTGATGGGATGCTCTACAGCACCGTCCCTTTGGATGGTCTACTCCACAGTGCATGTGCCTATCCGTCTACCCAAAATCAGGTGAAGTTCGATAGAATGCTCTACAATACCATCCCTCTGGACAATCTGCTTCATAGCACCCATGTCTATCCATCTAATCCGAAGTCAGGTGAAGTTTGACAAATGCTCTACAACACCGTCCCTTTAGATGGCCTGCTCCACGGTGCCCATGCCTATTTATCTAACTCAAAGTCAGGCAAAGTCCGACGGGATGCTCTATAGCACCATCCCTCCAGACAATCTGCTCCACAGTGCCCATGCCTATCCGTCTAACCTAAACTCAGGTGAAGTCCGACGGGATGCTCTACAGTACCATCCCTCTGGACAGTCTGCTTCATAGTGCCCATGCCTATCCATTTGACCTGAAGTCAGGTGAAGTTCGATGGGATGTTCAATCGCACCATCCCTCCGAACAGTCTACTCCACAGTGCTCATACCAATCCATCCGATGCGAAGTCAAGCAAAGTCTAACATAATGTTCCATAGCATATTCTCTTCAGAATGGTCTGCTCTACCGCATCCCCACCTGACCATCCGCCGACAGCTGGACGGAGTCCTGTGAAATGCAGTGTTTTGCCCCGTAGCACCATCCTTCGCCCATCCTGTCAGGAGCTGGGCAGAGGTCAATGAAGCAATAGCAGGAGTTCAAAAAAAAATAGAGAAGAAAGAGAAGGAAAGAAGTGGGACAATGTTTGAACAAGATGACTTCATCCCTGATAAGAAAATATTACAAAGGGAAGGGCCCCAGATAGATCAGGGGACCTTACAAAATTTCCTAAGAAAGAAGAAAAAGCTAAGTACATTGCAGGCACTTATTTGTCAGAGCTCGGAGTCAGGACCTCACCAGACCTGAGGGCCTCCAAGATGGCGACGATCATCGCTCCTGTCTTAGCCATCACTCGTATAACGGTCTCTCGCACTAAGCATGACTAAGCTGACTTCTTGATGGCTTCGGTGGCCTAAGACTCCTGAGAAGGGTCTGGGTCGGTTTCGAGCTCGGCAACCTCGATGATTTTGGCAAGCTTGTCTCTAGTGAGGGTGTCTGCTTCCTCAGGCTCATCCACGATAATGTCCTTCAAATCCGGAAAGTGGAAAGCATGTGCCACCTTCCTCTTGCATTCATCAAAACCCTTGTAGAAGACGTTGCACACCACCTGTTCATCTCATCCTCGAACTCTGCGGAAGCCTTGTACTATGTGACCTCTTCAGCGACCTCTTCCTTGGCCCCTTGACCACCACCTCGCTAGCAGTGGCCTTCTCCTCGGCTGCCACAGCTCTATCCTCGGCTGACCCAAGTCATGCTCAAAGAACATTGATCTGCCCCTCCTGGAGGATCGACTTGGCAATGGCTTTAATGAAAAGATCTTCCAAGAGGGCGATGTATTCATCCTTTTTGGCGATCTCAGCCTTGCAATCACCCACCTGCTCTTCAAGCTCAATGATTGAATCACGCGAGTCCCGGAGCTCAGCCTTTAGCTCCTTTATTTGTGCTTCGAGGCCTAGCACTTCATCCGCCAAGACTCGAGCCTTCATCGAAATGATTTTAGCTTGGCACTGGGACTCTTCTTCTCGCCCAGCTAGCTACTGATACACCTCCTTGATAAGAAAGGCATCCTGGATGACTTGGAATCAAAGGTCAGAATAAAAATGTCAGCTAGATCCTCCAAACTCGGTAAAGACATATAAAACTTATCGTGAGGAGTTGGGGGAAGATCTCGGTGATGGTTTCACCCATGATATGGCTGCTCCTCTCCCTCCGGTCCCAAGGCTGTAAGATAAAGTTGAGTAGCCTCTCGCTAACCCATCATTGAGGGTGACTGATGCATGGGGAGGCATCGTCATGGAGGTCTCCACCATCCCGGATGACAGAACAGTCATAGTAGAAGGGTCAACCAGTGTTGGGCTTGGAGGCTGCACCCCACCTTTGCGAGAGATGTGGGTGGAGTCGGGACCCTCTCCGGCTCCATTGGGACCCTTATTTTGGGCAACGGCGATGGTGGGATCTCAAGGATGATTGAGGGGGGCTTGGGGGACCTCTCCCTTGACTCCGTAGCCTAGCTAGTCTACGGAGCCGTCTCCCTAGCAGCCTCTGCTATGGGCTCCAAGGCCCTTCTCATTTTCTCTTTGCAGGGCCTCTTTGTCGGTCCCTCACGGGGCTTTTCCATCAACATCTACTTCTGGGTCATTTGCCAAAACTTCTTGATCAAGAAGTTCATGTCTGCATCGAAAACAAAAGAGGGACAAGAACTTGGTTAGCTATCAGAAGTCACAAAGGGAAACATTTCGCAGCCCTTACCTAAAGACTGGATCAGGCTGATCCCGACATCAAAGAGGTTCTACTCAGAAAGGAAGTCCCAACTGCGGGAAATACTCGAGGTGACAAGTTGGTCATACACCTCTTAGTCGATGGGCTCCATGGAAGCATTTTGATTGGGAGACCTATCAAGGTCACTCCAAACCTAGTTTACCCCTTCAATGGAGGCAAAGAGATACCGATTCTTCCACCCCTTAATAGAAGTTGGTAGTTTGAACTAGAGAGTCACCAGGCGGGGTGCGACAAACCACCACCCTTTCTCTACAGGGTGGCGCTTCAAGATGAAGAGGGCCCTAAAGAGGAAAAATCACGTAACTATGCCATGAAAATGGCATAGGACGATAAAGGAACAGATGACCCTAAAGGAATTGGGGGTAAGCTGGGCAAGGACCAACCTATAGTTATCAAAGAAAGATAAGATGAAAGGGTGCAGAGGAAGCCGAAGGCCCGTGAGAAAGAAATTCTCGTACAAGGTAATCCTACCTGGCTTGCCCGAGTGGCTTTCTTATTAGGACCCAGGGCCAAGATATGGATGGTCTCCGGGATCGCGTATGTCCCTCAAAGATGGAGGGCGTCTGTCCTGGTCATCATTGAGACGGTGCCCGACGGACCTGCCAGGTCCAGGCTCAAAGGAGTCGGAGGAGGGGGAACAACAAGAATACTAGGGCTACCTACTCGGCGAGGCCCCCGAGCGACCCTAAAGAGGGCATCCTCCCCCTTGCTATCTGAAGGGGAAGACCTAACCTTAGGTGACTCTACGACAGTCAACAGACTTAGGATGTGCTCCAGAGAATGGAGCCCGTCCCCAAAAGAACTCATGGCTACCTAAGGGACGGGAAAAAGAAAAGAAAGCTCGGGCAAATGGAAGAAGACCTAAGGCCATGAAGGAGACCCTCCCAGGCTCAACTGGGAAGGATGGGAAGAATAAGGGGAAGGGACTAACCTGAAGGAGGCAAAGGATCGAGATCCAAGTGTGGGTAAGGAGCTCCCTTTTTTCTCTTTTCCCTCTTCCTCTCCATTGTGGATCTTTGAAAGCGCAATAGAGCGAGACGTCCTTTGGAGAAGATGGAGAGTCCATCTTAAAGCCATGCCCAATAGTCGGATGCAGCTCTATCTCTGTATCTACCGACGGATCATAGGCACATGGCAACATCCTATCGTATGGGAAAAATCGGGTCACGAACCGCCATGCCAGGAGGCACAAGGCATCATTTTGAACCACCGTTCTCCCGCATGCGTGGTGGCTCCCTATTGGATGATGAGGATACGTGGATCTTCAGAGGTCACAGTTATTAAATGTCAAGTCGAAGGGTCCTCCACGTCAACAGCATCGAATCACTCCCTTCGCCCCGAGCCAAGGAGACCATAGCGCACTTCGAGCTCGGGAGTGGGGGGCATCTGATGTTGGCACCTATGAGCCTTATAATTGAGGGGCTCCTGGGCCAATTAGAGTTTCTGCCTGAGCTAAGCCCAGATACCAAGTAGCACTCCAAGTCGGCAAGAGCCTCTACCGAGTTGGGCCTGGGGGTCGAGTAGAGCTCCCGACCGAGCTGAGCCAAGAAACCGAGTAGCGCTCCGAGTTGGCAAGAGCCTCTAGTCAGGTTGGGCCTGGGGGCGAGTAGAACTTTGGGGCGACCTGAGTCCTAGATCGGCAAGAGCCTCGGGCCGGTTGAGGCCTGGATCGAGTGGGACCCTGTGCCGGCCAAAGCTTGCGATGAAGCTGGACTCCGGGTCAGGCCAGGCTGCTACCTCGGGCGGGCCCCTCCCCGCAGATCATGGAGGGCAATAGGTCGACAAAAGTTGCAGCCCCCAGCGAGATGCATATGGCCCACTGGATTTCGGTGCCGTAGCCAGAAATCATGACAACCATGATTCAGGGGTGTGGTGTCACCATCTCTACCAACTCATCACAACAGACCCTGCAGGGGAGTGCTTTGCCAGACCTGCATCCCCCGCAGGAGAGTGCTTTGCCAGACTTGCACCCCCCGTAAGGGAGTATTCTGCCAAGTTTTCAAACCCCGCCCTAAGGTGTCGTCTTCTATATAGGTAAGAGGGACCTCCGGACAAGGTGAGAGGCAAGCAACCCATCCTACTTACAAAGAAATTCTCACTCTTCTCTTTATAGAACTACTCAAGCTACCGAGAAAAAGGGTTGTTGCTCTCGATTGCCACACTAACTTCAGCATCAGAGTGTTCTCGCTGGTGCACCAAGTCCAAGTTTTTTTGCAGGTATGGCCGACCGGGATCGTCTAGGTGTGAGGGATCCAACCTTCTCCGAAGTGCTGGACGTAGCTTCCGGTCTCACTAAGGCTGCATGCGAAGGAGATCCAGGCTGCAACATCCAAAAAAATAAAAAATTTAAAATTTAAAATTACTTTCGAGATAGCGTCAAAATCAGTCTAGTATCTTTCTAAAATGCTCGACAACAAACAAAACAATCCAATCCACCATCCGTTACTATGATTGCTCTTTTACAATGAAAAATCAGCCAAATTTCTTCAATGCATAGAAAGAAAACATCCAATCGGTTGCCAAGAAAAATTCCATGATTCCAAATGCCTCCAAAGATCTAGATAGACAATTATAATAATTTTTCACTTAAGAGACATGTTGGATGCAAGCTAATCAGGTTCTCAGTTTAAAGAAGTCATTAAATGGTGCAACTTTCATAGATTTTATCTCCTCCAACTTAAATTACTGTATTTTTTAATCTTGGAAAACCTGCCGTTTGATTTGGTCGGAAGAACTTGCAAAGTTTTAGAGCTGTGTGCCTTATCTTCCTAAAGATTGCTTTCACCATTTTTAACAATTAAATGTCCATCATAGAAGTCGTTACAGAGGTGCGTTGACGTGAGTTATATAAGCATCTAAATTACAAGGGTTACATTTCCATTTTTTAGCCTCCTAATTTTTTTAAGGTAGTCTCCTTCGTGTAGAAGGCTGAATAACGTCACATTGCTTGAAATATTGACCTAAAAATGATAAAATTGTTTAAATACTTCCCGATCCCCTCCTCGTGCTTAAAATATTATTTTGTTGGCTCTGTCATGATGTTTTTTAATAACTTTTTGTTTCACATCACTTTGGATTTGTTAGTTTCAAGAAATGATTTTTTTCTTATTTCTATTATGTTCTTTTTATAGCAATTTTCTAACATGTTTTAATTGTACCACTAGCTAGGGAAGTGGTCAAAATCACCTTATCTTTCCCATATTAAAGTACCCACATCGCGAATAAGTTTGGAACAGGGATTTGCTTTTCTGCTGAAAGCGTCGAGATTTTTGTATACTATTATTCTTTTTTTTGTTACGTACTAGATTGCCACCATGGCCTCGTAGATTACTCAGAGTTCGTAGAATCCAAGTGGTTACATCCCAGGCAAATCAGCTTAAAAACCAGCTCATACTGCGTTTCTACATCAATCTAAGGCTACGGGTGGTTTGAGTCAGGCCAAGCTAAACTTGATTGGATTTGGTTCGAAATAAAAATAGATTGGAATGGAAATTAAATCACCATATCATTCGATGTATTTGATTTGTAATTGATGTCAAAATAAAATTTAAATTTTAAGGAGAGAAGGGATTAGATTTTTTAAAATTAGGATATTTTCATTTATTCTTGGAATTGAAAAAAGAATGGGACTCTTCTGACTAAATGGATGAAATAAAAATTATTTATTTTTATTTTTATTCTAGAGTCCAATTTTTTTTGGACCAGACATGCCTTCAAATGCTACTGAATTGGCATTAGGTCTTCAATCTAGGCACATCCAAGCATCACCTGCTAGGTCTTAAACATGATGGGTCACTCTTTGTATTAGTTCTCATTAGAGCTAAATTTTAAAAGGATGCAGACTTTTTGACTAACTCTTATCGGGTTGAACTAGATCTATGTCGGTCCGATTGGATCATGTCAACTCTATAAAAATCATGCATCATCCTTGATGCGGCAACATCCACTGATATGGAGCCTACGCAACCGAAGTCCAGCAGCCGCATGGGTGGGTATTGCCACCTAAACGCGGCTCCTGATAGAATGCCGAGGTCAGCTCCCGGTCGGGGTCGAGCTCATGAAGCGAGTCCCTTACCGAGGTCAGCCCCCCTGCCGAGGTCAACGCCCAACCAGGGTCAAGCTCACGGGGTGAGCCCTCCGTCTGAGGCCAGCTCCCGACCGAAGCAGAGCTCATAAAGCCAGCCCTCCCGCCGAGATCGGCTCCCAGCCGAGGTCGAGCTCACGGGATGAGCCCTCCGTCTGATGTCAGCTCCCGGCCGGGTTCGAGCTCGTGCTGCCAAAGGCGTCCCTCTTCGGGAGGTCCTCCCTTGCCATGCAAAGGCTAGAATTTTCGCCAGCGGTGAAGGAAGAAAATATCAACAAGAATTCAAACCATGGCACGGAGATCCCTGTCCGCCTGCCACCTCCGGAAGGTGGCACATGTCCTAGCACCAATGCCAGTCCTGCAGCACGCCACCCACATGCTCTACGCGAGGTAAGCCCCGTCAGACCCAGGGCCATATAGCGTACTGCCACATCAATAATCATACGGCCAGAGACCCAAAGTTCCCCCAGAAGGGAAACTCTGTCAAAGCTATAGGCCCTGCAATGCTCGGGCGGCCCCTCCAGGAATGGAAACTCCCCACGATGGCATGGGGCTAGGGGGCGCGGCGCCTGCCCCAAGGGAAAAAAGAGGGAAAAAGGGAGGGAAGAAGGAGGGGAAAGGAGAAAAGAAAGAAGGGAGAAGGATCCAGCAATGAGAAGGAGGCCCCTGGGAGAAAAGAGAGAGCTCTCGGGAGAGCTCCCCAGGAGAGCTCACCGAGAGCTGGGAAGAGGACCTGTCCGAGAGAAAAGGAGAGGCCCCAAGAGGCCCAAGGATCGCCTCCTCCTCTGGAAGGACTGTTCCGAGAGGGGGAGGGGAAGAAGGAGAAGCTGCGGATAGCGGCAAGTCCCTCCAGAGGAGACCACGAGGGAGAACCACAAGAAGGACACCGGGACCAAGCCCCCGATCCGAGCGGGGCCACCGCTCAAGGCGTGAGGTAAGAAAGGTAAGAGGTAGATGCAGGAGGAGCGGAGAGAGGCAAGTGAGCAAGCCCCCCGAGAGCTCGACGGCCAAAGAATCGGCCGGAGAACATCCCCGCTCCCCGCTCTCTATTCCTTCTTTTTGCCGCTCAGTCATCGCTATCATGTTCTTTATATTATTTAAATATCTTTATCATGTCACCCCCTGAGGCAAGAGAGTCCCCCAAGCACTTCATCTCAGAGATTTTCTGTTTCTCTCAATCGTTCCACTGACTTGATCATTTGAGTGTCCTCGCCGAAATCCCCAGTCTGTGTCTTCCCTGTTTTACAGGCCGAGCGGGCCGAAGAGCCGACCCCCGAGGGGGGAGCGCCCCCGACGGGAGCAGGAGGCACCTGACGCGATGGCGACGGGCTGGAGCTACGGGCTACGACAATCCAGGCGGCAACAATCCTCTTGGAATACAGGACTTTATGAGTCTAGTATTTGGTTTTGAAGTCATCATGATTTGGATCGAGCATGCACCAGATCTAGGCCTTTCAAACCTACATACACACCAAGCATGACTACATATCCCTCAACAATACATGTCTCCGGATGGAAAAGTATTTGCTTTGTGCATGCTAACATTTGCCGGTAATAAAACTTAATTTTGAAATCCTAAGATCTAGAAATTACAATCGGAGTTGATTCATCATTTTTTTTTTTAGATGGAGAGGATAAATCATACAAATCAAGTATAAGTATATTCCAAAAGATTAAAAAAAATCTTGAAAGGACATCGTAAAAGAGAAGCATCAGTTCAAATGCCTCCATCAAAATACTGAGCAACAGAAGAAGCAATTTAGTCCGTGGTGTTGTTCACATCGTAATAAATATATAAGATATCAATAGAACCATAGCATGGTAATAAGCTCCAGATGTCATGCATCTGGAGGTGAGTAATAGCATCATAGTTTGGGGGCCTCTGCAACCAGGCCACCATCATCAAAGAATCCCCCTCCACAATCAATTGATTGGTCCATAGGATTATCCTTGCATAAGTGATATACTCCCAGGCCGCCCTCAACTCCATATTAGGCAAAGGGGTTGCCGGACTCCCTAGCAGTAATAAGTCGAGAGTCAAGGTGTCAGATCACAAACCTCGCTCTAGCTCTCCCATCCGTCACGCTACTATCAAAGTTGACATTTATAAAAGTCAGGGATGGGGGCTTCTAGGAGATGAAGATCCTCCGAATTGCATGAGAAAGAAGGGAGTCCCAGGTTTCCTAAATCTTTAAGGCCATACTGGATTAGTGATACTTCAACAATCTTCACAACCTGGGTCATGGCCCTCTCTAACACCAAACTCACCGGCTGCCATCTCACCTTAAGATTATCATTTTGGGAAAGCCAGATATGATAAACTATATAAGCAGCCCTGATTCTGGCAAAACTAGTGGCCTCGAACTCTGTGCTTTTATCTCAAGGCCTCTAGGAAGGTCTAGGATGGATGCTCGCCGAGGATGGCTAAAAAAGGATGGGTGGCTAGCCACCAAACCCGCAATGCTCTTGGGCATTGAAAAAGGGCATGCTCTATAGTTTCATCCTCTGACTTGCAGCTAGAGCAGGTAGCCAGAATCAAGGGTGCAATTGAGCTAAGCCAATTAGAGTAGTTAAAAGCTTGAGTTTGACTGGATTCAAAATACTCGAGCTCAAAACTAGACTCGAGATATATCAAGCCTTAATATTTCAAGTTCGAGCTCATCTCGATGAAAAAAGATAAAACTCAAGATCGACTCAATTCAGCTCGAATATCAATCGAGCTATACTCGAGTTCGAGCTCGAGCTGATAATTGAGCATTAGCCTACTAATAATATATATAGTAATATATGAATTATAAATACAAATAATATTATTAAAAATATATATAAACTTGAATAGACTCACAAGCTTTTGAGATGAGTATACTACTACTCGAGCTCAACTCGAAAAACTATTTGAACTACTCGAGCTCGACTCAAGCTCAATAATAACCAAGTTGAGATAAGCTTAAACTCAAGTTGAGCTCCAGTAGCTGGTGAGCAACTCGAGCTCGTTTGCATTCCTAGCCAAAATATCCTATCTCTATCTCTTAGTGGTGCTCTGGTAGGCAACCAACTCCAAACAACCTTCTAGAAGAACAAACTTATCCTTGGATGAACCTTAAGTTTCTAGATCCACACACCATCCTTCGTCTTCATCGGCTCATCCATGTAAATATTATATAGTTCCTTGGTCACCATCCTAGAAGTGCACAATGATCATCAAAACCTGACATCCAAGCCTTGCAGGATGGGAATCACCAGAGAAAAAACTTTCTTGGCCAACTGGTCATGAAACAGTTGAACAACCATCTATGTATTCCAACTCCTCCCCTATGATTGAAATAGGTCACACACCCATGCTTGGTTATCAATATTAATACTAATGAAGGTGGGCCACCCACCAACTCAAGGAAAGATTGGCCAATCACTGATCTTGCAAGAGGTCCATTAACTGCCCATCTCTCAAAATCCACGACATCTAGACTAGCACATTCAAAGCACAACTACAGATCTCCTTTCACATAAAGGGCTACTCTAATTAATGCAAATCTCCCTCCCATTGCTCTGGTCACCATACCTAGAATACATCATTATACTCCATGGACCATCAAGCTGCATCATAAATCTTATAGTATGCCTTGCAATTAGAGTTTCACACCAGACCTACAAGAACTGAATGCCAATCCCCCCTCATAGATCGAAAAGCACACAATATCCTAGGCTACAAAGTGAACACTTGCCCTTTCTTGATGAGAGCTCCATAAGAAGTTCCTGTATAGCTACTTAAGTCTCGCCAAAGAGGATCTTAGAATAATAGTGTGAGACAAAAGATCAGCAGGGACAATACCGAGGATTGACCTAACAAGGATAACTCTAGCCATCATCAAGAATACTTTGGATTGCCACCCCTCAAGATGAACTCGAATCAATGCCTCTAACTTGGTGTATCAGACTTCTGAAGACGATACTTGGTAATAGGGATTCCCAAGTTAGCATAGAGCTCCAGTATGTTCCGAAATGCCAAGAATCTTCCTGATCGATTTCCTATACTAAGCTCTGGTCTTCGGGCTAAAATGGATCGCCGACTTTGCAGATGCCGTGCAGTACATTTCCAAAAATCTGCCTAAAGACTGTCGCATTCATCATCTTTCAAATATGCCAAACCAACATGATACTAAAAGATGTTACTCATATGCAGAAGAAATAACCAGCTCAATACCCCAAACCTTGGAGACTTAGGCTCGATTATCTCACGGGTCTCTAGTTTTCTCTTTCATATAACCAAAGTTATGAGGCGCATTTAGCAACAAAATAATTTTGAAAGAAATAAGTGGGAGAGGATAAGGAAAGAAAATTGAGTACATTTAATATGCCGCTGATTTTACGATGATTTAATTTATTTATCGTAAAAACATAACTATCCTCCCAATTTTTGTGTATTTAAGAGTGGATAGCTAAAATATGAGAGTAACCGGCTTATAATGTAATGAGAGAATAAACCTATTCCACCTCTTCCTAGCTAGTAGACTTACCTCCTAAATGCTAAGGATATCTCATCACATTCCATGGCAACCCTCCACTTAATTTTCCATCCAAAAGGCAACAAGTTGGACCCCAAAAGGAGTTAAAGAGTTTTTGACCCTACCCAGGCCTTGATTGTGCGGTACTGACCAGGTTATAACAATCGAAGCTTCCGATCTCTTGCAAATCTTTCATAATTAGGTCCTTATCATGTCAGCAAGTCCTCACCATAACAAATAGAATACTTTTATGGCGTGCCATATTGTACATATCTTTTGACATGGAAGTAGAAATGACAAGGACATTAAATATTCTATATTATTATCTTAAAAATAGGGTATGTCCGTGAGTCGTGGACGTTTTTTTTTTTTTTTTATTCCCATGCCTATCTACTCCTTTGACATTATCCTAGTATTTCTTGTTCCAACATCTTCCTGAAATGTCACATTAACTACAAAATTGACTGTAGATACCTTGCGGATATTATTATACTTGGTAGCTGTGGACTAGTTGCTAAGAAGAATTATATGACCCATTATTATTATTAGGGACGAGGAGTTGCAAGTTTGTCAGATATATTCTTGGAGATCAATTAGTTAGATCGTAAATTGAGCTCTCTTTTTCTCTCTAATTAACTATGAAATCATTGTAAATACATGGATCTTGTCGAAATTTGGTAATTGTGGACTGGTTGCTGCGGTGAATCATCAAACCAATCAGAAACGGTCAGTTCGTCGCATAATAAAAAATGACCTCTTCTAGATAAAAAGGGTGTGGAAAATCAGATTAAACCTTCATTAGCAGATAATAAAATAATAAAATTCAGTTTCGAATTTATATAGTCTACAATTTCGGTAGAGACTCGTGCATCTTTCATCATGATACGACAAACCAAGATTTCAACAAAAGAAGACTTTCCATGCCCAAAAGTTTCCAACAAAAAAAAAAAAAAAAACTTAAATTAAACCCATCATGGAGCCTTGGACCTGGCATTATATTCCCCCGGTCCCATGCCACTCTTCTTTTATCCACGAGAGAGTCACTGAAACCTCCAGAGGCGACTGGTTCAATTCCTTTGGGGAGGGGATACTCGGCTCTGACCCGGTTCTCGAGCCTTATTGATGCGTCCCTTTTGAATTAATTTATGGCTAAGTCCACCGAGGGTGACAACTTGCTTTGCGTCTTGACATGGTTGGTGGGATCTGCCACAAAGCTCTCAGCAACCTCGGCGCGAGTCGTTTTTGGTGGGTCACTCGGTATGGAAGGTTGAAACCCGTCAATACCGAGTTGCCAACCACGCTTCGACCATTTTAGAATAACAGAATCTTATAACAGTGGGGCCGTGAATAAGATAAGTATGCAATTTGGACCGTCAACAAAGCCTAATAGATTATATATATATATATATATATATATATATATAAATGGAATAAAATATATTTTTAAGATCAGATAATTAGGATCATTAAGTTGTCCATCAATAGCAGAGAGATTGGCAACTCTAGATGGGAAAAATGAGGAGGATACCGATTGAGATGCTACTATATCTTGCATAAAGAAAAAATCGACGCAACTAAGAAGCAGAAGGAAAACAGAGGGAGCACAAGTTTATGGTACGAGATCGTGTAGATGTTAAAGTCGTCAGCTCTGATACTATCTAAATTCTAGAATATTTAGGATAAATAGCCCTCTTGTTAATGCCTAACAAGGGCTTGATATTTGAAATATATATTTATAACAGATAGATTCATATCTCATATATAAGAAAATTATATAAGATTGATCTTATGGTTGCAAAATGTAATAGAATGCAACTGTATTCTTATCTTAGTCATGAGCTCATATCGTTATCTTTGCATGGTCCGGTGGTAATAAAAATGTAAGATGTTATTATCTAGGGATAGTAATTTTTACCGATTCGATGGATATCCGATCCTGATGGGACAAGTAAAACCCGATCCGTCTAATTTATAAATATATATGAATTATAGCGGATCGGGTATGGATAGTAGTATGTTCCGACCCGAACTCGACCTGTTTATATATAAAAAAATTATGTTTATAAAATATTTTAGTAAATTAGATATAGGACGGATATATCCAATCCGACCCGATCCATTTAGGTTTTAAGTAAACTAGGTTTTATGAGACCGGGTATACCTGACCCGACTCAATTCAAACATGATTTTTTTTTATACCCGACCCGATCCAAGATGGGTATGGGACGGATATGGGGCAGATAATTTTTTAGTGGGACAGGTACAGATTTTGGATGACCCGACGCAAATCCGATTCGTTGCCATCTCTATTATTATCTAGCTATTATTATGATATTTAGATAGTAATATATGCAATGCAATGGACGTGAACTTCTGTGATTAAGCTTATTTATTTTAAATATATTGTTTTTAGACATCAAAAATTGAGAAATTAGAAGAACTCCAGGGGATCATGCACTAATTGGAAACTAAGTGAAAGTTGTTATAAAAATTATCATACGTTGTCTCGTATACGATTATAACATCAAGAAATCCAATATAGAATATATTTTAGAGAGTTCGGATACATATATATATATATATATATATATATATATATATATATATATATATACATGTAACTATAATAAGAATGGTTACTTTCATTTAGCATTTCTAGCATTTAGCTAAGTAATATTTGTCTTTCAAACTGAAATTTTAGTGCCAAAGAAAGAATATAATGCCATCATTTTTTTTATTTAATAGTTATTTTCATTCCATCGATAAACACATTACAATCAATAATTACTGCTATTTTTATGTAATCTTCAGCAAACAGATTGGGACAATGGACGGTTGTTCTTGTCATTAATTGATAAGATTTTTTTTTTTTTGTGTGTGCTGGCGCATATGGGACATTGATAAAAGTTTTCACGTAGGACCTCTGAAGGACATTAACTGGTGCTTAAATTTATGATTGAATCTTAGGACCTAGGATGGTCGGGATACATGAAAGGTCAAAATCTTTCTTGTTGGATATCCAATCTGGTTAATATTTTGATCGTGTCGAATTGATGTACATGATCTATGATAAAAAAAAATTATAAAAATCTAATATTTTATATTAAATATTTTTTTTTATGGGATGGGACTCCAATGGGAACCCATACCATACCTGGCGTCCGTTTTGACCTCTTCAAAGGCATCGGCACTGCCTTTATGACTTCAAGATATTCATGAAGAGGAGAACTACGCGGTCGCTTGACCTTTCAACAGGAAAGTTCTACAAGCGGGGTGACGAGTTAGTCGTGAAATGGACTCGCTCCACAGAATATTAAAACTACTATTCATCAATCATCACCATAAAATTCTCATTTGGGACCCACAAGATTGTGGCACGTCATGGTGGAGAGAGGGAGAGGGAGAGACACCACGTAGGCTGGTCTCATGGTGGGGCCAACCGAGCAGCTCCTTATCCTATTGGCCAGCACAGGAATGGTCTTCTGGACCTCAGGTTTGTATGTTTCGTCCCAAAGAAGGATTCACCTTCCCTCGTGCAGATCCACCGTTGGATCGCGCATCAAGATATGTGCAGCAGATGGAAATAGGGAGGAAAAGTCCGAGTGTTTTGAGATCTGTGCGGAGCGTGATCCGACCATGGACCCATCTTTGATTTCCTTTGAAGAAGACCATGGGATGGACGGTCCAGATCATCAGTGGGACGAGTGCCTTTCTGCTGTGTTGCGTCTGACCAATTTAACAAACGGCGCTATTTTTGTTAAGCAGTTGTTAACCGTCTGATGAGCCAGAGAAGCTGGATAGAGAATTTCTGCTGGAGGGACGGTTGTATTGTATTAGATGGAATTAAGACCGTTGGTAAAGATGGGTTTAAGACTACAATTTCATTTGAACCTTGGAAGTACGGGTGCTTGGGATAAATTTAACAAGCTCATTCCATGCAATATTGGTTCATATTATTGCTCCAGTGATAGTTAAAAAATCTAAGATTGCATCTATCCTACTGTCTTTGACTTATGGATAGACGTGTTACAATTATATATAAGCTTGCTAAGGGATGTTTAACTAGGCATAATATGGCTTGTTTGTAGGCTTACGTAATTATGCTAATGAATTGTCTTTCATGGACAATAGAGTTTATTCTTTCTTTCAGGAAACAATAAGACTCATTCTTAATTTCATATCTATTATGATCATAAAACAAGGTTCTATGATAGTTTTACATGCCAAATATGCATGCTACAGGCTGAAGAAACAAAATAATGATTACTTCATATGGACTTATCTGATTGTCCACATCTAATACTTTATAAGTTCAATAATAAAAAAATATAACTAGTTACATCCCTTTCCTCCCTAACATAAATTAAAATTATCACGTCTCGAAGTCAGTACCAGAGTCGGCTACATGACTCGCTGCCAAATTTTAGGCATCGTTCTAGCGATCGTGCTAGACCTAAAATATACAAGAATCTCATCATCTTCAAAAATTAAAATTAAATAATCAAATATCATTAAAATAAATTTATGATAATTAAATGATCAATTTATTCGTTATATTTGTATCAGAAATAAAGCTAACTAATCAATCTAAAAATTCTGCTACTCAAATTTCATGTTTGACCCGATCTACGCTATGCATCCTGTAACTCTAAAAGAAAAAGAGAAGTAGGAGATGAGCTTTACAGCCTAGTAAGAATTTTTATACAGTCACACCAATAATAATACGATTTGAAAATAACAAGGAAACAATAGTCGAACAATGAATTACAAAATAATATGTCATGCAATCAAGACAATTCAACCCTCATATTTGGTAAAATCATATCTCCTTTTTATATTCCAGTTTAGTCATCTGTCTTCTTTGGGATTGTGGACTAATCACAGTTATGTTTCAATCTATGACTAGCAATCTAAGTATCACACTTTAGCATGTGACTGGCAAGCTCATTATCCCACTTCAGCCTATGATGGACAATCTCATTTTCACACTTCAGCCTATGACTGATAATCTCAGTATCACACTTCAGTCTATGACTGGCAGTCTCATTGTCACACTTCAATCTGTGACTGGCAATCTCGGTGTCACGCTTCAGCCCGTGATTAGCAATCTTAGTAAACATGGTCCTGTCCATGACGTGGCTAGTCCAAACATCCTTTTTCTTGATTATCACTTTATCAACTCTCATCCTATTGTCAAATTATGTCCTTTTCCAGATTTCTAATAATTGGTACTGTTACAGTAGTAAACGAGATCCATTCAGCCCTGACACGCGTCCTCCTTGGAGGCTGGCGCGGCCACGTACTTCTCCACCTCGGTTAGGCACCTCTCCACCTCGGCCTCACCACGGCCCCGCTTCGGCCATGTGGCGGTTCAGCCCAGCTCGGCTCGGCCCCACTTCGGCCATGTGGCGGTTCAGCCCAGCTCGGCTCGATCCCACTTCGGCCATGTGGCAGTTCAGCCCAGCTCGGCTCGATCCCACTTCGGCCATGTGGCAGTTCAGCCCAGTTCGGCTCGGCCCCACCTCGGCGGTGAACCAGTACCTCGGCCTCACTTCGACCATGAGAAGTCCAGCTTTGGTAGTTCAGTTCAGCTCGGCAGCCTGGCCTGGAGCCCAGCTAGGCATGAAAGGTAGCCAACTTCGGCCTACGAAGATCTCCGGATCGGCCCGACTTCAATTCGCCCGGTCCAAGCATCATCAGGAAGAAGCCGTGCCCGGATCAGCGCCCCGCAAGGCTCCGGCCGGCATGCCCGCGTCCGGCTCCAGCCACCCCAGCTCCTCCGGCGTTCGGCCGACCTCGGCAGCGCCCCGCAAGGCTCCGGCCGGCATGCCCGCATCCGGCTTTCGCCTGAGCTCCTCCGGTGTTCGGCCGACCTCGGCAGTGCCCTGTAAGGCTCCGACCGGCATGCCCGCATCCGGCTCTAGCCACCCCAGCTCCTCCGGCGTTCGGCCGACCTCGGCAGCGCCGTGCAAGGCTCCGCCCGGCATGCCCGCGTCCGGCTCCAGCCACCCAAGCTCCTCCGGTATTCGGCCGACCTCGGCAGCGCCCCGCAAGGCTCTGCCCGGCATGCCCGCGTTCGGCTTCCGCCCGAGCTCCTCCGGCGTTCGGCCAACCTCGGCAGTGCCCTGCAAGGCTCCGCCCGGCATGCCCGCGTCCGGCTCCAGCCACCCCAGCTCCTCCGGCGTTCGGCCGACCTCGACAGTGCCAGGCAAGGCTCCGTCCAGGCTGGCGCCCAGTCCGCCCGTGGGAGCTCGCGGGAGGCTTCCGCCCGAGCCGGCGCCAAGTTCGCCCGCGGGAGGCTTGCCTCCGGGCTCTGGCGCCTCCGGCTCCTCCCGACCTCGCCAACGGTGCGACGGTCGGCCCCAGCTCACCCCCGCCAGCTTCGGCACCGGCTCAGCCGAGCAAGCCCGCGGCTGCCCCGTGCTAGCCCTGCTCCGCCCATGCTTGCGACCGTCCCAGTTCGGTGCACCCAGCTCCGCCTCCGCCCGTGGGAAACCCACCTTGGCACCACCTCCGCTCGTAGCTCCGGTCCTGCCCTGCTCGAGTCCGGCGATCGGTGCCCCGGTCCGGTCATGCCGGTTTGGCTCCAAGCTCGACCTGGCCGCACCCTCGCGCGCCCATAGCTCCGCAACCACGCCAGGGCACGCCCCAGCGTCGGTGCACCTCGATGCCACCTGCCCCCGCGTCGGTCCACTCCGGCTCCACCAGCTCCCGCACCCGGTCACCCGCAGGGGATCGCACCACCTCGCCTCTACGCCTGGGAACACCCCCGCTCCATACAGCACCTCGGCTTCAGCCCCCGCCAGTTCGGTGGTCTTCCGTCCGGTTCAGCCCAGTCCGGCAGGATGCCCGTGCCGGTCCGCTCTGACTCCCGGGTCCGCCGCCAAGGTCAGCACTCCGGCTCCGCCCGCTCTAGCGCCCGGCTCACCTTCGCGCCCAGTCCAGAACACCCGATCAACTCCAGCTCCGCCAGGTGCACCCCCGCACCAGTACGGCATGCCCCGGCTCCGCCCACGCCTAATCCGACTTTGCCCGCGGGACTACATCTCATTTCCGCCTGCTCCGATGACCAGAACCACGTGCATGGGGGAGACCCTGCATGCTGTGCCTCGATCCGCGCGACTACCCCGTGCACCTCGACCCGTGTGCATGGAGAGGCTACGCGGCCTAGCCTTGCAGACCTCGCCATGCATGGAGAAGCCACGCGGCCTAGCCTCATGACAGGACACCTCGAACCATGCGCACGAAGAGCCTCGCTTGCCTTATCTCAAAGCATGTGCCATGGTTTATTTGAGTCCATTCCCGGTATGCTTTTCAAAATATAGGTATGGAGGAAGGCTAGATGGCAGCCCGACACGTCACCATCTCTGCCAAACTGAGTCCGCCGTCTACGAAGGAGGGCTATATTAAAAGCCCCCATCACAGCTTATGCCAATCAGGAAGGAGTGCCACATCCAAGGCGCTGTGCTCCTCCACCAACCTCCTGAACCATCAAGAAGGAGGAAGTTGACCAACCTACCTAAGCCTCCCAGGCCTGTAGAAGCTTCACAGGCCTATACCAAGAAGAACGTGCCTCTCTGAACACCAAGAGCCGCTCGTCTACATAAAAGCAGCGGGAAGAG
Organism: Areca catechu; assembly: GCA_021397845.1. Classification (NCBI taxonomy): domain Eukaryota; kingdom Viridiplantae; phylum Streptophyta; class Magnoliopsida; order Arecales; family Arecaceae; genus Areca; species Areca catechu. Next base: position 195,261,969 of record CM038039.1, read on the forward strand.
GTAAGAGGGGTAAGAGACAATACACTCTCTTCATTCTTACATTGTCTATCACCCTCTGGCAGCGGAGAGTCCCCCAAGCTCTCCGTCTCAGAGGTCCCTTATTTCCTTCGATCGTCCCGCTGACTTGATCGTCGGAGTGTCTTTGCTGGAATCCCCGGCGTAGGTCTCCTCTGTTTTGCAGGTATCGCCCAACGGAGGGACAATAAGGAGGAAGATTACTCCTCACCGGAGAGACCCACAGGAGGGCCACTACAGTACCAAGCCCCTTTCATCCCAACTACGACTATGTTCCCCTTGATCGTCTCCAACCAACGAGCTCGGTGATGCTGGCACGGAGCCCACTCACCTAGGCCACGTAAGAGCTACCGGCCACGGCGATCTAGGCGGCAACAGGTATCACAATCCAAACCATCCAAAATTATCCTATTTGTTATGAACATATACAAAAAATATAACTAATAATACAAACAATCACAATTATCCATCACAAAAAATTGAAATATATAATGCATAAACAATCATGCATGCTAATGCTCATGTCCAAGGATCAAAATCATATCATATAAAACATATTTATAAATTGGTAATCATGTCTAGAAATTCTTACTTTTGCTGAAGATAGGTTTAACATGCCTGATATCAGTCTGCACCCGAATCCTCGATCTAGGTACTACGGAACTCACTCAATAATAATACCCTCTTGTTTGAAAAATTATCTTCCTACAATAATAATCTTATTTTTAATAAACAATTTCATGGTATGGTAGTTATAGGTCTAAAACCCTTTACTCAAGTTTCATTAACGATCCATCCGCTAATACTTTAACTTCATAACTTTCCTAAGAGAGAAGTTTTTAGATTTTCTTTTTCAAATATTTTTTTATTTATCTTGCTCTTTCTTTTCTCTTTCTTTCCTCTTCTCTCTCTCCTCTTCTCTCTCATCTCTCTCCTCTTCTCTCTCTCTCCTCTCTCTCTTCTCTTATATCTCGCCTCTTTATCTCTCTTCTTCTCTCTCCTCTCTTTCTCTCTTCTCTTCTTTTTCTCTCTCCTCTTATCTTATTTTTTTATCTTTTTTTTTCTTCTTTTTCTTTTTCTTCTTTCCCTGCTTTATTTTGTTTCTTTGGCTTGGCCTAAACGACCTTCCTCGATCCCATGAACCAAGGAAGGGGGAAGGAGGGAAAGGTCAAGGTGGTGGTTCACTGGAGCATGGCCGCATGGAGAGGGGTTAGGGCGGTGCTACTGGCGGTAGTCCAGCCACTAACAGGAAATCAAAAAAAGAGAAGAAAAAAGAATGGGGCATTGCCCCTTACTGCCACCACGACAATACCCAACAACCTACCAAGAGAGGAGGAAGCTTACTAGCGAGGGTAGCGATAGCGAGGCAACTGGTGGTGATGATTTCCGATGGCAATAGAGGCCATAGAGCACCTTAATTTTCAAGATCAAAGGCCGAGGGGTTTGTGAGAAAAGAAGAAACACCCTGGGGATGGTGAGGCTAAACTCTGTTGGTCCGATGATTGCCGGAGGGGAGGAAGAGGGGTGGCAGAGACTTTTGTTTGGATCGATTAAAGGAATAAGGGGTGGGATTTAAAGGGTGAGCTTGGAGATGATAACTCCATCTCACGATGGATAGCTCAACTATTCGAGAGCCCAGCCGATCCCCGATGCTCTGCTAGCCTTCTCCCACCCAACCACGGCCTTTCTTTGCATTCTCTAGCGAGTTTCTCGCTCAGTCAAGCAAGGGATTAAATCCCCTGCTTCGGTAAGTCTTCATGTTTCTTCTTTTTTTTTTCATTCTGGGTTGAAGTTGGCTCGATCTACCGACTTCGGCCCAAGGAAGGCCCATTGGCTCAGGCTTCACATTCTTTCCTTCTTAAATAAATTCCATCCTTGAAATTTGCTTGCTTGAAATTTAAACTTTGAAAATATCCAATCCTCATATATCCCCAAGCTCCTAATTACTTTATCTTTCATAGTGCTTATTTTATAAGATCATGTTATCTAATAGCTCAGTTTATTCCGTTTGTAATATATATCAAATTTTTTCTGAGCTCTTCTATTATCATGACTTTCAAGTTAAAGAATTAGTATTTCTAACCAGTTTTAAATAATTTAAACCACCACACTTTCATTGCATCTAATATCAATTTATCAGATCCTCTAGTTTTATCAGATGAATTTTTGATGAATTATCACTATAATTTAAAAGACCCAACCTTTTTAAAGAAAAAATTTTAAAATTATTTATCCTTACCACATCTCGAATGTACTATGTTAATATTAAACCTTGAGCACAAATTGTATCACAACATCTAATGATCTAAAATGTAAACTCTAAATTTATTTCTATTACTTCTATCATGGCTCTAGTGATCCAAAATCTAAATTTTAATTTATTTATACTACTTCTATCATTGTTCTTGATGATCATTAATTTAAAGCATAAATATCCTTTAGCCAAGAACCCTAGTGATTATAATTTGAATTTCAATATTATTCATATCATGTTCTAATCACTTATATCATAATCTCAAGTGATCATAACTTAAGTTTTGATATCATTCTATCATATCCTAATAATCATCATGTTATTTTTTAATCACTTATGTCATAGTTCCAAGTAATCAAAACTTAGCTCTGATACGACTCTATCATATCCCGAACCTAGCACACAAAAAAAAGAAAAAACTTATCGCAATAGAGAATTTCACCCCCCTACTTAATCGAGCGAGAACCTAACCGAGAAGATCAACGAGGATGCCATAGTTGGGTGGGAGAAGGCCGATGGAGCAACGAGGACCAGCTGGACTCTCAAATGGCCAGGTCTATCCATGAGAAGCTAAGGATTATCTCCTTCAAAATCCCTAGTTAAATCCTTCCTCACATTGCCCTCCATAGAACTGGAATCCAAGCTCCTCATCGTCGGTCGCCTCGTCATCATCGTGCCTCGCTGATAAGACCCTTTTTCCCCCTCTACCTTCTATGGTTTGGGTGTGGTTGGAGTGGCAGCAAGGGGCAGAGCCTTAACCTCTCCTTCTATCCTCTCTTGGTTCCCTGTGGGTGGTCGGACCATCATCGATGGCACCGCTCGATCCCACTTTTCTCTAGCTATGCTCTCGCCGTGGAACCCTCTTTCCCCTTCCTTGGTTGTGGGACTGGCGAAGGCTGTTCGGGCCAAGCCAAAGTAGAAAAATGAAATAGGGAAAGAAGAAAAAGAAAAAGAAGAAAAGAAAAAATAATAAAATAAAATAAGAGGAGAGAGAAAGAGAAGATATAAGAGGAGAAAGAGAGAAGAGAGAGAAAGAGAAGAGATTAAGATGAGAGAGAGGAGAGAGAAAGATGATAGAGAAAGATGAGAGAGATAAGAGAGAGAAGAGGGAGAGAAAGAGGAGAGACATAAGATGAGAGAGTAAGAGGAGGGAGAGAAGAGAAAGAAGAGGAAAGAGAGAAAAAAGAAAGAGCAAGATAAATAATTAATTAATTAAAAAGGGAGATCTAAAAGTATCTTTCCTAGGGATTAAAAAAGTTGTGAAATTCGGATTAGGAGTAGGTAGACCTCTTATGAAATCCGGGTAGAAGATTTCTAGATTTATAATTTCTATGCCATAGAAATATTTACTTATATTAAGATTATTATTATAGAAGGATAACTTTCCAGATAGAAAAATATCGAGCGAGTCCCCGGTACCTAGGTTAGGATCCAAGTATAGATTGGTATCTAACGTGTTAAGTTTGTCACCGATAAATATAAGAATTTCTAGATATCAACCACCAATGATATAGAAACTATTTTGGTGCATCGATGATTTTGCTCGAGCTGTTTGATAATTACATGTTATATACATATTTATTAAGTATATGTAGTCTTTAATAACCATTTGTTATATACTCATATGTTAAGTATATGTGACTTTATATAAATTATATTGATCTTAGTTGGATAAATTATGATATTCATGTGTATTCATTTGGATAAAAGAGTTTTTAGTATAAAATTTGCTAACAAGCCTGAATTGATTTTAAGATTACATGATGAATAGTGGTGCACTAGACTAGCCATGTATTAATGTCCCGTTACAGGTCAGAAATGTAGTATCATTGATGCCCTGTCATAGACCAAAAATATAAAACTATTAATATCCCACCACAAGCCATAAATATGGAACTATTGATATCCCGCCACGGGCCAGAAACGTAGTTATGATAGTCTAGAGTCGAGCACTTTAAGATGATTAAATCTGATTTATGATGATTATGAGGATTATATGACATGACACTTTACATCTCAAGACATATATTGATATATATGATCATAGTATTTTGTGACATTACATATTATTTTTTAAGTATTTTTATTATGATGATGTGGTGTGTGAGAATTTTTACTGGGTTGTAAAGCTCATATCTTTTTATATTTTTTTCAGAGATACAAGATTCTTAGTACGGATAGGTTGGGTAAGCAGTTCCAGTATCAAAATTGGTTCATTAGTTAGTGAAACTTCTGATACCACCACTGTTTAGATAATTGTAATTGAACAAGTTAATGATAAATTTTTTTAGTAGATATTTGATTATTAATTATATTTAAATAAATTATATTTTTTTTAGAATATTTATATATGCTATAAACTTTACATGATCTCTAAAGCAGAGTTCAAGGATTCATGTGGCTATATCATGTGACCAATCTATGTGCTAGGTTCGGAAAGTACAAAAATCATGAAAACTGATACATAGAGTTTGCATGAACCAAATCAATAACTAAAAAAAAACAAACTAACTACAAATATCTATTATCAAGATGAGAGACACTTTTTATCCCTGTTTTTTCCCCTGTGGTAGGATAGGAAAAAGACGCTCCTTCTAAAAGTCCACATGTGCCGGTTTTAAGTAATTTTGCATGCATAGTTCTCTCTCTCTCTCTCTCTCTCTCTCTCTATATATATATATATATATATATATATATATATATATATGGTAAAACGATGTTTTACATTATTGATCTCTAATTATTCAAGTCATCCAGCGAAATATTTTGGCAAGGTGTTCTCATTAAATGCTGGATTGTTGTTATATAATAAACTTACTCTTTCTCTTGCATGATAATTGCAAGTTTGTCTAGTTCCGACATTTAAATGATTGCAGCACAAAACCAAACAAGCTATAGGCTGGAATATTATCTAAATTTTTTTAATGAAGATTTTTAACAAAATAACTGATGGTTTATCCAACCATAAAAAATAAGTTAGTTATTAATATGGCATGGCCGCTAACATGGAGTCTGTGTCGGATCCAACTGGTGGTCGAGCTGGCGGTCGAGCTGGTGGAGGGCGCCACTTGGATACCGCCACCAGATAAATATCGACGTCGAGCTCCCGGTCGAGGTCGTCCGTCGAGCTCCCATCCGAGGTCGAGCTCCTATATGAAGTCGAGCTCTTGGTCGAAGTCAAATCCCCACCTGAAATCAAACGTGAATAAAGACAAATGGGTCCGGTCTCCCCCCCGAGCGACTATGGAAGTGGCTGGGATAGCGATCCCAGTAGGTGGTGTCACCATCCCCGTCGGAAACCCTATGTTGCTCAAAGAAACTGCAGTCTTAGTGAAGGAGCGCAATGCCAGGGCACGCCGCTTACAGCCTTTGTGTGGGAGCACTCCTCCAGGGCATGCCGCCGGTGCCTTCTGCGAAGGAGCACTCCGCCAGGACACGCCGCCTGCACCTTTTACGGATGAGCGCTCTGCCAAGGCATGCCACTTGCATCCCTTACGGAGAAGCATCCCATCGAAGCACCGAGCCTCGTAGCCCACTATCGACACCTTCTTTAGAAAAGTGCTTCACTCGGGGCATTGCGTGCTGCAACCCACCACCTGCACCACCCGGAAGAGGAATGTTTCATCAGGAGTCTCAAACCCTGTAGCATTTCCCACTAGGCTAGTGCTCCGCCAAGTTCCCTCACATGGTAGCACGATGCCCGTAAGAGGCAGTGTCCTATTGGGTGTCAGGCCCTATGGCACACCACTCATACTCATCGTGGTAGGAATGTACATTTCGCAGTACTTCACCTACACTCATGGCAGAACCTCCCTCCGAGAGTTTCAGACTTTGTCGCCCTCCTCTTAGGAAGAGGAGAGACAAACTTACACTTCGCCCACAAAAGGCATACCAAGAGAGCATCATACCGAGGCTCTAAGCCCCACCAGATGAGACATGCTTCTATAAGAGCTCGAAGGGGCTTCCGGCAAAGGTAAGTGCAAGCAAGGACAAACAAGTGTAAGCACGAGCAAGCAAAGGAAAACCAAGGCAAGGACAGGAGGAACATCTGAAAACTCCTCCGAGAATTCCCATTGCTCCAACTCCCACTGTTCTAACTCCCACTGTTCTAACTCCCACTATGACTTCTCAAAAATCCTCTGAACGTGGAGGCCACTCTGGGCTCCACAAAGAAGGATCTGTTCTCCTTGATCACCCACTGACTTGATCGTCGGAGTGCTCCTACCAGGATCTCCGACCTGGGTCTCCTCTTTTTTGTAGGACCGATCATATTTGGAGATCTCCAAGCAAGAAGTCCACTAATCCGAGCCACGTCGGAGCTGCAGGAAACGGCGATTTAGACAGCAACAAATTGGCATGCTAGGTAGGAGAAAGTGCCAGTTTGGACCAGTCCCCCGCTGCAATATGGTGGTGACACATGCATGGGAAGCCTCCATCAGCCACGTGGGAGACCCTCCCCACCGCAGTGACCTGCACAATCTAGAGAAGGAGCTCCCCGCTCTGCCACAATCACCTCTGGTAGATCCATAGGTCACCGCACTTGCCCAGCAGGTTCGGACCCTGACTGTGGCATGCGGCAATTGCAGCATCAGCATTGGTCCCTAGCGACCCAATAGCAAATAGGGACCCTGGTGGCTTAAGCCGTCGAGCCCCGTGGCGGCTTAAGCCGTCGAGCACCGTGGAAGCTTGCGATCCTTCTAAGGAAGGCCGTCACATCCGCTGGCTACATCCTACCCCCAGGAGAGCCCTCGAATCCCAAGGAAGACATAATGGAGTGGTTCAGCTGACCGGGAGAGTTAGTACCCAGTCTTGGACCATGGCATCTCATGGCACTACAAACACCACTATGGTAAGGCCCCCTGGTATGATCTCCTCTGGTCCTTATCTCCCTCTCCTCCGATAGCCTCGATAGAAAGTTCCACCGATAAGGCTATCAGGCTAAGAGGCACTTGGAAGAGCAAGAGCGCAAGCTGGACGAGCTATCCCATCAGTTTGCCAATCTGTAGGGCTCCTCACACGAGCCTGTAGGCTATGATGCCATCCCCCTTTCTTCCATAGAATCCAAGAGGAACCAATTCCCCGCTGATTCTGTATGTTTTAGATGGATCCCTACGATAGGACCACCGACCCCCTGGACCATCTCAAGAGCTATAAGGCCCTCATGAGGGTCTAGGAGGTCATTGACACCCTTTTTTGTATCGCCTTCCTGGCTACACTCTGGAAGGTCGCTCAAGTCTGGTACACATGCCTTGAGCCAAGAAGCATGATTCCTTTGAGCAGCTAGAGAAGAAGTTCGTGGTGTACTTCGATGCCTACTGGAAGGTACCACATAAAGCCGAAAACCTCTTCTCCATCTACCAGCAGGACCATGAGTCCTTGCAGGACTACGTGTCCCGTTTTAAAGTTGCCATCCTAGAAATCTAAAATTTAGACGAGCCCGTCGCCATATTGGCACTGAAGAGGGGGCTCAGGACCTCCCAATTCATCTACTCCCTCGACAAGAAGCCTCCGAAGACCTACTCCGAGCTCCTCCTCCATGCCCACAAGTACATCCATGTGGAGGAGGCAGATCGTACTAGGAGGGAGCTAGATTGGAGGCCCCTGAAGAAGTAGCCCCAGGGGGAGCCCTCCGAGCTGCATGGGCCTAGGGCAACTCTAAACCCCCGAGCGGGCCCGAAGCTGAAGGATGCTTCTGCTTAGGGAAAGAGATACACCCATCTCCATGCCCCAAGGTTCAAGATCCTCATGGAGATCGAGGGCGAATGCTACGTACATTGCCTTCCCCCGCTGAGGCCGTCAGGTGACCATGACAAGTCAAAGTACTGCCAGTTCCATCCTGACCACGATACCAAGGAATGCCACCACCTAAAGAGAGAGATTCAAGACCTTATCAGGAGAGGCTACATCGAAAAGTTCGTGGGGGGCAAGACCCCATCCAAACCCCAAGCTATCATGGGTTTTCCTCCGATCGACAACCAACCCACCGAGAGGCCAGTGGGGATGATCTCCTGGGGAGCAGAGCGTAGCTCGAAAAGAACCAGGGCAAGGGAAGGGACTGACAATGTACTCCCCTTCATGGAAAAAAGGGAAACCGGGATGGAGAATGTAAATAATGATGCCGTTGTCGTCAAGATGATGATAGCAAAGCATCCTGTAAGATGGATTATGATCGATAGTGAAAGTTCAATGGACATCCTTTTTTATGATGCTTTCTCCAAGATGAATATGTTTCCTACCCTGCTAAGGCTAGTACACACCCCTCTGGTCATCTTTACCGAGGATTCCATGAGAGTGGAGGGAGAGATCACCCTCCCTGTCACTGCTGGGATGCCTCCCCGGCAAAGCACTGTCATGATGACCTTCATGGTTGTTAGGCTTCCCTCGACCTATAACATGATCCTCGATCACCCAGGGCTCAACCAGCTCGATGCGGTCATATCCACCAAGAGGCTCTTGGTCCAATTCCCTACTCCTCATGGAGTTGGTGAGATGAGAGGGACTCCCCAGCTAGTTCAGCACTGCTTACAGGCTATCCTTGGGGCCAGAAGCACTGAGGAGGGCCCGACCACTGAACAGCTGGATCAAAGAATACAAGAGGCCAAAGGTGGGTCGGTCGAGCACCTATTGTCATTCCCCATCGGGATGGACCCCTCGAAGACAGTGCAAGTGGGAGCCCAACTGCATGAGGATGAAAAGGCTCATCTCCTAAGCTTTCTCTGGGCGAATGCTGATGTCTTTGCCTGGTCTACGGTGCACATGCTCGGGATTTCACCCGACATCATCACCTACAGATTGAACGTTGACCCAAGATACCGCCCAATCCACCAGAAAAAAGGAGCTTTGCCCTAGAAAGATAGAAGGCCATCAATGAAGAGATAGAAAAGCTCCTCATTGCAGGCTTTATCTGAGAGGTCCAGTATCCCAGCTGGTTAGCAAATATGGTCATGGTCAAGAAGAGCAATGGGAAGTGAAAGATCTGCATGGATTACACCGATCTCAATCGGGCATGCCCGAAGGACAGCTTTCCCCTTCCTAAGATTGACCAGCTGGTGGACGTCACCTCGAGGCACCACTTGCTCAGCTTCATGGATACATTTTCTAGGTATAACTAGATCCGAATACATCCAGAAGATAAGGAGTACATGGCCTTCATCACAGACCAAGTGACCTACTGCTACAAGATGATGCTATTCAGTTTGAAGAATACTGGGGCCATGTACCAGCATCTAGTCAATAAGGTCTTCAAAGACCAGATCAGCCACAACATGTAGGTCTACGTGGATGACATGCTCATCATGAGTTGTCAGGAGTTAGACCATGTTGCGCACCTTACAGAGGCTTCCATAATCTCCATCTCCACTAGATAAAGTTGAATCTGGTTAAGTGCACATTCGGTGTCACCGTTGGAAAGTTCTTGGACTTTATGGTTACCCAGAGAGGGATCGAGGCCAACCTCGAGAAGGTCCAGGTGATCGTCGACATGGAGCACCCTACCTCGAAGAAGTAGGTCCAGTACTTGATTAGCCGGATAATGGCTCTGAGCCGTTCATCTTGCGCTCCGTCGATCGCTGCTTGCCCTTGAGGCCAGTTGGATGGACCGCTATATCAGGTACATTACCGACGGCACTCTGTCCAAAAATTGCATGGAGGCTAGTCTTCTCAAGAAGAAGGCCATGCACTTTGTACTGATGGACAAGCAACTCTATCGGAGGTCCCACTTTTACCCCCTGTTGAAGTGGTTGAGGCCCTCGGAAGCCACCTACGTTCTCTAAGAGATACATGAGGGCGTTTGTGGGAACCACGTGGAGGACATGACATTGGCATATAAAGCCCTCTAACAAGGATACTACTGGAAAACCATGCGGGAAGATGTAGCTGACTTCATGAGGAAGTGCGATCGCTGTCAATGGCATGCTCACATATAATGTCAGCCTGCTTCGTCGCTGTCCTAGCTCTCCGCCTCGTGGTCATTCGCTCAGTGGGGGATGGATATCTTAGGTCCTTTTCCTCCCGCGTTCGATCAACAGAAGTACCTGATCGTGTCCATTGACTACTTTACCAAGTGGGTCGAGGTCGAGCCACTAGCATGGATCACTCAGAGTAAGGCCAGGTCTTTCCTTTGGAAGTTGGTCATCTATTGTTTCGATCTTCTGCATCAATCATCACCGACAATGGATGGTAGTTCGATAACCAGGCATTTGAGAAGTTCTGCGCTGACCTTGATATCCGCCATCGCTTCACTTTAGTAGCTCACCCATAGACCAGCGGGGAGGTCGAGGTGACTAACTGGACTATCCTCCAAGGGCTCCACACTGACTGGACGAGGCTAAGGGTCAATGGGCTGAGAAGCTCCCCAGTGTACTGTGGGCCTATCACACCATGCCTCGGATGGCGATGGATGAGACATCGTTCAACCTCATCTTCGATGCCGAGGCCGTGATTCCAATGGAAGTGGGTCTTCCCACACTACGGGTGGAACAATACGACGAAGCTAAGAATCCAACTCGTCTCCTCCTTAACCTGGACCTGCTGAAAGAAACGAGAGACAAAGCTCAGCCCTGTATGGCAGCCTACAGGCAACGGGTGGCCCGGTACTACAACTCTCGCATGAGATCGAAGGCCTTTTGCCCGGGTGATCTTGTCCTACGGTGAGCCGAAGTCTCTCAATTAGGGGGATGTGGCAAGCTCTCTCCAAATTGGAAATGTCCTTATAAGGTGATCGAGGCCCTACCACAAGGAGCCTACTGCCTCGCTGAACTTGACAGCACTCAGCTTCCTCAAACCTGGAATGCCAGTAACTTGAGGATATACTATCAATAATGTAATACCCTCTTTCAAAAATAAAAGCCCCTTTTTGGCACAGCACTATTTCCCCTTCATGGAAGAAATCTATCCATCAGACTCTAAGTTCGATGAAGCAAGTCAAGAAACTCCAAAAGCTCTGCACTCTTTTCGTCAGATGCCAAGTTCGGCGAAGCAAGCCATAAAACTCCAGAAGCCCCGTACTCTATTTATCAGACTCCAAGTTTGGCAAAGCAAGCCGGAAAACTCCAGAAGCCTGCACTCTATCCGTCAGACTCCAAGTTTGGCGAAGCAAGCCGAGAAACTCCAAAAGCCCCGCACTCTATCCGTCAGACTCCAAATTTGACGAAGCTGGAAAACTCCAGAAGCCCCACACTCTATCCATCAGACTCTTAGTTCGATGAAGCAAGTCGAGAAACTTCATAAGCCCTGCACTCTATCCATCGAACTCCAAGTTTGGTGAAGCAAGTCGAAAAACTCCAGAAGTCCCGTACTCTATCCGTCGGATCCCAAGTTCGGCAAAGCAAGCCAAAAAACTCCAGAAGCCCTGCACTCTATCCATTGGATGCCAAGTTTGGCGAAGTAAGCCAGGAAACTCTAGAAGCCCTACACTCAATCTATCGGACTCCATGTTTGGTGAAGCAAATCAAAAAACTTTAGAAGCCTCGCACTCTATCTATCGAAGTCCTAATCTAGTGAAGCAAGCCGGGAAACTTTAGAAGCCCCGCACTCTATCCATTGGACTCCAAGTTTGGCGAAGCAAGCTGAAAAACTTCGAAAGCCCTGCACTCTATCCGTCGGACTCTAACTTTGGTAAAGCAAGCCGAAAAACTCTAGAAGTCCCATACTCTATCCGTTGAACTCTCAATCTAGCGAAGAAAGCAAAGAAACTCTAGAAGCCCTACACTCTATCTGTCAGACTCCTAGTCCGGCGAAGCAAGCCAGAAAATTCTAGAAGCCCCGTACTCTTTCTGTCGGACTCTAATTCGGCAAAGAGGGCCGGAGAATTTTCAAAGCACCCATCTACTAGATTTCAAGCTAGGCGAAGATGGCCAAGATCTTGGAAACCTTACACTTGGCTACCATATGGTTCATATTTTTACCATACAAAAAAAAGAAGAGAAGGAAGAAGCAGAATTGAACTCATTGGTTAAATGAAAATCATTCTTCATTGATAAAAGAAGTCTTTACAATAAGAAGGACCCCCTGATAGACCAGGGAGTCCTCCAAAATATACCAAGTACAAAAGAAGAAAAAAGAAAGAAAAGCTATGGAGACATCGTCGGAGCCTTGCCAGGTTGACGGGGCACCTCATCGATCTCCTATAGGCCTTTAGTTGGAGGGGCAGTTAGGACAGTGGCCGCCCTCACTTCGGCCTCCAGTGCAGCAACCCTAGCCTCAGCTTCTAGCACAGCATCCATCCCCGCATCGGTAGAAGGAGTCTCCTCGCCTTCGGCATCGATAGCCAAGTTTGGGACAATATGGTCCAAGCCTTGGAGGGTGAAGGCCCGGCCCACCTTCTTCTTGTAGTCCTCAAATCCTTTGAGGAATGAGTCGAGGACAGCGTCCCGCACCTTGTCCACAAAAGGAACGGCTTCGGTCGCTTCTTTCTTCACAGCGTCCATCAGAGCCATCATCGCTGTAGCCTTTTCCTTCGCTACTGCGGCTCAGGCCTTCACCGCGTCGAGTTGCATCTGGAGGGTCTGCGCTCATTCCTCTAAACGGGCCACTTCGGAGGCAAAGTGGGCCCTCTTTGTCAGGCAGGCGGTCTTCTCTCTCTCCACCGCCAGAGCCACCTCGAGGTCCGTGGCCCGCTTCTCCAGCTCTATCGCCATGGTCCTGGAGCTGACCAGTTCAGTCTGGAGACCATTTGTCTGGTTCTCTAGGTCGCATGCTCGGTTGGCCTGGGTCCGAGCCTCTGCCTCCGCAGCCTCCATTCACCTGTGGAAGTTGCTATCCCACCAGGCCAATACTGGATAGGAGTCCCTAATAAGCAGGGCATCAGTGGCCACCTGCAACAACAAAAAAGAAAGGGTCAGTTAAATCAACACAAGCAAGGAAAGAGAAACCAAAAGAGGAAGGAACTTATTGATAGAAATTGGGGGAACAAATCGGAGATGACCGCCCCCAACTGTCTGCCACCCCTCTCCCTCCGGTCGCGGGGCTGGATCACTAACTCCACCATTCTTTAGGCTAGCCCGGGGTCGAGGGTGACCACAGCGTTCGGTAGCACTAGTATCCACACCCTAGCAACCTCGGGGCCTGGTGCTGCGGAAGGCACTGCCAGGCCTGGTGTGGTGGACAGCAAAGGCCCAGGGGTCGTTGGTCAGACGCTGGCCGCTTCAGTGGTTATTGGTAGGCTAGGTCTCCTCTCACTATAAAAACAGTCACCGCCTCCTTCGCCTCCAGTGACGGCGGGATCTCAAAGCTAGGTGGGGTCACCTGAGGGGCCCGTGCATCCCCCTCCCCAATTATGGCGCTCCTGTTAGGCCCATGGGCCAGGGTATGGGTTGCCACTCTAGTTGAGGTTGGGCTATTTAGGGCCTCCTCTCGCTCGGCCCAGCAGGGGACTCTTTGACAAGCCTCCCATCGCCCAGCCCTGTGGAGGACTCTCTGGTGGGCCTTCACTCCGGCTCTCCGCAAAGCCTCTTTTGCAGGTCCTCCCTGGGCCCCGAGGATGCGGGCCTCTTTCGGGACATTTGTCGGATATGCTCCATGGAAAACCTTATATCTGCAAACAGGAGAAGCCTTTGTTAGTCACAAGATGGAGAAAGACTCTCACCAAAAAGAAGCATAGATTTCAGTTCTTACTTAGGGATTGGATTGGGCTGACCCCGGCATCGAACGAATTTTGTTCGATCAATAAATTCCAAAGTGGAGGCACCTTGAAGGTGATGAGCCAGTTGTACACGTCCCTATCGGTGGGGTCCACTGAAGCATTTCGGTTGGGTGTGCGGTCGAGGTCACTCCAAACCCAATCGACCCCCTCAATCGAGGTAAAGAGGAACCTATTCTTCCATCTCTTGATGGAAGTGGGCAGGTCTAGCTTGATGGCCCCCAGGCAGGGGGCCACGAACCACTACCCGTTATCAACCGGGTGGCGTTTTAGGATAAAGATTGCCATAAACAAAGAGAAACAAGCAACAATCCTGTGAAAGTGACAGAGAATGATGAAGCAAAAGATGGTCCTAATGGCATTTGGGACGACTTAGGCCGGGACCAAATGATAGTTGTTAAGAAAAGAAAGAAAGAAAGGGTACAAAGGAAGGTGGAGCCCCCCGAGGAAGAAGTCTTCGTACAAGATGATCCGGCCCAGGCCACTGGAAGTAACCCGCTCCTCCGGTCCCGAGATTGAGAGCCGGATAGAGTTCGGGATTTCGTAGATGTTTCGAAGATGAAGGGTGTCCTCTGGAGTCATTGTCGAAGCAATGCAAGAGGGACCAACCGAATCTTGGCTATAAGGAGTAGAAGGGGGAGGAACTAATGGGCTCCTATAACTATCCCCATCCAGTGGGGACCCTTACGGATTCTAAGGGAAATGTCCTCCTTCTCGCTATCCGAGGAAGGAGGCCTCAACTGTGAAGGCCCGCCTCATCGGAATGGTCCAGGTGATGGTACCTCCTACCGGAAGGTCTCGTGATAATGGAGAAAGAAGGGGATGGAGAAGTGAAAGAACCTAGAACCTACCAGATCCCCTTCGGTGCAGGCCAAAGGAAAATGAAGCAAGGAAGAAGGTGAGGAAGACTAACCTGCAGAATGCCTCGAGTCAGGGAATTGAGAATGAAAGAAAAAGCTCTGGCTCTCCTTGCTTCCTCGCTCAAAGGTTCTTAAGAGATGGTTGAGAAGAATGGTCGCTTTTCAAAAGATTGACCGCCCCTCGTCACATCGTACCAGTCAAAACGTGCATCCTTTCCCCCCTCTAGTTGTTGGATGCTCACCATGCATCAAAATCTGTTGGAAGTGGTGCTTCGATCCACAAGAAACCGCTTCGGGCTGAGCGCAATCATCATGCCCCTCCAATGCCAGCTGATGTGGCACCCCCTCATTGGAGCTGAGGCATAACTGCGAGTCATCAACAGTCGAGGCATTAAATGGTATAGGATAAACATCCTTCTATGTCAGCATCACCATAACTCCCTTCGTCCCAAGTGCTGCGACGTGCTCTGGACTTGAGAGTGGGGGGCATCTGATGTGGCATGGTCGCTAACATGAAGCCCATGTCAGACATAGTTGGCGGTTAAGCTAGTGGTTGAGTTGGCGCAGGCACCACCTGGATACCACCACTAGATAAATATTGAGGTCGAGCTCCCGGCCGAGGTTGAGCTCCCATCCGAGATTGAGCTCCCATCCGAGGTTGAGCTCCCATCCGAGATCGAGCTCCTATCCGAGGTCAAGTTCCTGGTCAAAGTTAAACTTCCCACCTGAATTCAAATGTGAATAAAGACAAATGGGTCCGGTCTCCCCTCAAACGACCATGGAAGCAACTGGGATAGTGACCCCGATAGGTGGTGTCACCATCCCCGCCGGAAACCCTATGTTGCTCAAAGAAACTGTAGTCTTTGTGGAGGAGTGCACTGCCAGGACACGCCATTTGCAGCCTCTATGGGGAAGCATTCCGCCAAGGCACACCGCCTGCACCTTTTGCGGAGGAGCGCTTCACCAGGGCACGCTGCCTGCATCCCCTGTGGAGAAGCATCCAGCCGGAGCGCCGGGCCTCGCAGCCCACTATCGGCACCTTCTTTGGAAAAGCGCTTTGCCCAGGGCATCACGCGCTGTAACCCACCATCTGCACCACCCGGAAGAGGAATATTTCACCAAGAGTCTTAGACCCTATAGCATTCCCTGACGGCTAGTGCTCCACCAAGTCCCCTGACATGGTGGCACGATGCCTGTAAGAGGCAGTGTCCTGTCGGGGTATCAGGCCCTATGGCTTGCTATTCGTACTCACCGTGGTATGAACGCACACTTCGTAGTACTTTGCTTGCACTCGTGGTAGAACCTCCCTTCGAGAGTTTCGAACCTTGTCGCCTTTCTCTCGGGAGGAGGAGGGACAGACCTATGCTTCACCCATAGGAGGCACACCAAGAGAGCATCAGATCGGGGCTCTAAGCCCCATCAGATAAGACATGTTTCTATAAGAAGCTCAAAAGGGCCTTCGGCAAAGGTAAGTGCAAGCAAGGACAAACAAGTGTAAGCACGAGCAAGCAAAGGAAAGCCAAGGCAAGGGCAGGAGGAACATCCGAAGACTTTCTCGAGAACTCCCATTGCTCTAGCTCTCACTAGTCTAGCTCTCACTGTTCTAACTCCCACTTTGTCTTCTCAAAAATCCTCTAAACGTGGAGGCCACTCTGGGCTCCATAAAAGGAGGATCTGTTCCCCTTGATCGTCCACTGACTTGATCATCGGAGTGCCCCCGTCGGGATTTCCAGCCCGGGTCTTCTCTTTTTTGTAGGACCGATCGCACTTGAAGGTCTTCAAGCGGGAAGTCTACTAGTCCGAGCTACGTCGGAGCTGCAGGCTATGGCAATTTAGGCGGCAATAATTATAAACTAAAACTTTTATCATTTAAGTTATGTTGGTAGTAGGCAATCCATTCAGATTGCTGGTAATTTAATAGAATCCTATCATATTTCTGTATTTGATATATTTTTTTGGATGACAATATATTCTGTCTGGTAATCTACATTCCCTTCCAAAAGATAATTTAGATTATCTGTGGGAGAGATGGTAGTCCAGATTATCACCTTTCAGGTAATTTAAATTACCAAATTATCCTTTCATTCTCCCTTCCATATAATATAATATAATATATAATTATTATATAATATATTATATAATTATCATATAATATATATTATATTATATTATATTATATTCAATAATATAATATATAAATTTAATATATTATTTAATATATTTAAGTAATATACTAAATATATCATTTAATATATAAATTCTTATATTAAATATATTTAATATAAAAATATTTTTTTGTCTTTATATAAAAATATAAAATATAACATATTTTTGTCTTTATATTTAATATAAAAATATTTTTTGTCTTTATATAAAAATATAAAATATAACATATTTTTTATGTATTTTTTAATATAAAATAAAAAAAATATTTTTAATAAATGGATAAAACATATTTTATAAATAAAATATAAATCTTATTTAGAGATATTTTAAAATTTGATTTTATATTATATAATATTATCTGTATATATCAAATATAGTAATTTATATTATTTGTAATCATTATTACTGATAATTTATATTATTAATAAGTTTTATTCATATTTAAAATTATCTGGTAATGCACATAATGTAATTTTAAAATATTTCAAAGATTACTCGGTCCGACTCACCCGGTCCCGGACGGACTCTGCGACGACGCGGCCATGAAGAACAAGAAACCGAGGAGATATTTTAAAGAATTCATTCCTGAGGGCGGTCTATGGTTGAAAGCCGAGGCGAGCGAGGCGAACTGAAAGGTGCGGCGTCGGTTGACCTCCGGTTCAGCTGACTCGCCCACGGCCCACCCGCACTCCTCAATCCGCGTGGCCCAAGGGAACGGAGGAAATAAAAACCCAGAGAGAGCGTGGTCGTGTCGTCCCTCCACCCATGAAGCCCGATCCAGGGCTCCTTCTTTCTTTGTCTGCTCCCCCAATTCTCCTCGTCTCCTCTACTTAATCCCATGGGTGGTCGTTCCATTACCCGCTTCTAGGGTTAGGGTTCTGGTACCCTTCTTGATGCGTTAGCCGTGGCCCTACCATGGTCTTCCGCCGCGATGCCTTTTTGGAAAAGCCGCTCCACCTCCTCCCCCCGAAAAGACTCCTCCTCCACCGGCGCCGGCGTCTCCGCCTCAGCATCCTCCCCGGCCTCCCCCCATCGCATCACTCGCCGTGACCTGACCTCCTTCTTTAGCCGCCGCGATACCCAGCACCAGAACCGGCAACCCCGCCTCACCCGCCGGGGCAAGCTCCACCACCTCAGCGACATCGATATCCGCGGCCCCGACGGTGGAGGCGGCGGCGCGGCCCCCACTGGCTCCGCTAACTCGACCCCGGTATCCCGCTCCTCGAGCAACGTCGACTGCGCGCTTCCCTTGCGGTCGTCCTCGTCACCCGTGCTGCCCCAGCCGCTCCCCATTCCGGAATCCGGGCAGCTGGTGTTTGAGTTCTTGTCCCCGAGCCGTCGCCCCTCGCCTTCGCCCAGAGGGGCTTCACGCAGACCGGAAGCCGAGGAAGCGAATGGCGCTGCTGCTGCTGCGGATTCGTCGCCTCTCATCGAGCCGATCGGCAAGAGACCTTCTTCGGTATCTGTAGCTGGGAGGTAATTGACGATATTACCTCTGTTTCCTGACTGCTTTTCCTTTTTCAGCGGCTAGTGCAAATTTTGGAAAGAATCCGTGTTTATATTGAGTTCTATTCAAATATCTTTCTTGCTTCGGTAATCCAGGGGGAAAATATTGAAATTGGAAGTTTTTATTGATTCTTGAGACAAAATATCATTAAGAAAGATAGATTCCGAAGTATACTTCCTATTAGTTCTCTAATTTATTGCTACTTCCACCTTGACCTTGGATATGAGAGTTTTTTTAGCCTACTAATTTTTATCCTTGCTGTTTCCATGACTTGTGGAAAATGATTTTTTTTTTCGATTGTTTCGTGCTTTTCTCTTTTCCCAATAACATGCTTTTTTTAACACTATAAACTTATGTGTTGTACTGTGCTTTTCTGTTTTTCTTATTTGCAGCCATTGTCGGCTTCATTTGATTTTTGCAGAGGGTTTTTTTTACAGCTTAAACCTGATAGTATTTGCCTAAATTCTGTCTTTTCCTTTTAGAATTTCTTTCGTTCTTCTTCTTCTTCTTCTTCTTCTTCTTCTTTTGTTTCTCAACAAATCGGTGAAATCCCATGTGGAGGTTGATGCAGAAGACAGCATTTTGCACCAAACTTTTGTCATTCTCGCTTCCATTTCTCTGGTTTCCAAAAAGCAATAAATCCTTGCTTCAATGCCTCTGGAAGATTTCTAAAAGCAATTTGAAAAACTGAAATGGTTTCGTCATACACACGGGTATAGTCCTTATGTTTTCTTTCTTGGGCCTTTGAAAACAAAAACAGAAAATGAAAGCAGCACCAAACGGCTCCTTAGTCACCCAATCTACCTATCATTCTAGTGATCTCTTAAAATTTGTAAAATAAACTGAAGTGCACTGTATACAAGCAGACTTTAAAGGCTGTTTCAACAAAAGAAAAGGAAATAAAAGAAAAACACAAAGTCATTGATAAGAAAATATAAATAGAATATGGTCCATCAACAAACCAATAGTTGCTTTAATTATCATGAATTCATGGAATGATATAAGAAATGTAAGCAGGAGCAATATTCTTTTTCGAATATTAATTGATTTGCGAAAAAAAACTGAATAAGTGGAGGAGTTATTTCCATCAGTTGTTTTTAAAATGGTTTTTGATACTGTATGATCTTTTGGTCTCCAAGCCCAACCTCAAACAGCTAGGAACCTAGGTCAGATTTTACAAGTAGCAACTCCTTGATGGATAACATAGACTTCAATGGGTTCAAGGATCGTAGTGAGCATTCTTTCCCAACCTTGCTCTCATCAACATAATCTTTTCTGTTCCATTTAAGCCATATGTGCCAAAACGCTTGACGTAATTTAATACCACATTCTCATGCACTAGTTCTTTTTCTTCTTCTGATTTGAATTCACGTATTATAGTTTGAGAACTTTAATGGACAGCACATGACATCACGTGATGTTAACTGGTCTCAACTTCTTAACAATGTGGTTGATAGGGGTGTATAGTAAAACCTTGAAGAGAAGTTGATAGGAAGGGGCATTGTGTAGGTTAGTGGTTAAACATATAATTTAAGTTTTTTGCAACTGAGGGGAATTGTTTCTTGCTACATGCTTAGGAAGTTGGATAAAGCTTCCCTGATGCTACACAGGTTTTCTAGATATCCTGCAAAGTATCTGGTTTTGCTTGAAGTAGATACTAAGTTGATTCTTCATTCTTCTTTTATAACCTACATGTGCTATTTGGCTATCAAGGGTTCAAGATCATACATTGAATCAAACAAGTTAACCCTATACTGTGTAAACGTCTGGTTAAAAAATCAACCTTCTAATATCATCAATCTATTGTGGATGAACTTTTACATTTACCCATTATGAAAAAGAATAGTAAAATATACTAACATGTAAATGAATATTTGGAAATTCGCCTCCAAAACCTTCGGTCCTTGTTTTTAGACAACCAAATTAAATTTTGTTAGATCGTATGAAGATTGCATTTGCTGAATAGAAATAGGTGGAAGTTTGCAATAGAATAGCCTTTTTTAAAAATATTTTCATTACTTATGTTACTGTGGATTCACAATTCACTATGTATGTGTTACGTTTTAGATCCTTTGCAAGATGTACTTGGAAGCTTGATACTGCAGGTGGAAAATTTTTGCCTATAATACGTGGGAAACATTGCAACTTGCAAGTGATATGTTCAATGCTTTTTGGCACTAAACTTGATATTCAATTGAACCCAGTTGTATTGCTGTACTTTTTTTTTTTAGGGGGGGAGGGGGGGCCGTGATTAGGTAATACATCAGCCATTACCGTGTTTCTAAGAACAGCATTACTGTTATTTACATGTTTACTTATCGTTTTGATTTTTTTATCCTAATAATGTTCCATTATCTGTGATTTCCATTTGTTGTACAATCTTGTAATAAGTTCTCAGGGTTGAGTTTTTTTGATCCAGGAAAATTCTTCTATAATTGTTTGTTCTTGCAGTGTCTGTTTATGCTGTTAATGATACATTTGCTGTTCAACAATTACTTTGTAATTTGAATTTGATAAATGTAGATATCTGGAATGCATATAGAAAAAACATGCAATTGTCACAGATTAACCATATCTTCTTCAATGATATTTAGAAAATATTGAAGAAGATCATTGTTAGTTATACTTTAACATACATGATAACAGAAAATTGGCCTGATGTATCCTTATTTCAGTAGGTTGGCCAACAATATAGCTCGCTTAAATTCAGAGCAAAATGATATGCCATTAAATGGATCTGCTTTTAGCCATCATAAGAAGGTATTCCAAGATCCAAATTCTTTTGATGCTGGGAAATTCATGGTAAATATACCTGCTCAAAGTGCTCCAAGCAGTGGGTTTTCAAGTCCTGTACGTAGTCCTCGAAGATTGAGTAATGTGGACATTTCTACTTCTGGTCTTGTCCCTCAACACTGGTCATATCTAGAGATCCCTTCAATAGATATGACAATTTTTTCTCCCCAAGCTTCACCCGAGAAAATTATCAGTAGTCCTGATCGCTCACCACTTCATAGTCCAGCAAGGAAAAGTCCTGTTTTAAGACCACGAAATCCTAGTGCACCTCCATCACCATTACATCCAAAGATGTTCCCAGACAATCCTGTCACACGGCATGAAAGTAATAATAATGTCAGTGTCCATCCTCTGCCGCTCCCTCCAGGAGCTCCAGCTCCTTCACCATCAAATTTTTCTCATCAGACTGCAGCAAAACCTGAGGTATCACTGATGACAGGTCAGTGGCAGAAAGGCAAACTTATTGGAAGCGGAACATTTGGGAATGTTTATGAAGCCACCAACAGGTATGTAATACCATGTTTGATGAACTGTGGGCCCTGTTTTCTGCTGTTTTTAATACAAACAATGTGATCTTCTTGAACAGGCATACTGGAGCTTTATGTGCAATGAAGGAAGTCAATATAATTCCTGATGACTTCAAGTCTGCTGAATGTTTAAAACAGTTGGAGCAGGTTTGATCTTTCGATCACCCTATTCATACCTTGAAATGAAGGCATTTGTTTTCTCATGTGGGGCAAAGTGCATTCTGTTGTCAAATATTTGTTGGCCTTGTATATTATTAGATCATAATTATTCAGTATCTTTGAGAAGAATAGAATCAAATTCGAAGAGTAAAAACAAAGGAAAAAATCAACAGATTGAAAGTGTAAATAATAGAGATCTTTTTATTCACTATTTTCACTTTGCTTCTCTTTTTTGACTTTCTCTTTTTGCACTGGTCTGTATGAACTATGTGAGTTGAGTATCCATGTATAATTGCATGCATTTGGTCATTCTAGCACAAATTCATAAACTTATGCCATCTCAAGGTCATGTGCTTGATTGTGCATTCTCTTCAATATGCTTATCATGTGGCCATGTTGATGTTATTTTAGGTTGTTGTCTCACCCATGTGACTTCTTTATTAGCTTACTGTATACAGAGTTGTTATCTTTCTCTTATACTGTTTTGACTTTTGAGGATATAAGTTTATAAATCTTGTCATTTTTTAGTGATTTTGCTGGTCTGGTATTGGTCTTCAACTTACTGATTTGCCTCTATCCTTTGTTTTGCAGGAAATAAAATTTCTTAGTCAATTTAAGCACCCAAATATCGTGCAATACTATGGGAGTGAAATTGTGAGATTTTTTTTGTGCTGCATGTGAAGCTCTGTTGATAGTTATTAAATGCAAATTAATAGATGTATTTTTGTATATATGCAGATTGAGGATTGCTTTTACATATACTTAGAGTATGTTCATCCTGGTTCTATCAATAAGTATGTTCGTCAGCATTGTGGAGCTTTGACAGAATCAATGGTTCGCAATTTCACTCGTCATATTCTTAATGGGCTGGCATACTTGCACAGCAAAAAGATAATGCACAGGTTCTTATCTCCATTGCAAATTTAGTTTATGCTTTTTTTGGTTTGCATCATTAAATCATCTCTGTTGACATTAGGTAACTTAACAATTGCATGAGATGTAATGTTTCATTGTGGATCTATGGGATCTCTTTCTCTATGGCGTGCTTTCCATTTTATGATTTTCTGCAGAACTTCATGGTATTATGCGATGGGATCCTCTGCGGTACTTGAAAAGTACCGTAGGGTGTTGTGCATTGTTTGGTATCATCCATCTTATGATGGATGGCAGTCCAAATACTTTTAGGGTTCACAAATTCCTTTCTGTTTTAGTATTGTAACGCATGCGCTTCCATTCATCATAAGATGGATGAAATCTAACCCTGCACAGCACCCTATGGTACTTTTGAAGTACCGTAGAGGATTCGAGCCCAATTATTCTATGTGATTGCTAGGTTTTCTAGAATACTCTTGTATTGCTTACTTTAATGAATCATTACATGTGGAAGCTAATAAATTGTATGCACTCTTCTCATTCATCTGAAGTGAAATATAGTTTACATTGTAGGTAAGTTGTGTTGTATTATATTTGATCAATAGACCATTAGGAACTACAGTTTGAACTTGGAAGAATTTAAAAGGGTTCATGAGATATATTCTTTCTCATGCTTGTGACTGGTTTTGATCGAAAAACAGACATGCAAATGTTGACAAATAAAACACTGTAATTTGCTACAATGTTTTTTTTGGGGCACGGTATTAAGAGTCACATACCTGAGCTCTATGTAAATTGCCAGTGTACCTTGTTGCTTATAAATTAAGAACTAATGGCAGCTGCTATTCATATTTTCATTGTGAATGCTGAATTCATAAATATTTCAACAGGTTTTGTTCTTGCAACTAATCCACTTCATTGCTCTCTTATGGATCTTTTTGACTTAAAGTTTCTACTTGCCAACATGAGTAAAAAAATTTGGCACAAAATCTCTTATTTACTTATTTTGTTGCTTCCTGATTTCTCTAGAACATGGTTTAAAGTTCGACCTAAAACTTCAAAGCCAAAGCATTTCGATTTCACCTAGAGCCAACCTAAAAGAGTGTTTTTGATGTCTGAAACTGACCATGGTTGACTTCATTGTGAGTCATTTATGCCCTCTTTTTGGCCATTTCTTTTTTTTCTTGATGCTTTTCTTAATTCCACTTAGATTTTACCAGTTTGAAAATATTTAGAAGTATTCCATTGCTATATTCTAAAGAGATTTAGATGAAAATAAAGTTAGTTCTAACTACTATTTTTTTTTTCCAGAATTGCAAATGAAGTAATAAATGACATATTACAACATTTTATATTATAAACGTTTTTTTTGGACCATCTCAGTGTGCATTAACGAATAATATATCCAGCAGTTTGAAATAAGTGTACTCTAAAATGATGCTTAATGTATTTACTTGTCTTAGTTTGCTTTTGTTTTCTAATTTATTTCCTAATTCTAGCTGACGTTTCTTTTTTATATATATTTTTCAGTAAATGGAAAGTGACAGGTTTTTTTTCAGTATTGCTGACAGCCAAAACTGATATTGATTTTTGAAACTTGTTTTTGATTTTTTTTAAAAATCTATGTTGAATTCTAACTTAAGTGGGAATAGTGTTTGCATGTCCTAATTTAGGCATAATTGGATTTGAAATTTTTTTTGGAAGCCACTATGGTTATGTTTTAAAGTTGATTGAAATGGTATGGGCATGTATAATGAAGATTTGAGGGGCTCCAATAAAGAGAGTTACTTTAATCTGTGTTGGAGGATGCAAAGAAAAGAGTTGAAGACCTAAGGTAACATGGATCAAGATTGTGATTTGTGAGAAAAGATAAGGGAAAGCTTGGAATAACATTTGAAATGGCCCTAACAGCGAATGCTTGGCAAATGAGTATCCAAAAAGTCGAATCCAAATAGTTGGGATAAGGTTGGATGGTTGTGGTTATGATCATAGGTTTGTGTTTCAAAGTAGCTTTGCATTAGTTATAACAAGGTTTGATGGGTATCAGAGGTTTTTGATTTTGGGAATGGGAAACCTATGGTTGTCTTTGGTTCAAGAAGATTTGAAATTGCCTTATTTTGAAATTAGATTAAGTCTAGGAGTAGGTTTGGAGGACACCTCTTTTAGATATGAACTTGATATCTGGAAATTAAATATGGAAATTTGAACTTTTCATCTTCTTGATCAAATAATATTGTTAATGAGACACTAATAAATCCTGTCGAGGTTTGCCATATGATACTAGACCTGTACTGGTATCATCCTATTATAGTGTCGGTATATGGTTCAGTACAGTATGAGATAGCATATTGAGTGATGGTAACTTTAATCTGTGTTACTTTAATCTGAGGGGCTCCAATAAAGAGAGTTACTTTAATCTGTGTTGGAGGATGCAAAGAAAAGAGTTGAAGACCTAAGGTAACATGGATCAAGATTGTGATTTGTGAGAAAAGATAAGGGAAAGCTTGGAATAACATTTGAAATGGCCCTAACAGCGAATGCTTGGCAAATGAGTATCCAAAAAGTCGAATCCAAATCGTTGGGATAAGGTTGGATGGTTGTGGTTATGATCATAGGTTTGTGTTTCAAAGTAGCTTTGCATTAGTTATAACAAGGTTTGATGGGTATCAGAGGTTTTTGATTTTGGGAATGGGAAACCTATGGTTGTCTTTGGTTCAAGAAGATTTGAAATTGCCTTATTTTGAAATTAGATTAAGTCTAGGAGTAGGTTTGGAGGACACCTCTTTTAGATATGAACTTGATATCTGGAAATTAAATATGGAAATTTGAACTTTTCATCTTCTTGATCAAATAATATTGTTAATGAGACACTAATAAATCCTGTCGAGGTTTGCCATATGATACTAGACCTGTACTGGTATCATCCTATTATAGTGTCGGTATATGGTTCAGTACAGTATGAGATAGCATATTGAGTGATGGTAACTTTAATCTGTGTTACTTTAATCTGAGGGGCTCCAATAAAGAGAGTTACTTTAATCTGTGTTGGAGGATGCAAAGAAAAGAGTTGAAGACCTAAGGTAACATGGATCAAGATTGTGATTTGTGAGAAAAGATAAGGGAAAGCTTGGAATAACATTTGAAATGGCCCTAACAGCGAATGCTTGGCAAATGAGTATCCAAAAAGTCGAATCCAAATAGTTGGGATAAGGTTGGATGGTTGTGGTTATGATCATAGGTTTGTGTTTCAAAGTAGCTTTGCATTAGTTATAACAAGGTTTGATGGGTATCAGAGGTTTTTGATTTTGGGAATGGGAAACCTATGTTGTCTTTGGTTCAAGAAGATTTGAAATTGCCTTATTTTGAAATTAGATTAAGTCTAGGAGTAGGTTTGGAGGACACCTCTTTTAGATATGAACTTGATATCTGGAAATTAAATATGGAAATTTGAACTTTTCATCTTCTTGATCAAATAATATTGTTAATGAGACACTAATAAATCCTGTCGAGGTTTGCCATATGATACTAAACCTGTACTGGTTTCATCCTATTATAGTGTCGGTATATGGTTCAGTACAGTATGAGATAGCATATTGAGTGATGGTAACCAGTATGGTACAAAACTGACTGGTGCAGCAAACCTTGCTCCCTCTGGTAGGGTAAATCCATCATAGGATTACCTTAGGAAATTGTGTGAAGCAGAATTGTAAAAATTGGACAAGGGAAAATATTCTAGATTATGATCTTATTCTTCCTAGCTTATCATGTTACCACTATTTATATGCCGATATTTGATTTTAGAGAGCAACTTCAAACCCTAGAAGAGATGTAAGGCTTGTTTTTGCAATAACAATAGTCATCAGAAGTGAGGATTTTCTTGAAATAACTGTGGGTGCATTTAAGTTTATATGTTTGAAATGGTTATAGTTGTTGGAGTTATGGATCAGCATGCTAAATCTTCAATGTAGAAGAAGAAGTGAAATAAATTTCCAAATGTGATTTCCTCTTCTGAGTTAGTGAATCAAATTGAAGGTCATCCTTAGATTGGATTACCTTTGTTAGGACAACAAACTAGGCTTGGATTGACTTATTTTTAGGCATAGGCTTGAAGCTGCCTCAAATTTGGCTGAAGTATATGATCTTATCCCCAGCTGATGATGTAAAGAAAGAAGGGATGGAAAGAGAGTAGGAGTGGCAAAATCTCATCCTACTTTTAAAAGAATAACTCCTGACAATATAGAAATTGTGCCAAACACTGTTCTGGAAGAAAAATATTGTTTTAATCTAAAAACCAGATTGCTTCTAGTTATGCAACTTCAAATGTTCTGGGTCTTCACTGTAGGGCTTTAAAATCAGGTCAAAATCAGGCCGGTTCTAGATGTATATTCAGAAAATTCTTGTTCTTACTACAAGACTTAAAAACTGGGTTAACACAAGGCATTGTGTGGTTCTGTAAATTTAGACCAGCCAGTTCTTAATTTAGGGCTTCAGGTTCAGGTCAAATCTTGGTCAGTTCTTGGTTGACTACGTTGAAAACATACCATAGTCATATCTTTTTAGTATATATTTTTTGCAAAGCATAATGTTGAGGCTAAAATTCAGCCAAACTGAGTCATGTTTGTGCTGACTAAATTAAAAGTGGATTTGATTTCAGTGTAAAATATTGTCTGAAATCTGGGGCTTAGTCAGGGTCGGATCAAGTAGAAATCTATAATTCGAAGCTCTAGTTCAATCCAAACTTGGATGTTTACCATTCCTGCAGGAGAGAGCATCTTTGGTGAGTGGTTATGGGTGGGTGGCTGGTCAAAGCTTGTCAGAGAGGAGTTATGAGCTGGGTTGCCTTAGGGGTTTACCATTAGATTCAGGCAGTGATGGCTTGAGGGAACATGTTAGGCAGGCTAGCAGGTTGGTGCACCCTCAGAGCAGGTGGGCACGATCAGCCACTTGACAAAATTATGAACTCCCATTGGAGCATAGATGGTGAGTTTATTTCTTGTAACTTCCAAAACCTCATGTTGAACTTGAAGATCAAGCAAAATCTTTGGCTCATTCCATGTGTTTTCATGAGAGCAATTGTGTGCTGGAATTTGCCAGCTGTAATATGAAAAATTGTATATATTGATAAGGGAATTGTCAATAATGGATTCATTGCAACACTCCATTTCTGATAAGTCATTCAGTAACTTTGCACTGATTGTTGGATATGAGCATCTTACAATGCAAACTTGTCTTTCTATGATTATCTTGTCATAACAGAAAATATAGCCCTAATGAACATGGATAGTTCATGGTTATAACTGATTTTGATTTATTCCACGTTGACATGCCAAAAAAAAAAATCTTAAATGTATTTGGTTCTTTGTTACTATTTGTTCTTTCTGAATCACAAGTACTCTTCATCTACATATTTTTTTCAATCCCCTTCTTTTTGTTGCTTGATATGATTATGCTAATCCATTGAAATCACAAATTTTCTTTTTTGTACTTATGCTTACATTTGTAAATTTGGAGGTTTTTTATTCAAATAACTAAATTTAGAGGTAAATTTTGGTATCATAAATTAGTGACCGACTCTTGCAGGGATATCAAAGGTGCAAATTTGCTTGTAGATGTGAATGGTGTTGTTAAGCTTGCTGACTTTGGGATGGCAAAACATGTGAGTGTGACTATTTGTTTTTAAAAAGGCACAATTATACTTGTATATCATTATTCCCCTCTCTTTCTTTTGTTATAGCTATTTTTCTGTTTTCTAATGTTTGTTTCTTGGGCATACATCTTGTTGCATCCTCATTGAATTACCTTATAGAAAATAATGTGTTGATCACCATTCATAATCATGTCAGAAGGAAAACATGGTGGTAATTTGTGATGTATGTATTTTTTATTTAGCTGCCCATGCGTATGAACATATATACAATTGTTTTCTTCAAAATAAAGTTCGGTTCTCAAAACCATTTTCATGGATATCTCAGACTTAAATCTGAAAATTTTCCCTCTACTTTTTTTATAACTTAATCACCATCCTTAAAAGCAACTCTGGAATGAAGTGGGACTTGTCCCATTGGTCATACCCCTTTGCATTGCAACGAAAGGTCCTGGCTTTGAATCTTGGCTGGTGCATCCCAGGTATTAGGACCTAGGCTATTATGGTGTGGGTGAGTGACCCTTCCTCCATTTCCTCTGGGGGGCCTAGGCCTAGAGGTCACGGCCCCTAGACAAGGTAGCGGTAATCCAGAGTATGAGGCAGGCAACTAGGCATCCCTAGCTAAAGTGGCAGGCTAGGTGGCCACATGGGCTGTTTTACTTCTGGACCCTCATTCTTATGGTCATTGATTCGATTGCATTTAGATGTTTTCATTATTGGTTGAAATTTTTATTCTAAAGACGGGTGAGATGAATTTGTTGATAAAGCGAGAAAAATGTAAGCTAGTATTCTTGTGTCTCTGGTTATCCTAAAAATTATTGGTTGCAGGATAATGAATTTCTGGGTAGTTATCAATTTATTTGTGCTTTTGATAGTTGGAGCATAATTGATTAATGGCATTGGAATTTATGCATTTGGTTTCTTTGCTTGACAATGTCTATAAATATGTGAAGGTTTATTTACTGATTTACGGTTCCTTAAAGCACTTTGTGAAAATGCTTTCTATTAATTTGAATTTTTTCCGGATTGGTAAGAAAGTTATCCATCAGTCAGAATTCATTTGGGTGCTATATTTTCTTTTATTATACAAAATAGCAGGGGCTGATAATTCAAGGCCAATTTAAAGGGTGTTCACTTGTCTCCTGGACAAAAGTTATTTGGCAAAGATGTTGGATTTCTAGTTATCTGCATGCCCCAGATTTAATTATGAACTTCTATCACCGACCTTGTCACTAGATAGCTTAAACTTAAACCTTACTTTGAGAAGCCATATGTTACTCTATTTTAGATTTTTTTTGCTTTCTAGATCAAAATATGATTCATATTTGTTTGAGAACCTTTTGATTAGCTCTCTACCTGGTATCGGTGGCCTTTTTTCTAGATGGCTTAGCCTTAAACCTTAACATGAGAAGTCTTATGTCACTCTGCTTTGGGTTTTTTAGTTTCTAGATCAGAATATGATTCATATCTGCTTGAGAACCTTTTGACCAGCTCTCTACCTGGTATTGCGTATTGACCTTTGTGAGAAGGTCCCAAATTCTTCATTACTGCGGCTTTAGGTGAGAGAAGAGCATTGAGTGATGTCTTGAAGGCTGCTTGGTGGAGGGAAACCTAAACATTTTGGTGCCCAAGTTGAGCTAATATAACCAATGCTCAGAAACTCAGTTCAAACATTGACACCTTCTGGTGTCTTGGTTGCTGGTCAGCAATTCAATAGTGGGTCGACTATGGGTTGACCCATTGACCTATGACATCACAAATGAATAAAATAAATAAATATTTATTTTTTAACAATTAAATATTGTGAATTAACATGGATTAAAAATCATAATAACAATTTTGTTATATATGTAACTTTTGTACTTCAAGAACAATATAATCTCACAACTTGTTTTTGCAAAAGAAGAAGAAAAAAGATACCTATTGATATCTCTTTACCTAACATACCCTTTGGGTCTGTTTGGTTGGGGATAATCTAGCATGGGAAAATAGATCCTATGTCCTTGGCATAAAAAAATGGAAGAGAGGGATGGTAAAAAAGGTGATGGGTTCTATGCTTATTTTCTGGAGAGAGAAGGGAAAATAAATACCATAAGGAGGTTGGTATTCGGTAAATTTTCAAGCGGTGGTAAGCTATACTTGACAAAAATACTCTCAATAAAGTACATTTATGATAATTGAATTTCTTTTAATATCTTTTCAAATTAATTCAATAAAGAGCTTTTGCAAAACAATAAAAATGTAAATGGCTTTATACAAAGGGTAATGTGATTATAATCATTATATAAAAATTAATTGAATATGACAATGCAATGTTAGTATTAAAAAATATTTTTTGCTTATGAGCATATTTATAAATTTGATCATATTTTTATATAGGTTACATCCAACCAAACGTAGTAATTTTTTTCCAGTATCATTTTCTGGAGATTTTTCCACCAACCAAACATGGTAAAAGTTATTTTTCTCTGTAATCATTTTTTTAGATAAATGATTTCCAAGAATCGTTAGATTGTCCTGTAATCTGACATATCCTAACTAAACAGACCCTTTAAGTAACTTGGGATGGCAATGATGATGAAGAGGGCTGGGAACTTGGGATGACAAGTTTTTTTTGTTAGCGCTGGAACCAACCTCGTCTTGAAGAGTAAAGTGGTAAACTAATTTTTCAACTTTTTATGTTTTTCTCAGCAACTTTAAAATAGTTGATCTTTAAGGGTTGAAACTAGGTTGACCTGTGTGGGTTGTGTGGTTGGACTGCCTAGATCAATGGGTTCCATGGGGTTTTGGGATTTGTGGGTTGGGGAAGGACCCACTCCTATAGACTTCTATTTTGATGGTTTGAGCATGTTTGCTCGTCCTGGTTTAGAGGAACCATCTACAATATTTCTGGGCACCGAAGAAAGTAGACTAAGAATAAATTGAAATGCATATGATGTCCAAATCAAAATGAGAACATTTCTTTTCTATGTCAACTTCAGAATGGAGAATGATGTCAAAAATGAGATATTTAATCTTAATAAGTAGGGGATTGATGGACTGATGCTTTGGTCTTTTCTTTAAGAAATTTAAGAGTTTCTTAATGAGTTAAGAGTAAGCCATGGAAAAATACATTTTCATCTTACTGTATTTCATTCTTGCTATACTTGAATTGTAGAAGTTTTCTTTATTATGTAAGGTTCACAGTTTGGTTCGAGCATTTGATTTGGAACACTGGCAAAAACGGAGCAAGGTAGAAGGAAAGAGAGGAAGAGAGAGAGGGGAGAGCGAAGGAGAGGGAAAGGTTGTCGGTAGGTTGTGAAGGCTGTCGGAGGGCCGTCGAGGCCTTCGGAGTTCCGCCTTCCTTTGAGAGAGGAAAATAGAGAGAGGGGGGAGGGAGAGAAATGAATGGAGGGGAAGGTGGCAAGGAGGTTGCTAAGGCTTTTGGATAGTCGAAATCAATCCCATGGTATCCACGGGATTGAAACAGGGTGACCTATCCTTGTTTCCCGCATATTTTTTTTTTTGCTTAGTAAAGTCGGCATTCCTCCCATGTTTTGACCCTGCGGATGCCATGGGATCGATTTCGGCTATCTGGGAACCTTGGCAACCCTCTGGCGAGCTCTCCACCGCCTTCTCCTTTGTCCATTTCTCTCCTTCTCTCTCTATTCTTCTCTCATAGAGGAGAGTGGAGCCCCAAAGGCCATGGCAGTCCTTTGATGGCCACCACCACCTTTCCTCTCTCTCCCTCCCTCCCTCCCTCTCTCTCTCTTTTCCTCTCTCATTCTCCCTCTTGCCCGCTTTTGTTTCTATGTCGGCTTGGGCCTAGTACGAGGGTACCGACTCATACCACTGGCTGACTGGCATGAGGTCCGGTTCTAAGTTGGCAAACCTTGCATGGCACATTTTCTGATAACTATGCATTCCACCGTATTTTATTGCTACTAAGAGGGGTTTATCTATCTAAATCGGAAGGACCTATTGTTTAATAAGAATGGCCTGGATCAGTTGATTGATGTGAAATTCAGTCTACATGTCTATGAAGAAGTTTGCCTCACTGGTTCAACTTGATTTGAGTTATATTGAGGTGCATTGAACCGAGGTGCATTGAACCAAAATCCCAATGGGTGCCACCCCTCTTTAGTTAAACATGTTAACATTCCCTGTGCAATCACTGGCTAGGGTTGGTAAATATTACAAATGCACTGTACTGGGAAAAAGATTACAAATGCACATGGGCTCATCTGCTTCATTCCATATGATAGGACATCTGTTAGGAGCTGAATAAATTGATTTGCAAGATTTTTGTTTGATTCTGTCGATTGCACACCATGGTATGGAGCTGTTTTTGTTTTTTCTGTGCTATGCTGTTGATACCACCTTAGTCTGTGGAGTGTCTATTTGCTGCGTCCATATTCTTTATCTTAATTTTTATCATTATGCTTGTCCCAATTGAAGAAACATATGTTCCCACATTGATCATGCATTTAATTTTCTGTATTTTTACTAAAAAAATTGTTTAGGTATACCATTATGACTGGCACTTTGTTGGTTCACTTTTATTATGGATCAGTTAAGTGGAGCGGCAGCGGTACTTTCACTCAAGGGGACACCACATTGGATGGCTCCAGAGGTACTTCTTAGTGCCTAGTATAATATCATCTTCTGTTGCTAGCACCTGATGTGACAGGAATGGCATCATGTTTCTATTTTTAAAGTTCCTTATCCATAAAAATAACCATCTAGCTTTTACCCAACTATTTAGGGTCAGCTTTACAGGTCCAAATTTGGGTCCGTTTCGTACTTCTTGATATTTGACTAGCTGTCAACTTGAGTCAACCTTCCACCTTTCTCATTCAATCTTGGGATCGGCCATGACAGTTTTATTTTTTGAAGATCCTGATCTATTTAGTTTATTGTCAATTGTAATACATTCTGTTGATACTAATGCATGTTTTCTTTCATATTATTTAAAAAAATCTATTTGGCATGAATGATTGTACTCCAAATTTTTGTGACTCATTAAGCTTTGCTATCATATTAGGCATATCCTAAGCTAGAATATATAACAAGATATGTTCTGAAAAATCTTTTCATGGAAAGGACGTTTGCGCCCATACTTAGTTTGGTGTAATTTGTTAGTTCAGATATGCTCAAGACAGGGCAGTAAAAAACATGTATTGGTTATAGGCATGTGTAAATTAGAAGAGGGACGGGGGTTTTTGCATGGTGGTTAAGAAAGAGGAGGGAAAATCTTAATTACCATGGATGAAGGTTGCATGGAAGGTTTTTGTGGCAGAAGCCTATTGTGACATCCACTTAACCTCTTATAGAGTTTGGATTCAGAATTCAATAAAGCAAAGCCCAAAATAGTTTATACAAAGTTTTTTTTGGGTAATTTTTATATTCTGCAATTTTCTTGTTTTTTTATTTATTTCTCTTGTCTGAACTCTGGTGTTCTGTGCTTGAAGCCTTGTACTCATCTTTTTTTTCCCCTCTTAACATATCAAGTTGAAGTAGCTGGCTCCTCCCTTCATTAGAACATTGCCTTTATATTTATACAATGCTCACTTGCCCTTTCCTCTATTGCAGGTGTTGCAGGCTACAATGAACAAGGATATTGGCTATGATCTTGCTGTTGACATATGGAGTTTGGGCTGTACAATAATTGAGATGTATACGGGGAAACATCCTTGGAGTGGTCTTGAAGGGGTAAGTACATTGGTGGTGTTAGCTGCTAATTATTTGTCAAATATTATTCAGATTATCCACCTAGATATGTGTGCACAACTGTATAAAATATATTTCTGTGCATGTGCATCCAGACACGCATAGACAGACATACAAAAAGGTACTTTAAATTGCTTGACTGCAGCAAATGCTCAGTGCCGGATATGAGCCTCCTGTTACGATGCAAAAATCCTTGGTTGAATGAGTTTGAATACATGATCATCTTTATATTAACTAAGTGTAAATGCATGATGAAAGTTTACCTTCTTATATAGCATAACTTTACTGTCTTATCATTGATCATCATGGAGTTGTTTGTACCAATGTTTTGAAACCTGTCCCATTGCTTGAACTTGGAAAATGACAAGTTTATGGGTAACCGAGTTCAACCATTGGGCCAACACTAAACAACTGTATTGCCAGCATCATTTAATAAATATATTAATTATTATTAATCATAAATACAAATAAATTAAATTTATAAGTGTCTAGTATCTAAACTTTTATTTTTAACAGTTTTTTCAACAATATTTAGATAATTATAGGTATTAGGTATTGTCAAATAACATATGCATATTATGACTGATAGTTAAATAAATAGAAATATAGATGTTGCACAAGAGTGAAACAAGAATATTAATATAATATTCCTACAAATCCAAAAGAGAGCAATATACAAACTATAGAGTATTGATCATGATTCCTGAAACAAGAAAATAAAATGAATTAATTTAACAACTCATCTATGTTGTTTCAAACAAAATCTGATGATAAATTGATGAAGCAACTACCTCAAACAAAAAAAGATTTACATAAAGATTTCCATAACTAAAATTGTGAGTGAGAAGGAGCAACCAAGCAAGAGATTCTAGAACCTAGAGTAGTTAATCGGAAGAAGCAATGAGGGTGGTTTTTTTTAATTTTATTTTAGGGGGCGGGGGGGCGGCAACACTTGTATTGGACCACTATTGACCATTATTGTTGTGGATTGAGACCAAGGTCGAGGATTGACCATAGAGTGAGAATGGCCAAAGTGGAGTTGACAGGAAAGAAACTAAAAGAAAGGGACCTGGCTCTGGAAGCCATCATCCGGCATGCATCCTTGGAGCACAAGGTCATGGGTCACGGCATTCAGTTTTGAAGGGGTAGGGGGAGCACCTTATCGGTTTGATGGAACCTCTAAATAGACACAAATGAATCTTGGAGGAAGAAGAATGGCTCATTTTATTTTTTTTTAAAAAAATGGCTCGATCTCACTTCACCACTTTGACTTTATGCAGAAGATGGTGATGCTTGTATGACTCCTTAATTGATTTTTTTTTTTTTGAAAGGTTATGATTTTGACTTTTTTTGAAAGAAAAGATATAGTGCATAGATGCTGTCTGTAGCTGCTATATTTCTATGAAATAAAACAAGGATGATTTTTGAGATGTCATTTCCGGATATCATTATTAATACTAGAGAAAATGTTGGTGATGTATTCTCTCGAGTAATCACATTCATGGTTCCAATTTTTCTAAGCTAAACTTGTCCAGTTCTTGTCAAATCTTTTTTAGAAAGCTATTTTCTTTTTTTTTCACTAAAAACATGATTTATGGATTTCACGGTTTCTATGAGACATCCGCATAATTATTTCTCAAATTCTTTTCTTTTTCTATTTTGTTGAGTTTGTAAATATTAAGATAGTACAAGCAATTTTTGTATGACATTTTTTCCCCATTTTTTGATAAATCCCTTTTTTCCTAAGTCTTTGTCAAATCAGAAATTGATGTTTTCTTTGATTAAAAATCCATAAAATCTTACTGTGATTACCTGCATTTCTTTGTTGACAGGTTTTCTTGTGGGCTTTGTCTATGTGTTTCCTGCAACTTCCTGCACTTAGTGACTTTATTGTCTTAGATGCATGAAGTCATGCTGATGAAGTGATCAAAGCTTGTTAAAGTAACATATTAAAAAGGGGATTGTGTTTTCCAATTTTTACATTCATTATTTTTGAGCCAGGCTTACACCTGCAAAGCGTCCTTTTCTGCACAAGCCAGCCTTACTTGAATACTTTTGTAGGTCTAGAGTTCACCTGAACTAGATATACTCTTAGTTTTACAATATTAATTACTTAAATTCCCACCAGTACAAGAGCACTCAACATGTTGAATGGCATGCTCTCAAGTACTCCAAGAGGATCTATGGCTTGCTTTTTCCTACTAGGCCATTTTGGGTGAGTAGGACATAGCCAACTGGTAAAGTTTAATGTGGTCAAAATTGAAGGTCAAGTGTTCATGGCAGAGCAGAGGAGACTTGTGCACAAAAAGCCTAAAATTGGGATTTTTCTTTTTCCTCATTGTGAGTTAGTAATGCTCTTTTGATTCAATACTTTTGGGAATGGTAAGATAATTTCTACATT
Organism: Areca catechu; assembly: GCA_021397845.1. NCBI lineage: Eukaryota > Viridiplantae > Streptophyta > Magnoliopsida > Arecales > Arecaceae > Areca > Areca catechu. Next base: position 195,298,515 of record CM038039.1, read on the forward strand.
CTAGGAATTTTCGTGTTAATTTTGGGGCCTCTTCCAGTATTCAGTTTAGACTTTATTTGGTTCTTCTAGTGTTACAAATTTTACTATTTTGGGAATGTTTTCTTGGCTCTCTTTGTATCTAGGAAAAAGTAGGGAAGAGCCATTTTTCTTCAAGGAGTTTATATTCGGGAATGCAATCTATAATTATAATAGCGGGAGTTTGGTGTAATTAAGTTCAGTCTCTGAGGTTAATAAAATCTTTTAGCTCTTCTTCCACAAACTATCTTTTTCTGGTTGATCTTTATCAACCCAGGGCTAATCTATAGCTTTCTAGGGCATGGTTGTGTTCCTTAGTGCTAAGCATTAAACAAACTGTCTAGACAATCAGATCTGAATTTATTTTGATATCTCAGCAACACTAAATGACAAAGAGCCTGAATATTATGTTACACTCAATGGAATCAAAAACAATTCGAATGGGATTGTCCTGTTGTTAGGTATTGTTCCATTACAAAACCAGCACCGTTACAGGAGCTAGGACATTGAAATCATTTGTACCGGTAGGTACCTGTGCATATTGCTATTCCATGTGGATTATACCAGTTGTACTGTTAATTTTTCATTTTTTTGATGTTTGTAGATTCAGTATGTACTGTCTATACTGGTACTGTACTGAAAGTGAACCATTCTAATGGAAAAATGATACAAGTTTTGGTAACAATGTTTAAAACCTTATAAGTACCTTTATAAAAAATGGAATCTCTTGCTCGAGGTTCAATTCCCACTTTAATCTCACTTGTGCTAGTGCTGGCTTGCTAGTGCTTCCAGTGGAATCTTTTGTCAAGCTTTTCTTCTTCCATTCCTATACGGTGAATGACAATATTAAAACTTTTATTCTCATTATGTAATTTATGTATTATGTGTTTATTGAAGTAGGATCGCTAAATAAATGAATGTTTTATTATTTGTTATTACCCAATATTACTTTTTAACCAAAGAGTTCAACCTCAAATTTTTGAGAGGTCCGATTACTCTTTTGCAATCCTCACACCCATTTCAATTTGCTGCTTTGTGGCTGTGCACATGCTGGTCATGTAAAGCATACGGCACAATACAAGATTTTTGAAACCATCTCGAACCGCCCGGTTCGGGCATATCGTACCATACCGGCCAAGAACCGGTATGGTTCAGGACCTGAACCATAAAAAATGATCTGAACTGGTATGATAAGGGTCGGTTCGGTTCGGTATGGTACCGGTTAGTTCGAACTGGTACGTCCTGGTTCTGGTTCGGGCTCGGTTAAGGCTGGTTCAGTGATCCTTGCTTGAGAGAGGGGAGGAAAGTTTTTTCTCAATTCACCGAGACCGATACTGTACCATACCATACCGATCACTGACCGGTATGAGTCCCGGTATCGGTTCAACGATCCTTGGCAGCATAGATCAAAATACATCACCCCTTTTATGATTTTGTCACCCTATCCATGAATTACGTCTCGTGGAATTGGAATTTGCAGGGTAGAGACCTTCCATGTGTGTTTGTGTGGGGGAGGGGAGGGTGTTGGACGGGCAGCTCTCCCCGTTGTCCTTTGTGTGTTAGACTGGCAGCTCTCCCCATTGTTCTTTGTCAATGATCTTGCCTTGCTTCGACCATTCTCCCTCTTATCACTCTTCACCACCTTTAGATCCAAATGCTAGTACCAGTTATTGTCTCCACAACTTCCTGCATCATCCTCCTTGCCCTTGTCCTTGCTCAAGTGGAGAATAAAGAATAGAGGTAGCCAACAGTTTGTGAATGATCTACCATTGATGGCCATGATCTTGGCCCCTGTGACAGCATGGTGAGACCAAAGTTATTTGGACCAGGGGGACTGGATGGTGGAGTTGATGGGTGATAGAATGAGAGCAAGGCAAGGTGAGCTGGAGGGGGAGAAGATAGCAGGGAGGTAGAGCAAGGAGATGGTAGAAAGATAAGAGGTTGAGGGTGCAAGGACATGGCCTACCACTAGAAGGAAATGGAGTAGGAGAACGAAGAGGAGAGAAGAACAGAGCATCGAATTTGGGGTTTCTGTCTAATAAGATAATGTGACCTGTGACCCATTGAACCAGTGGTTCGAATGGGTTGAACGATTGAACTGCTCAGTTCAATGGTTTGGAATGAGTTTCATAATTTCCTGGTCTTAGTTTGACCCGGCCTGTATTTACCAGGTGGCAGGTTGGACATCTTTCCGAGCTTTGGTCCAAACAGATCCTTATAATACTTTTAAACTTAAAATATCTCTAGCAAGCTCAATAAATTTTGAATGTACCATATGCTTCCATGACAATTCTTTGATTTCATGCCTTATAGAAAATACTGTATTGTGCTAATGCACTCATGAATAATGCCCTGCTTTGTGCCATGTACAGTGCTATATGAGCTAATGGAAGGGAACCAAAGACATCATAATGTTATGACTCTAACTTGCATGCACATCAAAATATTCATAGCATATCATGTATACTTGGATTATACAGATATAGGCAGCATGTATGACACCCATTGGATAATCACTTTTTATTCATTCTAATATATTGCAAAAGTTCTTTTTTGTTCTGTCAACCCTGACTCGTCAAATGTTAGATCAAAATTGGATCCAGTGATGAATGTCTATTTTGTAAAACTATGGGAGTACTTATCAGTTATCCATGTACGTTTGTTTTAAATGCACGTTATTTTTCCTTCCGAGTATGAATTCTTTATTCTATTTATAATGACTACAGCCAGCAGCTATGTTCAAGGTCTTACATAAAGACCCACCTATTCCTGAAACGTTGTCCTCTGAGGGTAAGGACTTTCTTCAGCGTTGCTTTCGTAGGAATCCAGCAGAAAGGCCAACAGCAAGCATGTTGCTCGAACATCCTTTTATACGGAACTCGCACCATTACAGCCTTCATGGTTCCGTAGAGGCATTTCCAGGAATGAAAATAGTAAGTCTCCACATTTATCATTTGTTCTACAATAAAATATCCTTCTCAGTTCTGGATACGTTAAAATACATCTATCCAACTTTTGCAGGATACCACATATAGTTCAAGAGATAGAACCACATCAAAAAGTGACACATGCATGAATGCAAAGCGGTCATCTAATGGGTAAGCTGGTAGCGGTGACTTACATTGTGAGATTCTTCTTTTTAAGACATCCACATGTAAACTTATCTATGTACAATTTTCTTGCAAACAGCGAGGCTTGCCATTCTTGCCCTGCAACTTCTGAATCAGCAGCCTTCCGTCCCTCACCTTATTCCAACTCTGAGATTGCACAATGTTTCTCCCCTCATCCAAATTACGCTCTACGACAAAGGTTTTGAATTCCCCATTGGTTGGTTGCAACTTTCAGCCATATACATTACCCAAACCTCACGGAAAGGAAGTTTTGTAACTCTGATTTTGGCTGGTTGTGTTCCCCCCGGAATCAAATGACGGTGCTTTGAACGGTATCCAGAATTGGGAGGCTGGCAGCTACATGGCAAAGGCCATTCAATTCTTTTAAGGGTTAGAGTTGTATGGTTGGGATGAATGCCACCATGCCCTCTGATTTTTCTCCCGTTGCCTTTTTTAACTTTTGCAACTCTGCGTGGAGAGTATTAATTCACATAACTACGAGGGTACAGGAGGTTATGCATCCCCCAAGTCGGCCTCACTTGATCTGGATACTCTTTATATAATGTTGGACAGGGGAAATAGGGAGCCATATGTTGTACACTACTGTTGCATTGAAGAACTTCGTCTAGGGTTGAAGTTCAACGTCCTGGGACTCGTTGATGACATTAGCGTGTATGTAGTTTTCTGAATCAAAATGCAGTTGTAGATAATCTTAGCCCTGTGATTGTATGTTCTTGGTGAACTACTTTTTCACTAATTAATGCCAGTAAATTGAGGTGTTGTTACGGTCACCAATACAAGCTCCTTCACAAATTTAATTGTCTTTACAAAAAGCCTGTCATCATTTTGCCTCACTAGGGGATAAACTTTCCAAGCATCTTAAATTGCTTCTTTCTAGGAAACAAAGGTGATCTCAAGATTGCATTTAACCTATAACATTAACAACATTGCTGCAACATACAATTTTGAATGAGTTGCTGGGGAATGAAACTGGATGCTAAGAGATGGTATTTCATACAAGACAAATCAGATGATCAGCATGCAAATCTGAGCCTGTAAATGTTGCATCAGTTTCACACCCACAGCATCAGCAGGCACGATTATTCTTTTAGACTGAACCAAATATTATTTCAGGTTTTGCTTCATCATACAGATCAGTGAATCCCTATGTGAAGTTGATACAAGAAATTACACAAGGATGGTATAACTGTTGTCTTCAGTTTCTGCAATCCATTTGTATATACTTATATTTTCATCAAAACATAATTTTCCCCAAGGATGTGTCCAAGAGATGACTTCATATTCAAAGAAGGCAGAGCTTTGTATACTGATGCAGGCAATAAGATCATCTGCTGAAGCTCAGCCTGAGGAAAGCTCGGAAAGCTACAACACTGTCCAAATAAAAAGGTACACGAATCTCATCAGAAGATAGCTAGTGCCAAGTCTGATCTTATCATTTTCAGTGACTCGGCATTGCTCGAGTCAGACAGTAGTTGGAATCAGACCTGAAAGTCAAAGCCGTCAAAAATGTGTTTGGCTCAACCTGTTTCTTTCTTGTTTAGTAATTTGCTTAGATTCTATTCCTAATCAAGTCCTGCGGGTATGGACTAGAGTTCACAATCCAACGGAAATACCCGACTCTTAGATTCATGAATTGAAATTTGTGGGATATTTTTAAGTGCCGCAACTGCATTACCGACTCCACGAGAATGAGCTAAGAGTCCGAGGAAAGCTGAAAATGGGTCAGTGACCTAACAAGACCCGTAGAGTGCCGACCCAAATCATTTTAAAGGATCCTGGGATAAGTTTTAAAGTTTTAAAATTGAATCCATTTTATTTTTTTGGATTGGATTTGGATTTATTGAATTTCGATCCAATCTAGCCCACTAAAACTTTCAAGTTTATTTGGATTTTATGATTAATGTGTAAGAAAAATAATTTTTAAATCTCTAGAATCGAGATCAAAAGGTTAGAATCTTGTAAATAGATCTGAGAAAAAGAATTGCATACATTTATTTTCTCCCCAGGCTTCTTTAGAAAGGTGTAAACAAAGGAAACGGAGGGGACCTAGTCAATAAAATGGAAATACTCTAACTGACCTTTTTATACGAGTCAAGTCAGGCTAAGGTCTATACTATGTTGTTTCAACCACACCAAATCACATGAGATACTCCTAACCCAAATAATAATCACATAATAATGGGCTCAAATCTATCAACATGAACCATAAAATCAACCCGATTTTACTAAAAGAAAATTTTTAATTAATGTTAGCTCAAATTAAAATTTTTTTACATTCTTCCACTTGGACGACATTAATTATAATTTTGAAAAAAAAATATTTTAAAAATAACTCTTCGGTTAAAAATAAAATATGGCCATCATATGATTCATAGACAGCACCTACAAATGATTCAGTTCAACAGTATCCATGATGCTGAATCATGGGGCTGTTGTACTACTTATCTGATACAAGACTTATCCATGGTTACAAGTATTATAAACACCATCGACATGAGTCTTGGTATAGTACTATAGCAAGAAAATATCATCAAGATGATCAAAATAAAACATGTTATTTTTCATTGTCAGTCCAATTTTTCTTCAACATGCTTAGAAACAAAATAAGCAAGAGAAATTTTAATTGCATCAAACAACAAGCCATTCTGTCTCACATATTCAACAATGGTATCAATGACGAGACAGCACAATAAATCTAAAAATCGACACCTGATCTCAATCAGGTACATAACCAAAAGAGATATCTCATAATCAAAATAAATTAAACATATGTATCCACGATTATGATTTCTCTTTAATCACATACTTTATAACAAGCTAGAGAAATCCCACGACTTCAAAAAAAGTCTTATGTCTCCAAACATAATGAGATCTCATAATTATCAAATGAGACATACCCATACAATTGTCATTCTCAAGAGACAAAGATACAATCTTGAGATACTATGTTGTACTTTATTCCATATATGCACATATAAATTATATAATAAAACAATTATTATGACAACAATGCATGCAAAAATTCATGATATATGTAAATGAAAAATAAATTCATGATAATAATAAAGTCTAATTACAAAGTTACTCCCATTAACTAAGAACATCAAAAGAGCTTGATATGCCCATATTTTTAATAAGCCTTGCAAAGCATATGGGCCTCATACCTTTGGTCAGAGGATCAGCTAACATAGACTCTGTATCTATATAATCAACAATTATACCTGCATTCTTCACAAGATCTCTGACAACCAAATACTTCAATTCAATGTGTTTAGACTTGCTGGAAGGCTTATTATTCCCTGTGAAGAATACCGCAGCCTTATTATCACAATATATCAACACAGGTCTGGAACTCGAATATAAAATCTGAAGTCCAGACATAAGATTTCTTAACTAAATAGCTTGAGTAGTAGCTCCATAACAATATATAAACTAAGCTTGTATGGTAAAAAAAGCAGTCAGTGTCTATTTAACACTTTTCCAAGATACTGTACCACCAACCAATATAAAAATATATCTAGAGGTTGATTTTAGATCATTAGGATATCCGGCATAATCTGAATCCGAATATCCAATCAACTCAAGATTATCAACTCTCCTGTACACGAGCATATAATCCTTGGTTTTCTATAATTATCTCATCACCTTCTTTACAGCAACCCAATGTTGATAGCCTGGGTTTGATAAATATCTACCAAGAACATCCACTATGAAGGTAATGTCAGGTCTGGTGCAGACTTGAGCATATATTAAGCTCCCTACAGCACTGGCATAAGGCACATCTTTTATTTGATCTTTTTTTAAGCTGATTCTTTGGACATTGATCTTTACTGAACTTGTCACCTTTAATACTAGGTGATGTGACCGGATCGCTGACGTGGGGCAGGGAGACTGACATGGAGCCCTCATCGAACACCGTGCTGGATTCCCATCATGGGCCCTTTCGCTGGGCTGAGCTCCCAGAGTTCAACGGGGCCGCCCGTCGAAGTCGGGCTCCGTCCTCCGCCAGGTCGGTCCCCGCCAGGTCGGGATGCCTAGGTCGGAGCCGAGCTCAAGCCCCACCAAAGTCAGACCCCTCGAGCCCGAGGTCGGGCCCCGTGGCCCGGAGTTGAGCTCAAGCCTCCTCCGCCACGTGGAGCCCCTTCGAGGCCGGGTCCCCTGGGCTGGGTGCGCCTCGCCCACCTCTGCCAGCCCGAGCTTGGTCAACGCTGGGCCCCACCAGTCCAGTATCGAGCTCGGCCCTCCTCCGCACAGCCAAGCCGCCACGAAGCGGGTCTGCTACAAGCGGGCCCCATCTTCCCAGCTCGGCCCCCAGCACAAATCGAAGCACCAACCGCCAAAAAAGCAGCACCTCCCCTCCGAAGACGGTGGCGGGCCCCCCGAGGACCGTACGACAGCACCCGCCATGTCGCCATTAATGTCCACGGCCATCGTCCACACCAGAAAGAAAGGAAGCTCACATCAAGGCACCATGCCCTCCGCCGACCTGCCGTACGATCGGAGAAAAGACCCCACCGGAGAGCACGGGTCCCAAGACCAGCGGCCCACCAATCGAGGTCCTGTCAGGCTTCCAGAAGAGGGCAAACAGAAGGAATGTCAGAAGCATGCCAAAGCTTCCCCAGCTACCCAATAAAGGAGGCATCCCGTTTACGACATGATACCTCGTCGTACCCATCTGACAGCATGGGAGAACCCCGAGGCAAGCCAAAGTAGAAGACTCAACCAAAGTAAGCAAAAGGGAGGTAACATAACAACATTTTTTTCAACAAGAGCAACACTTTTCAACAACAACAACCATCACAAAGAGGAAGAAGAGGAAGGAGAGAGGCTAGAGAGGAGGGCAAGACCACCTCGGCCACCACATCTCCCACCTGACACTCACACTCTCATACACTCCACTCACACCTCCTAGCATGGAGCTCATCCAGAGGGGCTCGACCAGGAGGATCTGTTCCCCTGGATCGTCATTGACTTGACCGTCGGAGTGCCCCCACCGGAATTCCCGGCCCGGGTCACTGACGTTGGCTTTCTTGTAGGTCCCGAGACACCGGAGGCATCCCCAGAAAGCGGACGCGGAACACCCAACGCCATCAGCAGCTACGGGCCACGGCGATCTAGGCGGCAACAGATTGGCGTGCCAGAAAGGGAGGCAGAACGACACTTGATCCAGTTCAGGCCCCGCTTAGACAGTCCATTGGGAGGATGGTGACCACCCAGGCTAGGGGAGCTTCTCCCAGCCGTGCGGAGGCATCCCCTTCCCACGGGAACCCGCACGGTTCGGAGATGGAGCCATTTGCCCCGGTTCAACCGCCCTCACTAGAGATCCAGCTGACCGCACTTGCCCAGCAGATGCACACTCTCACTGCAGCAGTGCGCCAGCTCCAGCATCATCACCAGCATCGGTCCCTGGCCACTCACCAGTAACTGGAGACCCCCGTGGCCCATGCCGCAGCACCCCGCGATAGCCTGCGTTCCTTCCATGGAAGGCCTTCGCAACCGCGGGCCGTTACAGACCCCCGGGGTACCCATCCAGCCCCAATAAAGCGACGGCGGGCCAGCTCTACTGACGAAGAAAGCTGCTCACCATACCTTGACCGGAGGGCACCTAAACCCCGCCAAGGCAAGAAGGGCAAAGCTCCTCGCCATGGGTGCCGCACGTCCGCGTCACCTTCCTCGCCCCTCTCAGCAGAGGGGTCCATAGATGTGGCCATCAGGCGCATGGTGGAGAAGCGCCTGGAAGAGCATGACCGCAAGCTGGTAGAACTATCCCACCGGTTCGCCAACTTGCCAGGCTCCGCCAGCGGGTTATGACACCCACCCTCCATTCTCCCAGGAGATCCAAGCAGAGCCAATCCCCTACCGGTTCCGCATGCCACAGGTGGATCCTTACGATGGGACCACCGACCCCCTGGACCACTTAGAAAGTTACAGGGCCCTCATGAGGGTCCAGGGGGCCACTGACGCTCTCCTGTGCATCGCATTCCCTGCTACTCTTCGGAAGGCAGCTCGGGTATGGTTCACCTGCCTCGTGCTGAAAAGTATCAACTCTTTTGCCCAGCTGGGGCAGAAATTCGTGACTCATTTTGATGCATGTCGGAAGATGCCATGTGAGGCCGACAGCCTCTTCTCCATCAGGCAGCAGGACCGTAAGCTGCTATGAGACTACGTGGCCCGCTTCGAGGCACTGCGTTGGAGATCTACAGCCTGGAGGAGCCGGTTGCAATGCTGGCCCTAAAGCGAGGGCTCAGGACTTCCCGCCTGACCTACTCGCTCGACAAGAAGCCACCGAAGACTTATGTCGAGCTACTCTTTCGAGCTCAGAAGTATATCCATGCTGAGGAGGCGGATCGCACGAGGTGGGAGCTCGATGGGAAGCCGCTGAAGGGGCTGGCGCCCGCTGAGATGCCTAGGGAGCGGAGGCCGGGACCACCAGCTCAGAGCTCCCGACCAGCACCAAGGCCAAGGAACGCTCACGGCCCTCAGGAGAATTCCACTCCCCTTCTCGCCCCGAGAATGAAGATCCTCATGGAGATCGAGGGCGAGACTTATCTGAGACGTCCCCACCGTTGAAGCCATCCTTCACCCGTGACAAGACGAAGTACTACCGTTTCCACCGTGACCATGGCCACGACACCGAGGAATGCCGCAATCTCAAGTGGGAGATCGAAGAACTCATCAAGAGAGGCTACCTCAGAAAATACGTAGGGGGTAGAACTCAACCGGAGTCCCAGGTGCTCGTTGCTCTCCCACCAGCTCCAGCCATCGACAACTGCCCCACTGAGAAGCCTGTGGGCATGATCTCCTAGGGAGCCACGCGTGCATCCAAGAGGGCCCGGGGGGCAGGGACCTCTGAGAATGTACTCCCCTTTATAAGCGAGGGGGAGGATGGAGAAAAAAATATAAATAATGATGCTGTGGTCGTCGAGATGACATCACAAAGCATCCTGTAAAGCGCATCATGATAGATAGTGGAAGCTCTAGGGATGTACTTTTCTACGATGCCTTCTCCAGGATGAATCTTTTCCCTACTCGGCTCAAGCTTGTATATACCCCCCTTGTTGGTTTCACGGGAGACTCCGCGAGGGTGGAAGGAGAGATCATTCTCCCAGTCACTGCCAGGACCTGGGCTCAACCTCCTCGATGCCGTCATCTCCACCAAGAGGCTGCTTGTACAATTTCCAATCCTTTGCGATATGGGGGAGATGAGGGGTATGCCCCAGCCAGTACAGCACTGCTTCCAAACCCTCCTCAGGGCCCGGGTGCCCGAGCAGGGCTCCAGAGCAGACGAGCTCGACCAGAGGGCCCAGGACCCCAAGGGAGGCCCGGTCGAACGCTTGCTTCCTTACCAGCTCGGAGCCGACCAGACGAAGACCGTGCAGATCGGAGCCCATCTACCTGAGGAGGAGAAAGCTCCGCTGTTGGAATTCTTACGGGCGAATGCAGACGTGTTCACCTGGACGGCAGCGGACATGCCAGGTATCCCTCCTGAAGTCATCACCCACAAACTCAACGTCGATCCAAAGTACAGACCGGTTTGATAGAAGAAGAGAAGCTTCATCCCAGAAAGGCAGGCAGCCATCAACGAGGAAGTTGAGAAACTTCTAGCCGCCGGCTTCGTCTGAGAGGTACAGTACCCGAGCTGGCTGGTGAATGTGGTGATGGTAAAGAAGAATAATGGCAAGTGAAGGATCTGTGTGGACTACACCAACCTCAACAAAGCGTGCCCAAAGGATAGCTTTCCTCTGCCAAGGATAGACCAGTTGGTGGATGCGACCTCGGGGCACAGGCTGCTCTCCTTCATGGATGCATTCTCCGGGTACAATCAGATCTGAATGCATCCAGAGGATGAGGAGCATACTGCCTTCATCACCGACCAGGGGACATACTGCTACAGGATGATGCCCTTTGGCCTGAAGAATGCTGGGGCCACGTACCAACGTTTGGTCAACAAGGTCTTCAAGGACCAGATTGGCAGGAATGTGCAAGTGTATGTGGATGACACGCTTGTTATGAGCAAACCAAGCTTGGACCATATTGCCGACCTCGCTATAGCCTTTCACAGTCTTCGGAAGCACCAGATGAAGCTCAATCCAGCAAAATGCGCTTTCGGAGTGGCGGCCGGAAAATTCCTCGATTTCATGGTCACCTAGAGAGGCATTGAAGCGAATCCGGAGAAGGTCCAAGCAATCCTTGACATGGAGCACCCGACATCCAAGAAGCAGGTTCAGTAACTGACGGGGAGGGTCGTGGCTCTGAGCCAATTCATCTCGAGGTTGGCTGACCGCTGCCTCCCTTTCTTCAAAGCGTTGTGCAAGATGCCCGACTTCACCTGGACTGAAGAGTGCAAAGTGGCCTTTGAGGAGCTGAAGGAGTTCCTGACCTCCCCACCTTTGCTGTCCAGACCAGGAGAAGGGGAAAAGCTCCTGCTCTACCTGGCGATCACACCAGGAGCCGTCAGCTCGGTCCTTGTCTGTACAGACCAGGACGGATCACAGAAGCCGGTGTACTACACCAGCAAAATACTCCATGATGTGGAGATCAGGTATACCCGCTCCAAAAAACTTATTTTTGCACTAATTATGTCTGCTAAGCATCTTAGGCCCTATTTCCAAGCGCATCCCATCATGGTTGTGATTGACCAGCCGCTGAGGTCCATGCTAAGCCACCCCGAGACTTCCGGAAGGTTGGACAAATGGTCCCTGACACTGAGCGAGTACGACATCGCATATCGGTCGAGGTCATCGCAGAAGGTCCAGGTCCTAGCCGACTTCGTGGTCGAATGTACAGGGCTTCCCGAGGAACCAGAGCGGATGGTCCCGGAGAGCCAAGCTGAGCCCGGACTGCTGGGGGACCCCTGGGTCCTTCACGTGGATGGAGCCTCCAATTCTTGCGGGAGCGGAGCAGGCCTCATCCTCACCAATTTCGACGGAGTGGTGACGGAGTGTGCACTTCGCTTCAAGTTTCCTGCTACAAACAACCAGGTGGAGTACGAGGCGCTCCTTGCGGGCTTGAAGGTGTCCCGTGAGCTGGGCGTACAGAACCTAAAGGTTTTCACTGACTCCTAACTGGTTGCCGGACAAGTCTCCGGAGAGTATGAGGCCCGAGATTCCCAGATGATGAAGTACCTGGAGAAGGTTCATTCGAGCACAGCATGCTTCCTTTACTTCAGCATTTTCCACATCCCCGTGGAGAAAACACTCGTGCGGATGCACTGTCTAGGCTCGCAACCCTACCGGACTCATCCTTGGGGCACGCCTACGTCGAATATCTCGAGAATCCAAGTTGCGAAAGCCCCGAGGAGGTGCAACAAGTAGCCCACGAGCCGAGCTGGGTGGACAAGTACGTCAAGTACATCCAGGACGGCCTACTACCTGAAGATTGCAGAGAAGCTGGCCTCATCAGAAGAAAGGCCACTCGTTTCATCTTGATGGATGGTCAGCTCTACCGCCGATCTTATTCCTACCCACTCTTGAAGTGCCTTAGGCCCGCGGAGGCGACCTTCGTGCTCCAGGAGATACACGAGGGCCTTTGTGGGAATCATGCAGGAGGGAGGACTCTGGCATACAAGGCTCTTCACCAGGGATACTTCTGGGAAATGATAAGGGAGGACACCGCCGACTTTGTCAAGAAGTGTGACAAGTTCCAGCATCATTTCCACATTCAGCGCCTACCGGCTGCACTGATCTTCCAATTGTCATCTCCCTGGCCTTTTGCATAATGGGGGATGGACATCCTGGGACCGTTTCCCACCACACCAGGGCAGCGAAAGTTCCTACTAGTGGCGATCGACTACTTCACCAAATGGGTCGAAACAGAGCTGCTAGCTTGGATTATAGAAGCCAACGTTCGCTAATTCTTTTGGAAGTCTGTCATCTGCCACTTCGAACTCCCCAACTGCATCATCATCGACAATGGGCGACAGTTCGACAACCGGGAGTTTGAAGGATTTTGTACCAGCATGGGATCCAGTGCCATTTCACCTCGGTTGCTCATCCTTAGACCAATGGTGAAGCCGAGGTGACCAACCGAACCATCCTTCAAGGACTCCGCACCAGGTTGGACCAGGCGAAGGGCAGATGGGCAGAAGAACTTTCAAGCATCCTATAGGCCTACCACACAATGCCCAGAATGGCGATAGGTGAAACATCCTTCAACCTCATCTTTGGATCTGAAGCAGTGATCCTGGTCGAGCTCGACGTGCCCACACTCCGGGTGCAGCGGTACGACGAGACAGAACTCGGCGCACCTCCTGCTCAACTTCGACCTCCTCGAAGAGACGAGAGACAAAGCCCGGCTTCGGATGGTGGCGTACCGGTAATGAGTCACCCGATATTACAACGCACGGGTGAAGCAAAAGACCTTCCGACCTGGCGACCTGGTGCTACGCCGGGTAGAAGCGTCCCAGCCCCGGGAGTGCGGTAAGCTCTCGCCTAAATGGGAGGGCCCTTATAGAGTGGTCGAGGCCCTCTCTCAGGGGGCCTACTACCTCAATGACCTGGATGGCGCCAAGTTCCCCCGGACCTGGAACGCTTGTAATTTGGGGAGATACTATCAGTAATGTAAGTATTCCCTCCATGAGAAATAAAGATTCCTTTCTGCACAACGATTTATTTGCCTTGCAGGAAACTCAAGCCTCGAGCCTAGCTCGGCAACAAAGCCCAGAGAAGAGTCCTCTGGCACAAAGACCTGGGAAGCCCCCAAGCACTCAAGCCTCGAGCCTAGCTTCTCGACGATAAAGCCCGGAGAAGAGTCCTCCGGCACAAAGACTGGAAAGCCCCCAGGCACTCAAGCCTCGAGCCTAGCTCCTTGGCACCAAAGCCCGGAGAAGAGTCCTCCGGCACAAAGACCTGGGAAGCCCTCAGGCACTCAAGCCTCGAGCCTAGCTCCTCGGCAACAAAGCCCGGAGCCTAGCTCCTCGGCAACAAAGCCCGGAGCCTAGCTCCTCGGCAACAAAGCCCGGAGAAGAGTCCTCCAGCATAAAGATCTAGGAAGCCCTCAGGCACTCAAGCCTCGAGCCTAGCTCCTCGGCAACAAAGCCCGGAGAAGAGTCCTCTGGCACAAAGAACTGAGAAGCCCTCAGGCACTCACGTCTCCGAACCCAGCTCCAAGACGATAACTCCTGAGAAGCCCTCAGGCCGTCAAGTTCTCACGTCTCTGAGCCCAGCTCCAAGATGACAACTCCTGAGAAACCCTCAGGCCATCAAGTTCTCGCGTCTCCGAGCCCAGCTCCAAGACGACAACTCCCGAGCCACACCACTCTCAATCATCCACATCCCCGAGCCCGACTCCAGGATGCCAGCCCAAGATCTGAGCTCAGATCTCCGGCCAAGGGAACCTTTGAGCCATGCAGCTCTCAACCATCGACGTCCCCGAGCCCAGCTCCAGGATGCCAGCCCAAGATCGGAGCTCAGATCTCCGGCCAAGGAAATCCTCGAGCCACGAAGCTCTCAGCTATCACCATCTTCGAGCCCAGCTCCAAGATGCCACCTCCTGAGCCGCGTCCTCAGGAAATCAAGTTCTGAAGCCCAGCCCTCCAACAAGCAAGCCGCGAGCCTAGCTCCTTGGCATCAAAGCCCGGAGAAGAGTCCTCTGGCACAAAGACCTGGGAAGCCCCCAGGCACTCAAGCCGCGAGCCTAGCTCCTCGACACCAAAGCCCGGAGAAGAGTCCTTCAGCACAAAGACCTGGGAAGCCCCCAGGCACTTAAGCCGCGAGCCTAGCTCCTCGGCATCAAAGCCCGGAGAAGAGTCCTCCAGCACAAAGACCTGGGAAGACCCCAGGCACTCAAGCCGCAAGCCTAGCTCCTCGGCACCAAAGCCTAAAGAAGAGTCCTCCGGCACAAAGACCTGGGAAGCCCCTAGGCACTCAAGCCCAAGACTGGAGCTCAGACCTTCTGCCAAGGGAACCTTCGAACCACGCATCTCTCTAGTCATCGACGTCCTCAAGCCCAGCTCCAGGGTGCCAGCCCAAGACTAGAGCTCAGATCTCCGACCAAGGAAACCTTCGAGCCATGCAACTCTCCAGTCATCGACGTCCCCGAGCCCAACTCCAGGATGCCAGCCCAAGACCAGAGCTCAGATCTCCGGCCAAGGGAACCTTCGAGCCACGCAGCTCTCTAGTCATCGACGTCCCCGAGCCCAACTCCAGGATGCCAGCCCAAGACCGGAGCTCAGATCTCCGGCCAAGGAAACCTTCGATCCATGCAGCTCTCCAGTCATCGACGTCTCTGAGCCCAGCTCCAGGATGCCAGCCCAAGACCGGAGCTCAGATCTCTAGCCAAGAAAACCTTCGAGCCATGCAGCTCTCCAATCATCGACGTCCCCGAGCCTAGCTCCAGGACGCCAGCCCAAGACTGGAGCTCAGACCTCCGGCCAAGGGAACCTTCGAGCCATGCAGCTCTCCGGCCAGTCCCCAAGCCCAGCTCCGAGGCGATGTTTCTTGAGCCCGACATCTAACGATCAAGCCTCGAGCCCAGCTCCAAGATATTCAAGACGTGTGCAGCCCTTAGGCACCCAGGTCTGAAGCTCCTCCCTACAACCTCCTCGCACCGAAAGAAAAGAGAAGAGAAGAAAAAAGAGGAAGTAGGACATTCACATCACAAAAGAGAGAGAAAATCACATCGCAAAGTTAACTTTCATTGCTTTGAAGAAAAGGTTTACATCATTTTTCAGGCCCTGACAGGCCAGGTAGCCCGGTTCAAAGATAAAACAAATAGCAAAAAATATAGGAAGAAAGTGAAAAAATATAAGGGAAGTCCTATACTATGAGGCCGGCTCCTTCCTTGGGAGGTGCGCGGCCGGGACTTCCCCTTCCTCCATCTCCGGTGCAAGGTCGCGTGCCTGAGCAGGCTCAATCGGACGGGTGGACTCGGCCACGACTATCAAGGAGGCCAGCTCGGCTGCCTTCTCCTGCGGTGCTGGCTTGGCCGTTGCCGTAACTGAAGTTGGCTCAGTAGTCTCCGGGGCCACTTGCGGGAGTGACTCGACCGGAGCGGTCCCTTGCCCTTCTGCAACCACACTCAGAGCAGGAGCCTTCTTACCTGGGGTCCGGAGCGCGGCCAGTAGCTCCTCGGACAGGATCCCCTGTAGCTGCTGGTGGCAGTAGGCGAACCCCTTGGCGAAGGAGTCCGTCGCCGCCTCCTTGAAGTCTTTAATGTACTCGGGAGTGGCCTTGAAGGCGGCCACCGCGTCAGTGGCCCTCTTTCTCGCGGCCTCCTCTCGCTGCCTCGACTCTTCCAGCTACTTTTGGGTGTGCTCATGCTACCGGATTGCAATCGACTAGTGGTGGTGACCCTCTCCTCCGCGGCCGCTGCCCTTTTCTTAGCAGAGGCAGCTCTATCCTTCGCTGCCTCTACCTCAGCTCGGAGCTCCTTCAATTGAGTCCTCTTCGACTTGAGCTCTCCCTCGAGCTCCTTCTCTATTCGGGCGGCATCGACGATCTCGGCCAGAAGGCCCTTAGCCTTCGAGTTGGCCTCCCGGATCTCAGCATCCTTCTGGCCCACCTCCGCCTTCTAGGACTCAGCTCGGCCTGTCGCTCCTTGTCCCTCTTTGCCCAGTTGCAGCAGTAGTCCCTGATGAGGATCAACTCCCTGTCGTGCTACACCAAAGGAAGCATGTCAGTTACAGTGCTGTTCTTAGAAAGACTAAAAAGTATCAAAGCAAGGGAGAAGGGACTTACGGCGTACAGGTTGGCGAAGGACGAGCTAATGACGTCCCTCAGGAGCCTCCCACTCCCTTCTCGCCTGTCGCAGGACTGGACGGAGAAGTCCATCATCCCCTCAGCAGGCCTCGGGTCTTTCATCAGCGAGACGTTGGGCCCCAGTCTGAAAGGGACTCGGCGATAGTCCCTGTCCTGCCTCCCTGCCGGCTCAGATCCCTCGACGGTGGGAGGCCCGTCCGGCGCCGGTTGCGGGCTCGGCGCCACCTCGATCTATGCTTGGGGTGCCAACCTTGCTTCTCTCGATCTTCCCTCCTCCTCGACGTCAACGATCTCTGGAGGAGGGACTTCTGCCCTGGCGGCGGCAGTAGCGGATCTGGAGCGGACGACCACCTCGGGCTCGGGCACCGGCACCAACTCTTGCTGCCCTGAAGGCTCGCGGGCGGGCTCGGCCACCCTCTTCCGCCTTCGCTCTGAAACTGGTGCGTCCGGCCCGGCCTGCACTGGTCTCGCACCGTCATCAACTCGAGCCCTCTTTGGAGCGGGCTCACCCGTCTCGGTTGCCTGCTCTCGCTCCTCGAAAAATGAGAGCAGTTCATCCATCGAAAACTTCATCTTTGCACCAGAAAAGACATGGTCAGCCCCCCCCCCCCCCCCAAAAAAAAAAAAAGGAGGAAGAAAGAAAAGAAGAAAAGTAAATAAGAAACGAGAGCGGGGTGGCCAAGTCAAACTCACCCGACTCCTGCGTCGAGCTGACCCCGGCCTCGTGGAGATTCTGCTCCGATAGCAAAACCTCAAGTGATGGGATCTCGATCGATCTTAGTAGCTCGTACAAGTCAAGGTCGGCTGCTTCGACGGAGGAGTTCCTATGTGGAGACTGATCTGGATCGCTCCAAACCTAGCAATCCCCTCGATCGAGGCGAAGAAATACTTACTTTTCCATCCTTTGATGGAAGAAGGGAGCTCAAATCGAATGCCCCGAGAGAGAGAAGAGAGAGACCACCATCCCTCCTCGGTGGGGTGGCGTTTCAGGATGAAAAAGGCCCCGAACAAGAAGAAACAGGCAACAATCCTGTGGAAGTGGCACAGAATGATGAAGCAAAATATTGTTCTGATGGCGTTGGGGACCAACTGGGCAGGAACAAGACAGTAGTTGGTCAAGAAGGAGAGAAAGAAAGGATGGACATGAAACCGGAGGCCCCCGGCGAAGGTCTCCTCATAGAAGGCAATCCGCCGAGGGCCACTGGACATGACCCTCACCCCAGGATGGGGGACGGAGAACCGGATAGACTCTGGGATGTCATAAGCATCCCGGATGGCCACCATATCCTTGATGGTGATCACTGAAGCAATCCCTCCGGGACCTGTCGACTGAGAAGGCTCAGGTTCAGGGACAGAAGCAGGAGCAGGAGTAGGAAGAAGAGCCAAACGAGGTGGAGGAGAAGACCCGGGTTCCCTAATGGCTAAAGGACCCTGAGAAGGTCTCCTACTAAACTCATACCGTGCCACCTCCATTTCCTCTTCAGATGAAGGAGTCTTCGGCCGGGAAGGTCCGGCCTCGGCTTGGCAGGAAGGACGGAAGTTTGGACCAAAGCAATCCATGAAAAGAAGAAGAAGAGAAAGGGAAAGACGGGGAAGACCTAAGATGGCTCCTAGATGACCAGAGCAGAGGAAGGAGAAGGAGCTAACCTGTTGAAATCCTAGGAGGACGATGATGGCCTGGGAGGAAGAAGGAGAAGACTGCAGTACGACGTTGGGCGTGAAGGATTCGAAAAAAGGTAAACTTCGAAAAGACTTACCCCTCCATTCGAGACAACCTGCGCCCGACCGTATCGTTATGGCTTCCCCAAAAGACTCGCCACGTGTCGCCGATAAACGGGGCCAGCACCCCCAATCCGACCGCGGTCGCTCTGACTTTCGTGCCCGTCATAACCGCTCCCCAGACGTGGCTACGTGGTGCCCCAGCACAGGCTCAAGGGCTCGCCGGGTGAGACACCACCGATATCGGTCATTATTACATCAGATTTTTTCACCTTTCCATGTCAGCACTGCAATTACTCCCTTTGCCCCGAGTGCCGCGCGACAACGGACCTCGGGAGTGGGGGGCAAATGATGTGACCGGATCGCTGATGTAGGGCAGGGAGACTGATGTGGAGCCCTCATCGGACACCGCGCTGGATTCCCATCATGGGCCCCTTTACCGGGCTGAGCTCCTCGAGTTCAACGGGGCTACCCATCGAAGCCGGGCTCCATCATCCGCTAGGTTGGTCTCCGCCAGGTCGGGATGCCTAGGTCGGAGCTGAGCTCAAGCCCCACCAGAGGCAGACCCCTCGAGCCCGAGGTCGGGCCCCATGGCCCGGAGTTGAGCTCAAGTCTCCTCCGCCACATGGAGCCCCTTCGACGCCGGGTCCCCTGGGCTTGGCGCGCCTCGCCCACCTCTGCCAGCCCGAGCTTGGTCAACGCTGGGCCCCACTGGTCCGGTATCGAGCTCGGCCCTCCTCCGCACAGCCGAGCTGCCACGAGGCGGGTCCGCTACAAGCGGGTCCCATCTTCCCAGCTTGGCCCCTAGCACAAATCGAAACACCAACCGCCAAGGAAGCAGCACCTCCTCTCCGAAGACTATGGCGGGCCCCCCGAGGACCGTACGACAGCACCTGCCACGTCGCCATTAATGCCCATGGCCGTCGTCCACACCAGAAAGAAAGGAAGCTCACATCAAGGCACCATGCCCTCTGCCGACCTACCGTACGACCGGAGAAAAGACCCCACCGAAGAGCACGGGTCCCAAGACCAACAGCCCGCCAATCGAGGTCCTGCCAGGCTTCCAGAAGATGGCAAATAGAAGGAATGTCAGAAGTATGTCAAAGCTTT
Source organism: Areca catechu (assembly GCA_021397845.1). Classification (NCBI taxonomy): domain Eukaryota; kingdom Viridiplantae; phylum Streptophyta; class Magnoliopsida; order Arecales; family Arecaceae; genus Areca; species Areca catechu. The sequence continues at coordinate 195,318,187 of CM038039.1, forward strand.
CCCAGCTACCTAATAAAGGAGGCGTCCCATCTATGACACGATACCTCGTCATACCCATCTGACAGCATGGGAGAACCCCGAGGCAAGCCAAAGTAGAAGACTCGACTAGAGTAAGCAAAAGGGAGGTAACATAACAACATTTCTCAACAAGAACAACACTATTCAACAACAACAACCACCACAAAAAGAAAGAAGAGAAAGGAGAGAGGCCAGAGAGGAGGGCAAGACCACCTCGGCTACCACATCTCCCACCTGACACTCACACTCTCATACACTCCACTCACACCTCCTAGCGTGGAGCTCATCCAGAGGGGCTCGACCAGGAGGATCTGTTCCCCTGGATCGTCACTGACTTGACCGTCGGAGTGCCCCCACCGAAATCCCCGGCTTGGGTCACTGACGTTGGCTTTCTTGCAGGTCCCGAGGCACCGGAGGCATCCCCGGCAAGCAGACGTGGAACACCCGACGCCATCAGTAGCTACGGGCCACGACGATCTAGGTGACAACACTAGGTGAATCACAAGGTCTACAGTTTTGCATATTAAACCCTTGAAGAATTTTGTCAATGTATGCCTTTTGTGACAAACCCAATAAACAACGAGATTTGTTCCTATGAATTTCAATTCATAAAACAGAGGATGCCTCACCAAGATCTTTCATATCAAAATTTTCAAGCAACATTTGTTTGGTCTTAAAAAGTAAACCAAAATCACTGCTAGTAGACAGGATATCATCAACATACAAAACAAGAAAGATAAAATTTCTCCCACTGATTTTGAGATAGATACATTGATCAACTTTATTCTTTTCAAAACCAAGAGAGGTCACAACCTCATCAAACTTTAGATACCATTATCGTGATGCTTGCTTCAGACCATAGATGGATCTCCTTAATTTGCATACCAAGTATTCTTTACCACTCTCTTGAAAACCTTCTGGTTGCATCATGTAGACTTCTTCATTGAGATTTCCATTCAGGAAAGCAGTTCTAACTCCATTTGATATAGCTCCAGATCATAATGAGCCACCAATGATATAATGATTTTGAAGAAATCTTTTGAAGATATCGGAGAGAGTTTCAGTGAAATCAATTCCTTCTCTTTGAGTGAAGCCTTTTGCTACAAGTCTGGCCTTGAAACGCTCAACTCTTTCCTTAGAATCTCTTTTAGTTTTGTATACCCATTTGTATCCAATAGATTTACAATTATCAGGAGGCTCAACAAGCTTCCACACATCATTATTGGCCATAGACTGTATCTCCTCTTTCATAGCATTTATTCATATATCAGACTGGGGAGAACTGACAGCATCAATATAAGTAACTGGGTCAACCATACCCAATATCAAAATCATTCTTTTCAAGATAAACATAGAAAAGATCTGAAATAGTGGATCTTCTTTGTCTAGCAGATCTTCTGACTTGAACTTCTTTCACTGGTTGAAAATTTTGAATAGGCCCAGGAGGATCATGGATTTCATCATCCATTCCTTCAATAGGAGCAGGAGTTAAATTTTTATTCTAACTGGATATGGGAATAGAAATAGTTTTGTCTTATACATTGTCATCATCAATAGTAAGGAAAAATCCTTCATCAGCCACATCAAGTCCTTGAAACTTTGTAGTAAGAGACTCCACGATTCTGTTACCTCTTCCTTGATTATAAAACTTGTATCCTTTGGAATGTTCCGGATATCCAATAAAGTAACAACAACTTATTTTGGGATCAGTCATTCTCTTTGAAGGATTGTATAATTTTACTTCTGCAGGACAACCCCAAATCCGGAAATGATTCAAACTAAGTTTTCTTCTAGTCCAGAGTTCAAAAGGTATCTTCAATACAGATTTACTAGGAACTCTGTTGAGAATATATAAAGCAGTCTTGAGAGCTTCATCCCATAAAAATTTTGGCATATTAGACCTACTCATCATGCTTCGCATCATATTTTTAAGGGTACGATTTCATCTTTTGGCCACACCATTCTGCTCAAGACTTCCAAGCATGGTATATTGAGGAACAATCCCACAATCCTGTAAATACTTGGCAAACGAATCCATTTGCTGCCCAGCCATATCATGTCTGCCATAGTACTCACTGTTGACTCCGTTATTGATTTTGATGGTAAGCAAAATGCTTAAGTATAAGTTGAGTACTAATGATTTCTTTGAAGTATATTTTTATAGAAAAATGTGCTCCTTAATTTGACAAATATTGTTTGATTGAAGAAGTCCAAATTTAGATGAAAGATCTGCTCAAAGAAGACTTTGATAATTGAAGATTGCTTGAAAGGATACTTGAGTTCAACACAAACTTGATTCAGTACAAGTTCAGCTGTTTATATGAAAATCTCAATAAAGTATTGACTCAAAGTGTCGATACATGACTCAAGTGTCGATACATGACTGAGAAAGTATCGACTCAAGCCAGTACGCAAAGAAAGTTTCAGATGGCACGGCTGAAGTGTCAACACATAGAATTGAAGTATCGACTCAAAGTTTCGACATATGGATCAGCTCATCGCCTGAGATTTTTTGATTACAGAACTTGCTAAAGTTGAAGATCTGGCTGAAGTGTCGACACATGGATGCCAAGTGTCGACTCACCTGAAAAAGTGCCGACACATTTGAAATTTTCAGAAAGTTATATTGAAGATATTTGAACTAGGTGTCGACTCAAGGATTACAAGTGTCGACCTGATGTGTTGACTCACAGCCTGAAGTGTCGATACATGGAATTCTGGAAACAATAACGGCTAGATTTTCAAATGCAGAACTCGTCCCTGGCTCTCAACGACTAGTTTTTCGTATCTAACGGCTAGAAACTGGATTTGAGGCCTTGAGAAGGTATTTATATGATTTAAATCAAATCAAAACATAAGAGAATGAAAGAGGAATAACCAAGAGAGAAGAAAAGAAGGGCATTCACTCCTATTCATTAAGTTCAACTACCTTCAAGCAAGAAGAAGCCTTCAAGCATTCAAGAGCCTTCAAAAGCATTCAAGATCAATCATTCTTGAGCAATTAAAGAGGCTTCATTAAGTTGAAAGCATCACAACAACGAACTTCAAAGAGATACCCGCTTTTTATTAGAAAGCTTTCATTGTTTCTTTACTTCAAACTATATTTGTTGTAAGGATTTTGGTTAGCCTATTAAAAAACCAAAGAGGTTATTAGTGAGTTTTTGAAAATCAATTAGGTTCTTGGTTAGCCCACAAAATAAAGGGAGGTTGGTGGTGAGCCTTAAAACCGTTTAGGTTCTTGGTTAGCCCGTAAAACCAAGTGAGGTTTTGACTTGTGTGCCTTGTGAAAATAAGTCGGGTTTTGATTAGTGAGCCCGGAAAACTAATTGGCTGTAATTGGTTGAGATTGTAGTGAATTTTCAAGGAGATCTTGGGGAGTGGATGTAGGTGCATTGGATAGCACCGAACCGTTATATTTCCTTGTGTTTATGATTGCTTGTCTCTTCTATTTGCTCTTACTTTTATTGCTTTATATTTCCGCTGCACACTTACTTAAGAGCACTTCATTTGCATTCATAGTACTTAGTTTAATTGTTGGATTAGATTATACACTCTTGCATTGCATTCAAATAATTTTCAGAGACCCAATTCACCCCCCCTCTTGGGTTGCTTACTGGGAAACACTCACCTCCACGATCAGATCTCACAATCTTGATGACTTTTTCTAATTATTTCTCGACTTCAATTTTAAAAATCTTAAATTTCTAAAGGGTATCAGACTTTTCTTTAATCAAATAAACATAGCCATATCGAGAAAAGTCATCAATAAAAGTCATCAATAAAAATGATAAAATATCTATTACCACAAATTGTAGAAGAATGAGGTCCACTTATATTAGTGTGAATAATTTTCAAAAGGCTGAACTCCGAATTGTCCCTTTCTTCTTGGTCTTGGTTAATTTTTCTTTAATACAGTCAACACAAGTCTCCATGTCTCCAAGATCCAAAACAGGTAGGATGTCATCATTAATTAATCTGGTTATTCTTTCATTTGAAATATGTCCCAGGCATTTATGCCATAACATAAAAAATTTATCATTAGTCGCAGGACGTTTGGCAACAATACTTTAACACTTAAGGAAGCATTAGAATTTCAGTGGCCAGAGATAATCTATATAAACCATCAACCAAAACACCATAGCCAACAATTTTTGAATTGAATATCAAATCAACTCTTTTATTACTAAACATGAATCCATAACCAAGCCTATTTAAAGATGAAACAGAGATCAAATTCCTTCTAAAGGAAGGTCCATAAAAGGTATTTTCTAAAGTAATTACAAAACCAGACTTTAAGGATAACTTGACAACTCCTACATACTCTACTTCGACTTCAAAATCATTTTCAACCTTCAACTTGCTTTCATTCAGGCTCGGCTTTCGTTTGTTTATCAGTTCCTGTAGAGAAATAACAATATGAGTCAAAGCTTCACTATCTATCCACCAAGAATTAATAGGGACATTAACCATATTAGACTCATAACAGACTAAACCTAGGGACTTACCTCTCTGTTTTTCTTTCTTTTCTAACCAAGACTTAAACTTAAAGCACTGACTTCTTATATGTCCTTTCTTTTTACAGTGAAAGCACTTGATCTTCTTCTTAATGGCAGCTTTGGGACCTCCTACAAAATGATTCTGATCGTAACTTCTTCCATTCCTCTTGAAATCCTGAGACTGTTTGGGAGCAGTAAGCTTTCCTTTTTTCTTATGCATAAAATGCTTGCCATATTGAGTTTGATGATGAAGAGTAAGGAGGGCACTATCATTCTTCTCTTTCTTGACCTTTTTTTCTTCAGCAACATACTTGGTGATCAAGTCATTAACACTCCATATTTCGTCAAGAGTACTATAGGCAGTCTTGATTTGAAAAAAAATTACAGGCAAGGAATTCAAGGCATATGATACCAGAAAAAAAATCTGATAGATCAATCTTTAGACCCTTGAGCTTAGATTGGAGATGAACCATCTTCAGAATGTACTTTCTAACACCCCCAACATTGTTGTATGTCATCATTGTTAATTCCTTCATCAAGGATCCGATCTCAGCATTATTAGATACAAGGTACTTCTGTTCAATAGCATCCAACAGCTCCTTCGCATTGTCAGACTTGGATAAACTACTTAGGAGATATTCCAAAATTTTTCTCTTAATAGCAATCATACTGAATCTATTCGACTTCTCCTATTTGGCAAGATGGTCCTTTTATTCAATAGTGCTTTGATCATTCAAATCATTGGGTTTGGCCTTACGTATTGCAAGATCGATGTCAGCAATTCCAAGAGTAAACTCTAGGTCTTGCCTCCACTTCTTATAGCTTGATCCGGTAAGCACCTCAATAATAGCATTTTGTTGTTCATACCAAAAGTAATTATACAATAAAAAATAAGGAATGCCAAATATCAATTGACGGACATACTACAAACACATCATATCATAATAACATATAAGAGCGCAAACATAATATCATATATTCTTCTTTGGGCAGAACATGTAATATGTATTAGTGCTCTTTACATGAAGCCACAAGCTAATCAAATATTCTGATATTTATGAATCTATCCACTTTGGACAGACAGGCCCAAGAAAGCTAGAGTACCTTAGCAATATAATGCTCTATACCATATTTTCTAGTTGAAACACACAACCCTCTTTGGATAGGCGGTTATATGTCATAACCAAAAAATATCTCTTACATGATGAACAATTCGATGGACTGACACAAACAAACCACTTTGGTGATAAATATTTATGCCAACCCACAAAATTATGCATACAGGGAATAAATATCCAAGTCAAAAATAAAAGGATACTCTCAAAACATGTCCTATACAACCAGTCACAAATATGATACTAATCAACAAGTATCCACTGATCCATTTTATAAATACCATTACATTACAATTAAAATAAATATCATAGACAAAAATAACTATAAGGATCCATCCATGCCCCTCCAACATTTTATTTTGGACCAATATATAATTATATAATTTTCAGGGTCTAAACTGTAAAAGGACTATTTTATAATTTCAGAGAATCTAAGGGCCTAAGTGCAAAAATGGCCTCTTAAACCAAAATGTAATTATAAATTTTGGAGGAACTAAATTGTAAGATGACTAATATATAATTTCAGAAAATTTAGAGGCCTTAGTGCAAAATGGCCATTTTTTTTACCTTATTGGGGAATAGATTATTGGATTTTGGGTTTGAATCCAAAATCCAAAATCTGTTAGACTTCATCTTCCCCACGAGACCCAAAAGAAAAAAAAAGATAGAGGTTCAAAACCTTGAAAACGAACCAATTGCTGCCCTTGGGTCCACCCCACCGGCGCAGCCACCAGCGAGACTACCGCCAGGACTGGCTGAGAACGGTCGGTCGCTAGCTCTGGTGAAGACGCCGGAGGTCAAGAACACGTCCACGGCCGGCATTTATCTTTCCAAAAATTTTTTTTTGGTGTTCGGTCGACCCACCGGTGGTGATCAGGATCTCTGATCGCTGCCGCTGGGGGGAAGGGGGGAGCCTGGCCGCTGAGACCGCTAGGGATGATCGACCATGGCCACCAACCCTCTACCATCGGCCTCACTTTTTTTTGGTTTATCGATGATCTGCAAACATTTCACCTCCATCGGTTGGGACGCCGCCACCGGCCACTACCACCTCTCTCTGCCACCGCCGGCCACCCCTCAGTGCCGACGAGCACGAGCGTAAAGAGATTGGTGATCATCAGTGGAAAGGAAGGAGAAAAGGAGGGGTTCAATGTAAATAAAATTAATAAAGATAAAATAAGAAGGTATGCTTTAATCATGATCATAACATAAAGATCTAAGATGATAATGCAAAGCCATTCCAATCCTCGAATACCAAATGTAAAAAAATAATTTTTTAAATTTCTAGGATCGATCAAAAGATTAGAATCTTGTAAATAGATTTGAGAAAAAGAATTGCATATCTGAATTCGCCATGATCCTTCTGATGCTCATACGAAAGAGTTTTTCTCTGAAAGGCGGCTCTCGATAGAGAAAATCACCGTACCGTAAATCGCAATATACATGATATATATAAATATAGGAAGCGGAGAGGGGACCTGGTTAATAAAATGAAAATATCTTGACCTTCCTATTATGATCAAGTCGGGCTAAGGCCTATACTATGCTGCCTCAACTATACCAAATCATACGAGGTGCTCTCAGCCCAAATAATAATCATATAATAATGGACTCGACCTACGTCGACCAAATCAATCCAGTTTTAATAAAAAAAATTTTAATTAATATTAACCCAAATTTAAAAAATTCTTACGTAATGATCCAACCCGATTCGACCTGACTTAAATACAGCATAGGACCCGAATGGAATGTTCCCGTCTCTTCTTGCTAGCTGTTAAAGTTCTAGGTAAGCATGCCGACCAGGACATGGTTGAAACCTTGTTATTGTTAGTGCATGGTTGACACCTTATTATTAATGCCAGGTTGAAATTGTGTTGTAAAGTCCGTAGGCTTGCTGTATTATTATCATTATTATTTGATATGAATTTCTTGGGCTGTATGATTGTATTCAACAATGGACCTGTGAGTTCTGGGTCTCATGAAGGTTGCAGGGTATATGATATCAAGGATTATATGGTGTCCGTATAACAGTTGATGGTTATCACTTGTTTGATTCTTGTTGACTACTGCATGATCTGAATCAATCTTCAATTCGAAAGTATTGAGGATGCTGTCCATGTTAATTTATGGGGAATGGGCATTTGAACGTGGATTTAGAACCACATTGGCAAAGATATGCTTCCAAATTCCTAGCCAAAAAAAAGGCTACTTATGTGAGTTCGAGCAGCTACTTCCTGTCAATTGCCCACATTGACATATTGTCTCTAACCATGATTGCATAGAAAATATCTAATGCGACAATTCCATTAGAAATTTAGCACTAAGTGCATAGCCCCCATTTACTCTTAGCATTAATATTATGACCTGAACCAGGCCTGCGACCTAAATATTTCAGGTTGGGATTGGGTTATACTTGATTCGATCTGAATGATTCATAGAAACAAAGTTTTTGTCTATGAATCTAACCCAATTTGATTTTGTATCGAATTGGATTTGGATCCAATATTAGAATCTGATCAAAAAATCAAATTAGATCAAAATCATTCGTGACCCAATTTAACTCAATTTATTTGCACCCGTAGGTCCAAGACTTTCGGATGACTCTGATAGTTGGAGCTCACAATCACCAATAACATTCAATGCCAATTCTATTGTGAGATCAGCTTAAAGGATTCAATGATGTTGACTCTCATGAAAAGCTAGATTTTAATTAAGAGCATAGTGACTCCAACTCTCCTAGGTAGTCGTTGGCTATTCCTTTGTATCAATATTTCTCGCTATAGATGACGGGGAACAACTTGATCTAGGAATGCAAAGATAGAACTATTGCAGATATTATTTTTTTTTTAAAAAAAAATTATTTATCACCAAATTGAAACTATAAATTAAAATTAGTTAATTTTTTTTATGAATATAGAAGGGATTAAGTTTTAATCGATTTTTTTTTAAATAACTACAATCACCAATGAAAATTCTAGATCTTAAAAATAGGATCGTGGGTAATTGAGAACTACCCATAAGTTTAGGCTCAGCATAAATAATTAATATATAATTCTCATAAAATTAAAGAATAAGACTCTCTACCAATATCAATTAAATATATTTAAGTAGAAAGGGTGCTCACAAGCTTGATCGTGGTCAATTTGGAAGAGAAGGCGCTAACCAAGTCGGATTACGATCCTAGCTAGATGGCGAGTCCGATAAAGTTTTGGATCTAGAATACTAAAAGAAAATAACTGCAGTCAGAGTTTTTCAAATCGGAACATAGTTAGATCCGGTCCAATAAATCCAAAATTATAAGTATGGTTTATGGATTTGCTCTGAAAATATATGGACTTCACGATCATGCATGTGCTTTTATTATCATGTGATCAAGATTTTCGGGAATTAAATAGTGGTGAAGCACAAATATTTATTTTAAACCCAATTCTTCTTCTTTTATTTTCTTTTCTTTTCCCGTAATTGGCTTGAAGTTAGCAGCACTAAGCAACTTCGCTTTCACAATCATGCTGGCCCTTGGGTGCTTTCACAATCATGCCAAACAGGAAAAGTGGCTTCGAAGGAAAAATCTAGCAAGATTTTCACCGGCGATAGCACCAGAGTGAAGATCAGCATGGTCAAACGAACGGCAACACGGGGAGAAGGAAGCAAGGGGTTATGTTTCGGTAGTTGGCGACGGTCATGAGAAAAGGGGTAGCACAGACGGGAGGATGGCCGGCATGCTCAGCAGCGCAGGCAGCTCAAGGGAGCTCGAGCATCTCGTTGGGGGGAGAAATTGCGGTCGGTGATGATGATTGAAGGGTCGCTTAGGCAATGTTCACATAATCGTGGAGTGGGGAGTGCTCAAATGGAGGTCTAGTTCACGATGGCGGAGTCGGCGACAGCATGCTGTGCGAAGGAGATGGATGCTATAGGTGGCATGGGAGGCAAGCGGTGGAGCATAGGAGGCGCAGTTGATGGTGACTATGGTTGTTCAATGGTCAGGGCTTGAAGACGGCCGTAAATAAGTGACTTGATTCTTAGAATATAGTAGGAGGAAGAAGAAGAAGGGAAAGAAAAAGAGAGAGGAAGAAGAAGGAAACTTGGAAAGTGGATTGAATTCCTTCAAGCCTACGCCTTTATCATAAGGTACGAAATAGATGTGATACTGAAGCTAATGTACACTTCTTATCAATTATAAGTTATGGACTTTAACAATTAAAAAATAATAATGAATGCCCAGACTTAAATAATAATAATAATTAATAATTATAATAGTATGGTACATCTCATCATGCATACTGGAATGTTAGATTAGCATCATCCTTCCTAGAGCATATTAGGAGTCTACATAAAAAAGATTAGTAATAAAATTAATATAAATAATTAAATAAATAATTAGTAAATTCTCACTAATAAGTCAAGAATTTTGGTAAGGATGATTATACTATGATTAGGATCAGACCTGAGCAGTTTTCACCGAGAATCGTTTGAAAGCTACATATTCGAGAAACATGTATATTCAATATTTTAAAGAAAGTTAGGTCTAATATGTATGTTAATGAACTACAATCTAGTTATGGAATTAATTCAATTTTCAATTATCAGATCTAATTGAATATAAAAAACCAACAATGATACATAGTGATCTGTTTAAGCCTGTACTATCCATTATGAGTGACCCTTCACCTGAGTATCCACAAGCTAAATTGAGAGATCAGTATAATGAAATCGATCGCATCCTAGATGAGCATATCAAGTTTAATAGGAGTTGAAATTATCATGGCTATGTTGGTTCACTGACGAGACAGGCTGGAGTCCAAGACTTTCAAAACAGTATGGAGCTTGACTCAACAGAGTCAAGTTATTTCCATCACAGGAGAATGATGGGAACATCACTTAGCAAATATATATATTTTTTATTTTTTTTATTTATGTATATAAAGATTAGATATATTATTTTGATGTTTTATTATTTTGTATCTAGCTTATATATAGATCTCAAAATATAAAAAATAGATTAATTTGGAACCTATTTTGAATTAGTCTGGTTATTTTAAATTAGTTCGAAATCATAGTTGATTTCCCGGAGAAATTATAGTCTATTTTAAAAATTTTTGTAATTAAAATAAAGCATGTTATTTTTCCCGACTCCGCCCTTTCCTCTCTCTCTCTCTCTCTCTCTCTCTCTCGTTCTTTCTTCTTCTTCTTCTTCTTCTTTTTTTTTTAATCTTCTTCTTCTCCCTCCCTCTTCTTCTCTCTTCTTTCTCTTCTTCCCGGTTCTTCTTCTTCCTCTCTCTTCTTCTTACTTCTCTTCTCTTTCTCCTCTCTTCTTCATTCCCTCCTTTGCTCTCTTCCCCTTCTTCTTCTTCTCGTTATCTTAAGAGCTCTGAGAACCAAACGTTCGAGCCCTTATTTCAAGCAGCCTTCAAGCTCCCACGACCACCCACCACAGCCGATCCCTTCTTCCACCCGTGAAACGACCACCCAACTGAACGTCCCTCCGCCACAGTCGTCGAACGACCGAGCCCACGGCATCCTTCTCCCTCGCATCCGAAGAACTCGAACGACCGAGCCCACGGCCTCCGCCTCCCTCCCATCCGGAGAATCAGAACAGCCAAGCCGAGCGTCGCCACCTCCCTTCCGTCCATGAGGAGATCCCCATCAGGCCGAGCATCCCTCTTCGCCGCCGACGATCGACCGTGCCGCCTCCCGTGCCATCAAGCCACCCGACCAATCCCCCCTGGTCTCCCGCAACTTCCGCGTAGACCCCCACCGCAATCCGGCGACCGTGCTCCCCTGTTGCCGCCAGTGCTGACTTCCGTGCCGTCCCTTCTCCCAGCCGTGCCGCCGATCTCTGGAACAGGGACGACTGAACTGCAGCCCGCCGAAGCGCGATCTCCCTGTGCCGCAGCCGACAACGAGACTCGTCCGTGAATCTAACCCCCATCCCGATCTCCCATCCGGCGAATCTCTCCCTCGACTGTCCTACCGCCAGTCCCACCGGCATCTTCCACTCCGGCGACGACCTCTTCCAAGATCTCCACCGAGGCCCTGCCGGATTCTTCCTCCGAAGGCCCCTCCCCTGTTTTGGCACGATCGTGAAAGCAGATCCAGTCCACGACTTCAAGCCACTTTCGGAAAAAAAAAAAAAAAAAAACCCTTAGTTGGAACAATGGCTTTATTCCATGTCTTAACTAATTTTTTTCGAGATTTTGGTTGAAGTAGATCTAAGACTTCCTGTCGAATTTGTTTGTAAATTTATCACCATTCAGGACATCTCGTGCTTTATAAAATAATTTTCATAATATAAAATAAAATTTAAAAATTTATTATTAAGAATTTATTTTATTAATTATTTTATTTTTAATCTAGCCAGATTTCACTTGATTGCATTGAGTTAACATAAAACAATCTAATTTCTTGTAATATTTGACTATACATACCGATCATACCATTTCATAAATTAAACCTTAATTTTAATTAAATTTATTTAATTTAATTTTTACTTAATTTTAATATATATTATTATTTATTTTAATTATCTAATTTAATCGGTTAATCTCAATAAGTAACCATTAGATCTAGAATAAGTGAATAACTGGCCGTCCCGCATCGTTAAGCCTTTCTGGTTTCCAACACCATCACACTCCTATGATTTATCATGATTGTGCCTCCGCCTAATAATTTTTTAGCACGCTCCAAAACACAGCGGAATAACTCCCACCGCTGGCCTGCATCAGTGCTTGCAAATAAATCAATCATAGGTTCATGGTGTGTATACCCGGGAAAATGTACTCTTTTTGATTGAATTGGTGTAACAAAAAGAGCAAGTAGTTGCCTCGCAAAATCATCTTTGGCCCAACCACCGACAATGACAGAACGGAATTGGAAGTCAAAATTCAAGAGTGGCATCTAGCTGATACAAACACTGGAATTATTTGGCATCGCTAGGGGAAGAAAATTGTACTCAAAAGAAGGAGAATTGACGAGTGCCGCAAACGTACGTAACATGCATGTTGGAGTCATCAGATCTGCCAATACATCATTAAAACAAATCCATAACGTTAGCAAATCTGATATATGATAGTATAAGCCACACATTGGTATCATACCCATGCAAAACCAGAAAGTTGGACATTCTAGTCTCAAGCATCCATGCTTGGTGTTGCCGATGCTGTATGGTATAAACTACTTTCCCCTTCTACACTGGTGCTGGACATGCTACCGTCAAACCTGTGCTCAATGTCTCGTCTCCTACCCCCCCGTTGACAGCAAAGGTAATTACAAGGTTTCAAATATAATGGAGAGGAGGTGTCTTGATTTTTTCATGAAATTGGATGCTCCATATCCTATCTTTCTTCTTCTTTGATAGATGTCTTCTATCTTCCTTTCTTTTCTTTTTTTTCCTTCCTTACTTTTCTTTCCCTCTGCATTCCTTTTTCTACTTTTCTTTATTTTTTTTACTTGTCACTTTATTTTTTTCTTTTTCTTTTTCTTTCTTCTTTTCTTTTCCTTCCTCTATTTTTTCCTTGCTTTCTTTTTTTTCTCGGTTTCTTTTTTTCTTTTTCTTTTTTTTTTTTCCTTTTCTCTTTCTTCTTTCTTCCGTCGTTCCATGGTGAAGTCCCGATCCTATCCCGGTCCTACTTTCTCTCGGAAACAGCCGGGACACTTCCCATCCCACCAGAACTCAAAACCATGGACAATCATGCAATACCCTAGAAGTTGACATAAATCAACATATCCATAGGAAAACTAATGTATTTGCTCAACATGTCGAGTCCACTAGGAAAACTAATGTATTTGCTCAACATGTCAAGTCCACACTAAAAGCTTTCTTAAAATAAGACAGTAGCACTTTCGGACATGCTGGAACATCGCAAAGAACCGCCTGTATCTCAGAGCTCATAACAGTTCACGGAAGACGCACATTCATTCAAAGCAAACAATATGCAGAATGCATAAATTCATTATCCAACAGCATGTCAAGTTTGAAAATTATTAAGGCAAAATTGTCATGATGAAACAGGTATGCATCATCACATGAGTTAATACGAGAACAACAGAAAACCAAGCAATAGATTCAATGATAGGTCTCAGGAAGGAAACAACATTTCATAGCTGTAGGATCCCACTTCAAGGTACAACTCTAGGGATATAATCAACTATTTTACTAGCTCTCCACACACAAAAAATAAAATAAAATAAAATAAAATAAAAGACTATTAAAGAGAGCATGATCAGCTCATGAAAATTAATGGCATCATTCTTAGTGCACAAGAACCACCTCAGCAACACATTCTCAAATCACAATATAATTGATGATCCAAAATAATATTATCTGTAAAAGGAACAACCGGAGCACATATTACCAGAAAAAGAAATACTTGCAAATTAGCAAACCAAAACCAATCAATATTATTGATATAACAGAAATAGCCATGAAGCATTTTTGGGATCCTTAGGATAGCAGACAATAGTATCATCTTACAAGAAAACAATGGCACATCAAAAATCTAAAATGAGTGCAACCTCCTCCATATGTGGGATACATGTGATTATTCCTTTAGAAATCAGATGATCTTAGAACTTTCTGTACCAAATTGGATTGGAGAATCTATTAAATGTTTAGAAGTAACTTTTTAGGACATAAGATCCTCTTAAAGTGATTCCAACTAGTTCATGATAAGCATAAAATTCATATTTCTGTCCATCACAATAAAGTTAAAGAAACAAAGAGGCACCATTCATTTCGCCATCAATCTCAATGAAGACATTGACCACATATAAAGAGATCTTACTACTGTAGGAATTTAGCTCTCTTCGCCCATCAAAAGGGAGGAGATGTAACAACCAAGAGACAGAGGAAAAGCTTTTCATTCAACTGTAGTGCCCTAAGGTCTTCCGCAAATGGTTCTTGTTTTTCCTGAACCAAGACCTCCCATCCTTTCTCGCAAATCTGGCGATTTGGTAACCATTGTATCTTTCATGTAAAAGATCTCCCAAGCTAGATAGCAACACCATGGAAGTCCACTTGATTATTAGATAATGCGTGGCAGAAGCAATTCTATTCAGCTCCAATTAAAACAAGAAATCAACTAGAAACACAGATAATTAAGGAAACTACACGGGAAACATGTTTTATAAGAAGCAAACAACTGGTGCTCAAATTTTCACTGGATCAAGTAGTTGCCTCTTGTTTTCCCCATCTTCTCCACTTAGTTACATGTTTCCCGCATTTACAATGCCTTTTTTCTCCCTACATCCATCCCACTAGCATTTTCCCAAAAAAAGGGGGTAATTGGCAGGGAAAAATTGATCCAAACAAGAGTAACCGAAAGATAAAATTTATTATAGTTCAAAAAGGCTGGATAAATAAAACCACTAAGAAATAATCCAGGTAGAAATCAAACACCATAAAGAGTCATGAATAAAACTGGACATAGAACAAAGTATTCTCAAAATTGTCTAACAACGAAAGAAAGTAGGTGAAATTGCTTTTTTTTTTTTTTTTTTGAGAGCTCAGGAATAAGCTAAATTAATCTTCTTCAATGATCAATTTCAACTTTCACAGAATTTGTTCGAACAACTGAAGCACGAGACTAAAACCCTTGAACATGATCATCATATCAACCAAAGCAATGGAGGTCATGAAGCAAACCTAGGAAAGTTAAACTGGAACTGCAGACCACAACAACAATTGCTTGCACACTCAAGCCCTGTCAACAACTAACAATGCCTCAAGCTCTTCCCTGCGCCGTTCCAATTCCTGCATCAGCAGAAGTTAAAAGAAGTATAGAGAAATAGCCAAAAGAGGCAGGAAATAATGCAATGACAAATTTAAAATATTATGGCATCATGGTTTAGTTCTTATTTCTTTTGCAACTCTTTTGTTCGTGTTGTGAATCATGGAACAGAGAATAC